>KK116395.1:252753-298119 GCA_000611955.2 Stegodyphus mimosarum | reverse complement strand
CTCCTTCCAAAAAACATTTCTATTTTGCTATGCCCTCCTTTTTTCTTATTCTAAGATCATATTATGTGCATGAATAATATTGTAATTGCTTATAATCTAGAAATATCCCATATATTAGTAAATGAATGATTTGATTACGTGCGAAAATAAAGCTTGGTGATTTATAAGAAATCCAGTTTTTGTTATCTTCATCGGTACGCCTTAACCATAAGCTATGAAAGCTGTTAAGAGTTCCAGTGTCTTCTTCTACGCAGTAATATTATGACATATATATATATATATATATATATTTATATATACAGTATATTAACAGTACCAAACGTATATACGTGGTGCGTTCGTTCTAAAACGTTCGGTGAAAGAAGTATAAAACAAATAAAACAAAACATGGAAACAAAATACCGTTAATCACCCTCAAAAGTAACATCTGTTAGCCACAACACACTTATCATTGATAAAGTTGCTGAAATGAGTCAGCGAAGGCCTCTTTTGAGATCGACCGAAGCACAGATGTCGCACGTCGTTAGGTATCTGGTATGTCTCCAAAATATCTGTCTTTGATGATTCCCTCGAGGCGAAGGAACAGAAAGAAGGTGACAAATAAGGCAGGTACGGGGGACGTGGGATAACAGTTACACGATGTTGGGCCAAGAAGTTATGTACACGGATCGCAGTAGGCGAGGGCATGCAGCAGACTCCACTTTCCCTCCTGTATATCTGTCGGCGAATACGGTGGATGCGCAGCAGTAAACCCATCAAAACAGGTTCGTAGAATTCTGCATTGACAGTTTTTTCTTGCGAGACAAATTCTTGGTGGATCATACCTTTGCTATTGAAAAACGCAATCAGGAGTGTCTTGATTCTGAACTTCTGTAAAATACTATTTTTGGGGCGCGGGAAAGCTGGTGAGCACCATTCAATTTTTTGCCGTTTCGACTCCGGATCGTACTGGTAACACCAGCTCTCATCTCCTGCGAAGCTGGTTTGCAGAAAGGTTGAATTCTTGGTCGCATGTGTCAATGAAATCTTGAGCGGGCATTCGTGTTTCCTGCTGCTCGTCGGACAATGAGTGTGCCACAAAACGGAAACAGTCTTTCGCTTACCCAAATCTAGGTGAATGATAGCGCTATCACTGTCCTTTCTGATTCCCAATTCCTCCGATAGCCATCGTAAAGACACTCGGCGATTGTTTAAGATCATTTGTCGGCGCCGGTCGATGTTGTCGGTAGTCACATTTGTTGAGGGTCGATCTGGACGTGGTTCGTCATTTCCATTCTCTTCCAAAAACGTTTAAACCAGTCGCACATGCACATTTTGCTCATTACGTCTGTTCTGTACACTGGACCAACATGGTATGCGTTTCTGTGGCGGTTTTTCCCAATTTATTGCAAACTTGATTTTCCGTTGCTCCATTCAAATATGATGCGCGTTTTCAAACATACACCATTCGAATGCCTATAGCACACTACATTGGTGTGCAAAAATTAAGGACGAAGTCAAAAAATTAGCATATCAGCTGAACGAAGAGGCAGAGCGGACAGAAAGACCAATCAGGAGATTAAGTAAGGTGATGTACGGTAGCACATGCGCAGATATGCAGGTAGACGTAATGGGGGAGTGTCTGAGTAGTATAAAGCATGTTGTCGTTGTAAGATCAGTATTTCTGGCAAAGAGATTGCACGCCGTATAGCAGTTAAAATCACACCCAGTTCCTGCCTCAGCGAGAAATGGCGAATAATCAATCTGTTAGACGACATCTGGATGCTTTTACCCGAGGTCGAATCATTGGGAAGTTGGAGGAAGGCCGCAGTGTGACTGCAGAGTTCGGAATTGCTCACAGCATCGTTTCACGACTTTGGAGACAATTTCAAACTACAGGAACAGCTATCCGGGGGTTTAGTAGTGGTCGTCCACGAGGAACCACACCCGCAGATGACCGGTATATTGCCTTACAGGCCAGAAGAAACAGGCGGCAGACAGCGGGAGAAATCGCTAGACACACGACACAGGCGACTGGACGACCGATATCGCGTTTTACCGTGGCCAGAAGACTGCACGGTGGTGGTCTGTTTGCACGACGCCCTGTACGGTGTGTACCTCTAACGCCTGCCCATCGGAGAAGGCGTTCTCTGTGGTGCCGGAAACACCGGAATTGGAGAGACAATGAATGGGGACGAGTACTCTTTACAGATGAGAGCAGATTTAGTCTGAGTTGCGATTCTAGACACATACACATCTGGACAGAGCGGCGAACACGCAATAACCCCTTCAACATCATCAAAAGGGACTGTTTTGGAGGTTGCTTCTTCCTTACATGCGTCTTTTCACAAGGGCTATGGATCCTCAGTTCCTCTTCATGGACCACAACGCTCCACCTCATCGCACAGTTACTGTCGAAGAGCTGTTGGAGAGTGAAGATATTGAACACATGGATTGGTCGGCAAGGTTTCTGGATCTAAATCCCGTCAAGCATGTACGGAACTTACTAGGGAGACCCGTGGCAGCACGTAACTTATCGCCAGTAACGATTCCGAAACTGCGATTGGTGCTACAAGAGGAACGAGCAGAAGTGTCTCAACAGCTCATTAACAACCACATATCCAGCATGCACAAATGATGTGAAACCTGCCTAGCAGTCAGGGGAGATCATATCCCCTATTAAAGACCGGATGTTTCTTGCTGGACACCCATCACAGGGATGTTTCGGCCTTCAGTCGCATTGCGCTCCATGCTACTTTTTCAATAAAGCTTCTTTTTATCCCTCTGATTTCTCTTTTAACAAGTGTTGCTTACATTACTCATGTCCTTACGTATTGGGGATCTTACGGTATTAAATGTGTTGATTTGGAAAGCTTTTGTACAAAGTTACATTGAAAAAACCGTCTCGTCCTTAATTTTTGCAGACCAGTGTGTTCTGCCTCGGTTTCTCGCGCTCCTTGCTATGTGCCGTCTCCCCATTGGTCTCTACGTGCGCATGCGCAGGGAAGTATTTTTAACTCGCGTTGTTCAAGGGAACGTTTAAGACACACCCCATATATATATATATATATATATATAGGGAGGTGCATAGTTAGAGGTTACAGGAATCCCATACACAAAATTTCAAAATTCTAAGGTTAATTGCAGTCGCATGCTTCAAATTACAGGAGTGTTTTAAATGACAAATATATTCAGGACTTCATTACGTGGAATTTAAAAAAAAATTCATTTTTGATAAATAATGAGATCTAACTTTTAATGCGATCTCCCAGTTCCTGTATTTATAATTGGGAAAGTTTTATACTTGTTATGAAAAAATAAAATCATAAGAAGTTCAGCAAGAGAAGATTTGAAGATTTTCAGATAAAAAGGAAGCTGCACAGTTAAATGTTACAGCAGTCCTATAAACAAAATTTCAACGTTCTACCTGTTAATCGTTTTTGAGTTAGGCAAATTTTTGAGTTATACGTGCATACATACGTATGCATCTAAAAATCCTTGTTGAAGACGTCACATAAAATTCCCGTTTAAATCCATTTTACAGTCCGGTTTGGAAAAAGAACCCTTTATTCTGTCAGAGGAAAAAAAGAAAAAGAAAAAGAAAATCGGGGGGGGGAGACGTCACGCAAAAGACATCGTCCAGATGGATTCGGCAACAGTCAATATGGATATTTCCTTTGAAATATGATACCCAAATCTTTTGCGATTGTAATCCTTCCTTTACTTCGTACAAGGTAATAATAGTAAAAAAAGGGTATTAAATCTTTTTTATTCTGAATCACAAAAACTTCGATCTTAAAGCATTCAGGGTTTCAGTTTTTGATTTTACAGTAAGTCCACCATTATGCATGCGAGATTTTAGGAACTGTTGCAATAAACCTCTCGAAAATTAATTAAAGAATGCATTTTATTTATTTAAAAAAATTGAAAAATTCTTTTGAGGTAATTTACCACGGCAAAGGCCATGACTGTTGCCCATCCATTTTTTTAAAAATAAGGAATTGATGAATACCCTAATAGGGTAGCGATGCTAGTCACTGCTAGCTCTTTCTACACAGCAAAAAGGTTGTAATTGACAGTATTATCATGATTTATACACCTTGTTATTTAGATTGTCCTTTCAAAAATTATTCTCAAGTAGAAAAGATTTTAACAGTTAGGTAACACATGTTAAGGTTTCAAAATAAACTGTGAATCTTCTCACTTCAATGATTTCTGACTTAAAGCTTCCACTTTTCCACGTGTAACGAATAAAAACATTGAGAATAAAAATTATAGAAAGCGATATTTTTGTCGTATTGTTTCATCATTCTTTACAGAACATTTCGAAGATCTGCGCTACTAATTATATTAACTGTTATTAATAATACTATTAGGTGCAAATGTTTTGCAGTTTTTGTGTAATTATTTATAGGGTGTGCAATAATTCCTTACATCCTCTCTCTTTCCGAAAAGTTTGGTAAGCACGCTCTACTTCATTAGAAAAATCTGTGCAAAAATGGTTGTAAATTATCAATAATTTTTTCAGAAATATCATAAAGAAACCGGACTCATCATGTGAAAATACACGATCAGGTTTCATTATTAAGTGGCAGGAGATAGTACCATATATTAAAAAAAATCTGTTGTGGACACCGCACGACTTCTTTGTACGGCCTATTAAATTATACACATTTTTTGCTGCATTCCATTTAAACTTATTTCTTCGAATTCCATTAGAGATATATTTCTCATTCAATCAATTCAATTCTCCTTTCGCGGCAAGGTAAAATGCATAAAAACTCAAAACATCTTCATTAAAAAATGTAAAATACAGAAAAACATATAAAATCCAATAAAATTAAAAAAATTTTTTTGTAATTAAAATTAGACTTTCTAAGCAAAAATGGGCAAATCGGACAGGAGGTAAGAAGACAGATTTTTCGGTGGACAAAACTTAAAGTTTACTTTTTATCCCACTCGGCAAAAAGACACTGAAGTTGATGTAGAAACTGACTTAATTCACTATTTTACTAAAGAATTTTAAATGTAAACAAATGGCGGTTCGTTAGGTTTAGTGACACTTGAACAACTTTTAAATTGTTGATACTTTTACAACTACTGCATGCAGGCATTGCGGTAAAGGCATAAAACCCTTAACTGGAACATAATAACAACATACGTATACAAAAATTTACCAGCATATAAGAACTGAGCTGACCGAGCCGGGTAACAGAGTATATGTATACATATATATGTACTTTTGGTGCGGCCGATTACAACTAAAAAGGGAAATACACAACTGCTTGTTATGGCAGTCCCATATACAAAATTTCAACGTTCTGAGTCTACTCGTTTTTGAGTTATGCGAGATACATGCAAACGTACGTACATACGTACAGACATCACGAAATCATGTCTTTTGAATCCATATTAAATCCATTTTATGATCCGTTTTGGGAAAAAGAGTCCTTTACTCTGTCCAAGAGTACAGATATCAAGCGGAAGCATCGTTCAAATGGATTTTTTATCTGTCAAGATGGATATTTTTGTTGAAATATGATATCCGAAATTTTTTGGGATTATACTACTTCCTTTACTTCGTACAAGGAAGTAAAAAGGTTCTTTGCTATGTAAAAATCCGCAATGAAGGATAATTTGACGTAAAATGTAGCTAGAATGTTAAAAATAAACTTACCTTTAGTACTACTGCCTTCATTCCGTTTCGAAGGTCCCATGCTAGTTTGATTTAATTTTTATTACTAAATTAATATTCTCAAACGCGCAGCTGAATTCACTTGCCAAAGTGATAAGTAAAAACGACTTAACGTCATATTGTTCCCACATTCTTGATTGTTTTTGAGTCGCATTGAAATGTCACGGTTGATGATGTGACTGTTTTTTTTCCCTTGAACTACACTAACTACCGCAAATAAATGAAAGTCCAATTTCTGAGTTATTTCGGTTTACCTGAGGTTTTCATTCTGAGATAAAAGCTCGCCGAGAACGATATATGGTAAACAATAAACTGTCACCAATCGTGACTAAATTTTACTTCAGAATGACCTATAATTTGCCATTCAAAACTGCTTTTGGTAATCTAGAGCTGAATGAATATAGTGTGAAATGCAGTGTAATGCAATGTTAATTTTAAAAAGTCTAGTATTAAATGTAATTTTAAAAAAAAATTCTGAAAGCTTTCAGATTTTATATTACGCCTAGAGGGGCGTTTTTTTTAATGTTTTGCGCGTTACTTTTATT
Organism: Stegodyphus mimosarum; assembly: GCA_000611955.2. NCBI lineage: Eukaryota > Metazoa > Arthropoda > Arachnida > Araneae > Eresidae > Stegodyphus > Stegodyphus mimosarum. Next base: position 291,900 of record KK116395.1, on the reverse strand, counting down.
TATTAGATATCATGTTCTTCGCACTTAAACCATGAAATTCATTTCAACAGCAATATCTCAAAGTAATTTAAAAAGAGCATATCTTTAGAATTTCCGACACACAGTTCCGTGGGCAGGAGATAAAAATGTTTTTTTTTCGTATAGTGTTGCCCTTGCTCGCTTTGAAATCGCGGAGTTTGTTAATGAAAAATTCATTAAAGTTTTACAACATATGAAATAGATAATAAGACAAATTCCAAATTTCAAATTTGGGCTCCCCAGATGCGCATATTTGAGTGGAGGTTCACCTTATTAAAAATTGGATGGCTCTAGGTACCCTTGCTTTTTCACAGTCCGAAAGACATACATAGCAGATTCTTCCTTAATTAATTTCTTTAAATATAATGCAGGGCTCTAACATTTGGTGGCAACAATTTGAAAAGTGAAACGCCGTTTATAGTGAAAAATGCAAAATGCCAAAATGAAATTAATAGATGTTCTTGGTTAACGAACTTTTGGCTAATAAAGTTTATATTTCTCTACTAATGAATTAACTTTTACCACACGTGCTAAATTTAAACCGGTCAGGTGTAGCTCTTATTTTTCAAGTAGAACTTCCTGGAATTTTTAAAATACTGCAGTGGGTATAAAAAAGGATAACTTGTAGAGACATTAGGTATTTTTGGAAGCATCAGACATGAAAAATGAGCAACGCCTTCGCCGGGAATCGAACCACGGACCTCTCGGTTACGCGTCGAGCATGCAGACCACTACACCACGAAGGCATGCGAAGAATGTGGGAGAAATACCTTATAAACTTATAATTAGAAAATTGCTATATATTTTTACTATCTCTCTGTTTTACAAGCCCTCTCCAACCCGGACCATCGGCTGCTCAAAGAACTATACACAAGCCTTCTTGAGAAACATGAAATTAGACTTGACTAGATCAGAGAGCATGTTGGGTCCCTGCTAAAGAAGCGGCTTTAGAGCGAAAACACCTGGTTCCAGAAGAAAGGCCATTATGCTAAATAATTTGCGCAAAAATTGGGATATACTATGGCAGGACTCCACAAAAGGAAAAGATTTCCTGCATAAATTAAAAGCAAAACAAAACCTATCTCAAGCATCGATGTTAATCAAATTATAAAGGGTCATGGAAGATTTCTCTGTTGTTTAAATACGTTCGCGCTTCAAGATAATGATAAATGTAAGTTATGCAATGTGATTGGAGATGCTCGTCGTTCTGTTGAAGAGAGCGTTGTCAACAAAGATATGAAGGAGCAGACAGGACATTGAATTACAATAGAGTAGCACTGAAAAGGATTGCAGAGAACATTATGGCAAGAATAGATCAAGATAGAGAGAAAATAAGCGTAAGATGTTAGTTTGCATGCGGGTGAACGTGTATTAGCGTTTTAAGTACTTTTCTCTTATTTTAGTTTTGTTTCTAACGTCTTTTTTTCTGCTTTGCTTTCCTTTATCAGTGTGTTTTACCAATTCTGGCGAGAAGTATGTAAGGTTTTAGTTAAACTAACAAAGTTTTATTTTAATTTGCCTTTTTCTATCTGTTCTCATTTCAACTTCCCGTTAGAATAAGCCCGCGTTTCAGCTTTATGCTAATTTGAAGTGGAGCCACGTCCTATTTAAACCGTAGGTAGGAACCTCTCAGTGTGAGAGAGCTTTTAGTCTCAGACCACTGTTACTCTATTCGACGTTCGCCTGATTAGCTAGTATTTAAATTCTAAGCCGTAGTGCTGTTACGCTATTACTTATTGAAGTAATTCTAAGTGCGTTAGTATTAGTTAAATCTTGCTACGCACCATCTAGTTTAGAGGCCAATATCGCGTTCATATCTCTGTGAGCAACGACTACTTAATTTCCAATTAGTTTTAGTTTAAACTATCTGATTGTTCAGTTTAGACCCAAGTGGCGGTCGTTATTTTCTGTATCCCTCCCCAGTTGGGAAGTGGCTGTAAATAATTGTGGTTTAATAAAAGAGAATTTTAAATCTCTCTAAAGTGCAGTTCTTCTACCACTTAATCGCAGTAGTCTACCACAGAACATAGCTGCATTCAGCTAGCTGTTCAAGATCAGGACTTAAGATTTACACGAAGATGTTCGCCAAGAATATGCACCGAACACACAGTCCTGACAAATTAACAGTTAACGAATATTAATTAAATCTACTTTGTCGATAGCGCATAAACTACAATAGAAAAAGTGCACTCTATAAAGTTCACTATATTTATTTACCATAGTCACACTTCGGCGCTAGGTTCACTTAACAGCGTTACATCTCATTCATTTTATAACTCAATATGAACAAAAATTATAGCATCTGAAGAATTACCACAAGTTCTATTCAAATACTATAATAATAAATCTAAAACGATGTGTAAAAGAAATTAAACAAATAAAAAAGGAACAGTTTTGCACAGACGATTCAGAGCCGCTTACCTAATGAGCATGCTCTACTAATTAATTCAGTTTTCACTTCGCGGTAAGACAAAAATACATAAAAATTCAAAATATTTTCTTTAAAAATTGAAAGAGATAGAAAAACATAAAACACCGAGTACAGTTAAAACAATTAAAAAAACAATTTTTACGATTAAAATTACAATTTGTACACAAAACCAGCTACTAACTTAAATGATCATTCCAGAATGAATCGAGCATAATTTAATTCTCAATAATAAAAGAAGACGTTACTTTCTTGTTTCGAAGCTTTGTTTCTCTAGATTGGCAACATGTCCACTGTTCTGCTGAGCTTCAAATGGAAACAAATATGGCTTCTATCGTAATCAAAAATTAGGTTTAGCCCCACTTAAAGAATTTTTAAAGTTCTTCAAGTGCTTACCTCATTTAATTCTTAACATTATTTGCAATTTAACAACACACGTTTCCTTAAACAATCAGTTAAAAACACGTATTTTTCTACTTGACCCTGTAGAGTTTCATTTAATTTTCTAACTGTTATTTTAAGTTAAAATACGTTTCCTTTCCATTCTCATTTCATTTCTCTGCTAGAATGTAAATTTCCAGCACGTGCGATATTCAAATTAAGTAGAAAAAGGAAGTATTTAAAGAAAGGTTTTGGAGGGTGAAATCCAGAGCGTGTTTTGCCTGCCTGAAGGCCACGTTGCTAACTCTGATTCTCTAATGTTTAGAATTCTGCGACGTTGAGTTAATCTTGCCATTAGGATTGTTTATGCCGACTTCCAGTCAGAGCCAGCTTGCGAAATAGTTAAACGGTTAGGCCCTTAGGCTATATTTGACTTCATCAATTTCTACGTTGTTTATTCCCGTTTGAGTTCAGCCAAAAGTGTTGGTTTTTGAAAACACGAATGGGTGCTGACTGTTAAACTTTATTTGAGTTAATAAAGGCTTCTTTCCACCCTTCTCCTGTCTCAGTAGTACTTTAAAAGATTTGGTGATAATTCACCAAAACGTCTGGCTTAACTTAAATACGTAATGTTGAATTAAATCAAATGTAATAAATTAGCATAACGACTTACGGTATAAAGTAACGCAGAGAAAGGCTCTGGTTTGTAGAAAATCGGCGAGACAAGCCTAATAGCTAGAAGCATTCAAGGCCACAGAATCAAATCGCTAACAAGTCACGGTACAATGTAGCCGGAAGTACACAGAACACGCTTTAAAATTAACTTGAGAAACCTTCGCTCAAATAAGCACGTCTTTCTCCTTCAATCTGAATAAACGCTAGGTCTCATTTACATTCTGGCATGAAAAGCGCGGGTGAAAGGAGAGTGATAGGGAATTACTAAAACTTAATATTAACTATTAGTTGAAAATAAATAGATAAATCCTCACAAAGTCTTTCCGTATTCTTCACTAGAATACAATTTAGTGGTTAGTTGTGTATTTATGCTGAGGTTTTTGAAGCTTGAAACAGTGTGTTTCTGCTATGCACGCTTCATGGTTAGATTCTACCAGCTCTAGTTAAATGTAGCTAACTCGGCTTTGCGTTCTCTAGCAGCCGATACTTTAATCTGACGCGCTGGCAATTTACTGAGCCATTTTTATAGCTTAGTACTTAAAAGTGTAGTCTTAAGTTTCAACGGATCAACGCTTAATTTCAATATACTGTGCTTATTTGAATCTCCATTTCTACAAGCTGGTGTTATTTGTAGCACAAAGTTCACATTTCCGTTTGAATAAAAAGTTTGTAGTGTTCCTTGGCCTTTTTATATGATGAAACGTTGAGGAACTTCATGAACTACGTATCAACTTATGGCTGAATTCAAAACAACTAAGACGTAGACTCGAGGAGGGTTAAATTACCCTTTCATTCACTCAAATAAAAATAACAGTTGTCCCCTTCCCAGGCTGAGGAAAGCTCTATTCGAGCTTTAACTCAGAATACGAAATACTAAACTAAACTAGAATGAACTAAACGAGACTTAACCGAAGCTAGACACAATTATCTGACATAGTCAGCTAGCCTGCGAATATCAATAGCATGAATAATATGGCCGAGCGTAACAGCTTCAAGAGGGACTTAGCCAGATGGCAAACACGCGCCACTTAGGACTCCTAGCACTATCTATCTAACTAAGCTGAACCTTCTTTAAATACTTCTTCTAACTCATTTGTTTTCAGATCGATTCTAAAAAATCATTCTGGTAGGGAGTTATAAGTAGAAACAAGAATTGAAAGGAAAAGGTTTGAAAATTAAAATAACTGTTATAAAATTAAAATATACCTTACAAGTTGTTTTAAAAGCTTCTTAAGACTTTGACGTACTATATCAGACATAGCGATAACTTGCTACAAGGATCATAGAACTAAACTAGTAGTATTAAAACACATATAAACTTATAAATCTTTGTCTTTCCCTTTCGAAAGCGCGGCTTTTACAGAATACACGACATAGTAACTTTCATGCCTCGATAAAAACACCCAGAAATCAATCAAATATTCTGGAGGGAGTCAAATTCGAGCCAAGTTCTAACAAACTTGTGCATTTACGTTTCGCCGCCGTCATTTAATTTAACAGTCTGATTTATGTTATTCTTTCTTCCTTTCCTGCGCACCAGACTTTTTCTTTTTTTTTTAAGGTTAATTTCATCAACTTAGTGATACATTTTTGCATTACAGAATGTGGCGACGTAAGTCTTTTCATCATTTCTGAAGCTGACTCAGCAGACTCGCTGTGTTTCGAAAAGGTTAACTCGCGAATTTTATTGTATCAATGGATGAAGCAGTTTGATGAAAGGTTCTACTATATTCTAACATAAATAGATCTTTTTGTATTATTATTGACTGATTCTCCAGTTACTAAAAATTTATGTTTCGATTGAACTAGAATAGCCATAACACCATTTCGACCTCCTCTTTATGCTCTTTTGTAATTTGAATTTACTGATTTCTCGAAGAATAACTGATGTGCGTCAGGGCAAATATTGTTGCGTGCGTACGGTTCGTAATGGACTGAATGCACAAGTCGATAAAAAGTTAATAAAAGTTATTCTTTTCACAAGAAATAAAACAAAATGCTGAAATATTTCCTCAGAAATATTCGTACAGTATCACGATATTTCAAACGTGAAACAGAACTCAATTCAAAACAGAGGAACTAATTCAATCTCACAGAGAATTCGCTACAATCAATAACAGCATTAAGTAAACAAACAGCTTAAAATAACAGGAACTGAGGTGAGATGTTTTAATTCGGCTTTTATAAGCTTTTTAATTATTCACTAGAAAGTACCGGTAAAACCTATTTTCTCAATTTTTTATGGATTTTTCTGAATGGCAAAAGCAATTAAGAGACATTTATTTATTAAATATTAAATGCACGCGCTCTAGCTAAATAAATACAAAATCCGTAACACTGCCCTCTTCCCAAAGGCTTCACGTTCCAAAATTTCAACTAAGGCATCAATGCAATAAAAAACATTACATTGAAATAATAAAATAAACAATAATTGCATTGCTATAAGTAACTTTCAGCAAATCAAATACTAAATACAAATCAAATACTAAATGCAAGTCAAATACAAATCAAATACTAAATACAAATCAAATACTATCAAATGCTAAATACAAAAACGACCGTGGTCTTATGCTATTTACAATACTATTTATATACTACACTAAGTACTACGGCCATAGCAAGGAGCTAACCTCTCGTAATGAACGACTTTAGTCTTAGAGTTCGATGACTAATGGATCCGAACCACAAAGTCGTTCAGCCTGTTTAGGACTGTGTACGGACCATCCCAAGGTGACTGTAGTTTCAGACAGAGTCCTTTGCGTCCAGTCGTATTTCACAACCACACCTTGTCTCATTTGTTGAAACTATGCCCAGTAGCTCTGGTGTCGTATCGGGTCTTCATCTTCTCCGTCGCCATGTTGACCAAATCTCGTGCGAAGTTGTGCATCTCTTCAAACCAGGCCTGGAGATCTTGAATGTATTCCTCAAGCAATGAAGGCGCATCCCGAGGACGACCAAACAAAAGATCACAAGGCAGACGAAAGGCACGACCGAAGAGCATCCGAGATGGAGAATAGCTGGTAATCTCTTGGACAGCACTGCGGTAAGCCAGTAAAAACAGTGGTAACTTTTTGTCCCAGCCCTGTTAGTTTCTGGAAACTGCTAACGAGAGGTTATTAAGGATAGTTCGGTTAAACCTCTTTACCAAGCCGTCCGACTGGGAATGTAAAGGTGTCGTTTGGATTTTGTCAATGCCGAGTAGCTTGCAGAGTTCTTTGATTTACTGCTGAGGTAAAATTCTGCCCCTGATATGAACGTAACTGAAGATGCACTCCGAATCTGGCAATCCAGTGCTGTATCATCATATCTGCCTCTATGATAGACTCTTGATCAGGAAAAGGATACGCTTCAGGCCACCTGGTGAAGTAATCAATGACAACGAGAATGTATTTGTTGCCATCAGCAGTTCGTGGCAGAGGTCCTAAGATGTCAAAGGCGATATGTTCAAGACGTACACCTACATTGTAACTTTGAAGCTTCCCTCAGCTGCGTTTCTTCGGTCCTTTTCGACTTTCACAGGCATCGCAAGATCGGCACCACTTTTGCACGTCCTCCTTTGCATTATTCCAGTAAAAGTGCTCATGAACTCTCTGAAAGGTCTTCGTTATTTCGAAGTGACCTCCGATATGGCTGCTATGTAGTTCTTTAAGAACATCCGGGAACTTGGAAGTACCAGCTGCCGTCGGAAAGCCTTTCCATCGTCCGACTCAAATTTCCGGTACAAGACGCCGTTTAGTATATGGAGTCACTCCCAGAGTGCCCAATATTGTTTTGTTGCAGGACTATAGATCGAAATGTCCTGCCAGTAGGTTTTCTGTTTGAAGACTCCATGAAATTAGTTATGGGTTTAATGTCACCGTCTTCCATTTAGCATAACAAGTTCGGTTATGGATTTTGCAGATTTGAAGTTATTTAGGAATTTAGCTTTGTTAAGGTGTGTTTTGATCCATCCAAATAAGGAAAGTTCATTATCTTTGGTGTCTTCTTCTGGTTTCTTTCGAAACCAAGCTGAGTTGATTTCCGTATGATTTTGTTCACCATTTTTATGTAGTGAGGTTTTTTTCCTCATTGAAGTTAGATTTATTTTGATTCCCTGAATTTTGGGCTTCTCGTTTATTTTTACGTGCTTCTATAGCTTTTTTGATGTTTTTCGGGTGCTTACTGCAACCCTTATAGGACGATACATGTCCTTCGCCGAAGAGGGCACACATTGCTGGATTTCCATCCTCTTTCTTCTGAGGATAAGTGTAAGTTTCATGAAATTGCGCGCATTTTAAGCACCTAGATTTGTAGTTACAGTTATCCCTTGAATGCCCGTACCTCTGGCACTTATGGAACTGCACGGGCTCCGGTTCAGATCGATATTTATCGATTACGACTTCTAGTCATCTGAGTATTTTAAGTCTGCAAACTTTCTTTCCTTCTACGGATTGTTAAAGTCCACTTGGGCGATAGCGATGTTAACTAATTGACCATTTCTTACCGAGGTGAGCTGTCGAACTGTAAAAGCTGGAATATTTTTGCTGACTAATTCTTTCTGAATAAGTTCAAGGTTTGTGTTGTTTGGGAGTTTTTTAACAACTACTTTGAGAGGTTTTTCAGAATTTAGCTTAAAGCTATGAAATTGCATGCCTATTGTTTGGAAATATTTTGTCATAAATCGATAGTGATCAATTTCGTTGAGGCGAATGGGATCCGCTTTTCATATTGCTGCGGTAATTAGTGATATTATTCTTTTCCATTCCTTCTTTTATGGCTTCCCAGTTGACTGTGAAATCATCCAAAACTATGGGCGGGATGTTAACTTTTGGTTGATTAGGAGTTTGCTCAGGATCTTCATCATCCATGCAGTCATCTTGTGCTAAATCAGCGAATTTATTAGATTGTTTAATTTCATATTAGTTGAAATTGCTGGTGGCCTTTTTCCTGAATTTCTTGGTGAAGTAAATCCATCACTGTCAGGAAAGGCACGTTTTTTGCCAGTATGATTTGCATGTAATGAGGACAAGCCACTATCAACTGTGGTGTTAGAAGCTTTTATACTCTCATTTGATTTTATCTGAGATTTTTGTAATCCTTCCTAGAGAATTTTTAAGATGTTTAATTAGGTATAATCTGTGCGTTTTTGGCGCGGATTAAATTATTCTTTTCAGGATCCTCATCCTCATCGATTAAAGAACTTTACCATTTTGATTGAGTTGATACTTCGGTAACCGATTCAATTGTCGGACTCTGTATTCCATTAAAATTTAGCTCTTTACCTTCCGTGGTGCGTAAATTGGATAACCAAGCAAATAGTTACTAGGTACAAAAGTAAATATTCTAATCACTGGTCAAGTTGAGCCTACGATCCATTGCGAAAAGCAAAAATAAGTGTTTATAACTCAGAATATGAACTATTCTAAACTATAAACAACATATATGTATCGACATTTTTGAACTGAGGTGTTTTAACTCGGCTTTTATAAGTTTTCTAATTATTCCCTAGAACATTCTGGTAAAACCTAGTTTCTCGATTTTTCCCGATTTTTGTGGATGGCAACAGCAATTACAAGATATTTATTTATTAAATATTTAATTGCATGTGCTCTATTATTTTTACTTTTCCGACATAGCTTTGTCTTCAAAAATCGTCTGCGCCGCACGGTAAAATAACAAAATTTCAATTACAAATCTAAATACAGTGGTGAAATAAATTAAGAGAATTTTCATATTTGATCTACGATCTCTAGAACTACTGGACGGATTTTAATACAATTTGGTGTGAACATAGGTTGATATAATATAAACAAAATAAACATTCAACAGTTATAATAGACACATACGTTCGTGTGTAACACTCACGGGAGTCTGAAGGTCTGAAACAGCGGTTGCAAAAGACACAAAAGAAATGGATTAATAGGCGTATGGTCCCCTCTTACAGCCATACAGGCCTTGCAGCGTGATGTTATACTGGAAATAAGTCAGTTTATGCCTGTGGCAATTGGTCCCACTCATTCAGCAACGCTGTGTTCAGTTCCTGGATGGTTCTCGGAGGGGGTTACCAGTTGCAATTGTCCTCCCCAGAGCGTTTCAGATATGCTCTATAGGGCTGAGGTTTGGAGACCTTGCTGGCCAATCCATCCGGCGAATATTCTCTTTCTCGAGAAATTCGTCGACCTGAAGAGCTCTATGTGGCCTCGCGTTATCATCCTGTAAGATGAACTCGGGGCCCACTGCCTCCCGGAAAAGGCGAACATAGGGTTCTGAGACCTGATCCCTTTACCTCATACCAGTCACCTAGCCTCTGTCAAAAACATGGAGAGGTGTACGGCCATCCAGCATGATGCCTGCCCAGACCATTATACCGCCACCGCCATAATTTTTGATTTCACGGACTTTGGATTGTAGGTAGCGGGTCTCTGGCTCTCTTCATATGAAAGTATAACGAGAATTGGTGTTTAGTCTAAAACGGGACTCGTCGGTGAACAGAACGGTCGCCCATTGCTCCGTACTTCAGTCACTATGCTGCTTGCACCATGCTAATCGGACTCTCCTGTCCGTAGACGAGAGCGAGGCGCAAACAGTCGGTCTTCTGGCACACAACCTTCTCTCATTCAATCTTTTGGAAACAGCCACCCTTGTTACACGGGTTCCTGCGGCTGCATACAGGTCCCCAGAAAGCTGAGAAGCTGTAGCCCATCTGTTACGCCTCGCTAAAATGGACAAATAGCAGTCTTCTCTGGCCGTCGTGGCTCTTGGACGACCTTGCCCAGGCTTTCTCTCGATGGATCGAGTATCCTGTAACTGTTTCCATAGGTTACACACGTGCTGGTGTTAAATTAAACTCTCTGCATATCTGAACTTGTGATTGGCCAGCCTCTAGCTTCCCCACAATTCGCCACCTCATCCCATCATCTAAACGTTGGTGGTTACTCATTTTTACTGTTCCGATGTGAATTTAACCGATTGCCGCAAGATAACACCAAGAAATTCGCCGAGGTGCGCTAGAACGCAATTCGTGTTACCCTCCACGCGCTTACAAAGCCTGTTTTTCTGCTGGTTCCACCTACACACACGTGTACACTTACGTATTTGTCGTACAAGATTTGCATTTTTATCTAGAAGCAGTGGTTTTTCCTTCAGTTCAGTTCCTTTCATGCAATTCGATAAAATATTCAAATTCTCTTAATTTATTTCACCAGTGTAAATAGCTTAATAAATACGAAATCCGTAACAATGTATACACTGTTTTGCAGTCAGCTCTCTGTTCTGATGATATCAGTACCGGGTGATCAAAAAGTCAGTATAAATTTGAAAACTTAATAAATCACGGAATAATGTAAATAGAGAGGTAAAAATTGACACACATACTTAGAATGACATGGGGTTTTATTAGAAAAGCAATAATTAGAAAAGCAATAATCTAATCAGAAAAGCAATAATTAGCATTAGAAATTAAGACAAAGCAAAGATGATGTTCTTTACAGGAAATGCTCAATATGTTCAACATCATTCCTCAACAATAGCTGTAGTCGAGGATTAATGTTGCGAACAGCACTGCAAAGCATGTCCGGAGTTATGGTGAGGCATTGGCGTCGGATGTTGTCTTTCAGCATCCCTTGAGATGTCGGTCGATCACGATACACTTGCGACTTCAGGTAACCCCAAAGCCAATAATCGCACGGACTGAGATCTGGGGACCTGGGAGGCCAAGCGTGACGAAAGTGGCGGCTGAGCACACGATCATCACCAAACGACGTTCGCAAGAGATCTTTCACGCGTCTAGCAATATGGGGTGGAGCGCCATCCTGCATAAAAATCGTACGTTCCAGCAGGTGTTTATCAGCCAGGCTGGGACGATACGATTCTGTAACATATCGGCGTACCTCTCACCCGTCACGGTAGCAGTTACAAAACCAGAATCACGCATTTCCTCGAAGAAAAAAGGCCCGACAACAGTAGATGTGGTAAATCCAACCCATACCGTGACTTTCCTCGTCGTGCAATGGAGTTTCCACGACAGTTCTAGGATTTTCGGTAGCCCAAATTCTGCAGTTGTGAGCATTGACAGACCCTTGGAGCGTGAAATGAGCTTCATCAGTCCACAACAGGTTACTCAACCAATCGTCATCATCCGCCATCTTTTGAAACGCCCACACTGCAACAGCTTCACTAAATACACTAATACAGCTGCACTAAAAACGCCTTTTCATGTAACGTCAACATGCTGCGACTGCTGGTGCACCTGAGTCTATCTCTCATTACAGCTCCTTTTATACACGAATTTTATGCGCAGTCACTGACGTTTTGCTGTCCAGCGCCATCTGTCGGACATTTTTTGAACTTTTTTTGGTTCTAATAAAACCCCATGTCATTCTAAGTATGTGTGTCAATTTTTACCTCTCTATCTACATTATTCCGTGATTTATTAAGTTTTCAAATTTATACTGACTTTTTGATCACCCTGTAGTTACTTCAAGCCAAGTACTGCTATAGTTCGTTTGTTATACACATTTTGTGCTGCTGTAAATTTTCCTCTTCGAAGAATTTCTTATCGACAAACTGAACGTGAAAAAATTTCTTGGTCTGTTTTTGCAAGCCGAAGAAGTCCAAAACACAGTTAATACAAAATTTTAACTTCTTCATTCTTTCTTCAATTGCGAAAACATAGAATAATATACTTTTTTCAGTGTCGGCTGAAAGTTTACTTCTTCCTTCAGGATTGGTGGCTCAGACAATTTCATAGGTGAATATCTCTATATTCTTACTTCTACTTTAACAGATAGAAGGAATTTTCTCTTTCGAAAAATAAATTTTATCTTATTTTACTTTTTTACCAGTTCCTATAACTTCTTAGAAGTATTTCCTAGATTCTAAGGCCGAAATCTGGTGACCTAGGCTCAAATTAGAATCTGAATTAGGGAACGCTCGCATTAGCCTCTGAACTAGTGGATAACCAGAGGTAGAGAAGCAAAGTTATCTTGAATACAGAACTTCTGGTTCTTGTTATGGTTCTCAAATTGTAAGACTATATACCCTATGAGCCTCTTGATCCTCTGTGGCTGTTATGTGGTTATTTTGATGCTGACATTCTTAGTTCGTGCATGTTATTTATGCTATTTTTAATATAAATTCTGCTTTACATAGTTTTTTAATGTAATGCAAGTTTGCATTCTATATCAAGAAAAGTACCTTCACTTATGTAAATAATCCCTTGAATACTCACAAAATAACTTTCTTAATGTGGGGTATATTTTAAATAAATATTTTCTATTTCCAAGGCGATCTGTATCAAATTTCAGGAATATTTTTTGTGCTGCTGAAGAAGAGGGGCATATGTATCCCTTCAGGAGCAAACGTATTCAGACAAAGCGGAAATGACAGAGCTTTTTCTCTTCCTGAAGAACACGCCTTTATCAGATCGCCATCGAAATTGATACTTACTTAAAATTTATGTCAAAATAAGATTCATGTTTCGTCTAATTTTAAATTTTACATTAACGTGTTTCACTTCGGATTTGAGTCAGCTAGAATTTTAGTAGAACAACTGTTTAATGGAGACATGCATGCTTCTTCTTGTTTCGCTCTGCGGTCAATTTCTGGCTAAGGCAGTCTCGGTCAGCTTCTACCATCGTGACCCATCCAACGCTGCTATCCTTCACCTGTTCATACCAGCGTTTCTTAACCACTTTTGCACATTGTCTAGCACCTCGTTCATGGGCATCCTCTCCTTCCTATTTCCATCTGGTTTCTGGAATGTCACGCGCACACTAGGGTACCATAAATAAAGACGAAACTCCTTCATTACAAATATTGCAAATATGAGGTAAGAACATCTGTTCAATGGAAACATGCATGCTTCTTCTTGTTTCGCTCTGCAGTCGATTTCTGGCTAAGGCAGTCTCGGTCAGCTTCTGCCATCTTGACTCATTCAACGCTGATGTTCTTCACCTGTTCATACCAGCGTTTCTTAACCACTTTTGCACATTGTCTAGCCACCTCGTTCATGGCCATCCTCTCCTTCCTATTTCCATCTGGCTTCTGGAATGTCACGCGCACACTATGGTACCATAAATAAAGACGAAACTCCTTCATTACAAATATTGCAAATATGAGGTAAGAACATCTGTTTAATGGAAACATGCATGCTTCTTCTTGTTTCGCTCTGCAGTCGATTTCTGGCTAAGGCAGTCTCGGTCAGCTTCTGCCATCTTGACTCATTCAACGCTGATGTTCTTCACCTGTTCATACCAGCGTTTCTTAACCACTTTTGCACATTGTCTAGCCACCTCGTTCATGGCCAATCTCTCCTTCCTCTTTCCATCTGGCTTCTAGAATGTACAAGCGCACTAGGGTATTATAAATTCAGACAAAACTCCTTCATTATAAATATTGCAAATATGAGGTAAATACCCTGTAGCTTCTGCTATTAGTTACAGAATTTTAAACAGTCTCGTCTTGTCTTTTTTTTTTGTCAAATAGATGTCTTGGTTCCTCTGTTCTGGTTATGATTGAAATTTATAATTAGAAGATAATACCCCTACATTTCTTCATTCTGTTGCAGTTCGTTGCTTAAAAATGCAGCTCTAATCGTAAAGAATTACAAAACCTTAAAGATCGTTAAACAGCAGAAACTATTTTAGAATCTGTCTAAATGAATTCCTTTATATAAAGACTGATTACACTGAAAATCAAGCTTTTCATTTCAGTCCTTATAATATGCAGATTTTCTTGTTTCACATAAAAAGATTCTAATAGAATGTTGAAAATTCTAAAAAAATTCTAAAAGGTCTTAGAGTGCTCCTTCCATTTTGAAATGAATAGTCTCATACTGCGCAGATTAAATATGTCTCAGAATGGATATATCTGAACAAATAAAGGTGATTTCCGCATCCATGGTGGGAAATTGAGGAAGTTATCGAATCTGCTTTTGGTGCGAAGCCACTGAAGAACTTTACAGCACTGTTTCATACTTACCATAAGTAAACATTCAGTGATGAACTAGCTCACAATGATTACCTTTTATGTATCGTTGGAAATAAGTCAAGCTATTCATTCCTTTGGTGCAAGCATGATTGAAACAAATTTCTGACCTGTATTATGATGTTACTGTCATGCATGATGAGTATTAAAAACTATTCACAATTTGCCACACAGACTGAATTATCATTCTATGTTCATTGCATAACGCCTTCGTGCTATGCCTTGAAATAAAAAAAGCATACATTTAGAGAGAACTTTGAATATTACTAGATATCAGAATATCTAGACTTGCCAAATCGAGGGTGCTATACAAAATATAATAATGGCATATATATTTATCACATAATCTTTTCTATGAAGTTGTAAACGGAGTTCGAAATGGTATTGTCGGTTAGATCTGGATCGGACAGAAAATGTTTGGCATACCACATACTGCAGCAATTTACGATTACATTCAACTTAAGGTAAATTCTATCTTTTCGCCATCGTTCAGATACTATTTTATTGACACGAATATCAGCTTAACTATTGCGACCATAAAGTCTGTCATTTGGTAATACTAATCAGGCGAACTGTACGCTATTAGAAACTTTTTGTGCTGCAGTTTATTTTCTTGTTGCTTTCAGATAAGCCTCCGATTAGCAGGCATCTCTCGAGTATTCAAATGAGTGCGTTTATTTATTTTAAAACTTTACTATCATCTCTTACTTTCCACTTCCGGCGAAAATTAACGCGTGAATATGTTTTATGAATTAACGCGTGAATATTTTATATATATGTTACTCTTTTTGCCAAAGAGTAGAAGAAGGGAGGGAGAGCCCTCTTGCTACGAGGCTTCACGCGAGCTTGCCATCAGTTACTGTCCGCCCTTAAGGCCAGAGTTGTTAATCCTCTTGAAAGTTAAAGACGTATTGCAGTTTTCCGCAGTTTGCGTACTACAGACGTAGTAATTTAAAAGGCCAGTCTTAGTGCTAGTCATCTGTGTAAAATATATCATTTACATATCTATATATGTGTGTGTGTGTGTAAGAAAACCAAAAAATATGTAAAAGATAAACTATAATATAAGTTAGCAATAGCTCCTTAATGCTTAATATGGTGTTTCCTCTCTCTGGTCTAAAAATAGTAATCTTTCTCTGTACTGCGTCATTTCGAGATTAATCCACGTAATATGACTCTTGCATAACACTGACGATGTAAATGGAACCAAAACTCAAACAGCCAATAACCTTACACCAATATTAATTATCTAATCAAAATGCACTGAGAACCAAAACTAACTCAGTCTAAATTAAGACTTCATCCTGGACACACCGCACTTGCTTTCTATCCTACGGCCTAGCTGGACTGCTGCCTGTTGCTCTTTTCTTACTGCAAAGGTCTGAAAAATGTAAATATTCTGAACATATGTGGTATGCCAAGCTATTTGTGCCCACATCATATTTACCGAAAGTGAAATAAAAATGAAAATTTAATCTCCGTCGGCTGCCAGTTTTCCTAATCATTTTAGATCAACATTCTACACAATCATTCTACGAAAGTTCCGCATCAGGCAGATTAACGGCAGATCCTTTAATTCATTCGGGTGAGATATTATACTTCTAGAGCCGATATTTAAAACCAGAGAGAATTCTTTTATTCTAAAAACGGAGTGCCAGTAATTTTCTTAGATTATAATAATAACGTTAACCATGTTCATAAATAAAAACAGTTACAATCTAGGAATTTCAGAATGTAATATAGCACCTTAAAGAACAGTTTATTATTAAAATATAATACATGAAAAAAATTTAATAAATTTTAAAAAACAAAAAATTTCAGAAGGTGCAAAAATATGCAAATATTTCACCTGTTTTATGAATAAAAATAACGTATAAGATTGGCAATTCATAAAACTAAATTTTTAGAGTTGAATAGAATCCCGCTTAAAAAGAATTTCAGTTTTAAAAGCTACGCTTCTGTTTCTGAATTTTGTGTTTGAAAGTAAATTGAATAAAGAGAAAAATATCAGAATACTGAAAAATTACATTAAATATCAAAATACTGAAAAATTACATTAAATATTAAAATACTGAAGAACTACATTCTTTCAACAAAAGAAGAGAAAGAAAGAAAGAAATATAAAAAGTTTGAAAGCTTTCAGATTTTATATTACGCCCAAAGGGGCGTTTTTTAACGTCTCGTGTGTTATATTTATTTGTTAAATATCATATTCTCCGCAATTAAACCACATAAAATTTAATTCAACTGCAATATCACAAAATGTTTAAAAACAGTATATCTTTAGAATTTCTGATTGACAGTCTCACGTGTTGGAGATAATTTTTTTCCTGGACAGTGCTGCCATTGCTCGATTTGAAATAGTTGAGTTTGTTAATAAAACATTCGATAAACTTTTACAAAATAGGAAATCGATAATGAAACAAATTCCAAATTGAGGCTTCCAGATTCCCATATTCGGGTGGAAACGTACAATATTCAAAATTTGATGGCTCTAGGTAACGTTGTTTTATCACAATGAGAGAAACCCACATACATTTATGCAGATTCTTTATTAACTAATTTTTTTAAATAAAATACAGGGCGATAATATTTGAAGGCAACAATTTGAAAAGTGAATTAACGCAAAATGCCAAAACGAAATTAACAGCCCTTTTGGGAAAATTGCCACTTTGGACTAAAAAATAAAATTTTAAAATAATCGGAAAGGTTTCAGATTTTAAATTGCGTCCAAAGGGGCGTTTTTTTAATGTTTTGTGTGTTAGATTTATTTATTAAATATAATGTTCTTCGCACTTAAACCATAAAATTCAATTTAACAGCAAAATCTCAAAAGAATTTTAAAATGAGCATATCTTTAAAATTTCCGATACGCAGTCTCGGGCGCTGGAGATTATTATTATTTTCTTTTTCCCCGTACAGTGAGTGTTGCCGTTGTTCGCTTTGAAATCATTGAGATTGTTAATCAAAAATTCGTTAAAGTTTAACAAAATATGAAATAGATAATAAAAAAAAATTCCAAATTCCAAATTTGGGCTTCCAGATGTCCTTATTCGGGTGGAAACGCTAATTCAAAATTTGATGGCTCTAGTTACCGTTGTTTTATCCCAATGCGACAAACATACATACATTTATACAGATTCTTCATTGTTTAATTTCTTTGAATATAACTCAGGGAGATAATATTTGGTTGCAACAATTTGAAAAGGAATAAGCCGTTTTTAATGATTCAACGCAAAATGCCAAAACGAAATTAAGTCTTTCTGGGCAAATTGCCCCTTTGGACTAAAAATCAGCAACTGAACCCTAACTTATGCGAGGAAAGGAAAGAGAGAAAATATAGTCTGATTCTAGCTTAATAACTGAAAGATTATTAGGTTTTTGACGCTGATTGGCTAGATGTAACACTTTTTCACTCAGGAGTAAACACGAATTTTTACTGAAATTCAATTGTTGCTGTGATATTTTAGTTTATTTGTATTAGAGTGTAAGGCACTCACTTTTGTAAAAATGTATTTTATGTACATAAAAAAAGACTAAAATATTGCAAGTACGTATTTTAATGATACATATTATATACATTCATTTTCTCAAAACTGAATTAACTGAACTTATTCAAGTAAGCCAGATTGCCAATAGTTATTACTGTAGCTATGCTTATTTGCGTAAGGAAGTTATAAATTGATTAGAAGAAATTAATAAAAGATTACCAGAAGAAGAAGGAGTCATATTGTTGCCTGTGTACAGGTTCGTAATCTACTGAATGCGCACAGAATGGATGACAAAAGCTATTTTACCAAAAGAAACACTTCACAGTTTTGGAACTTTACACAAAAATAGTCGAACAACTCTTCACAGTATCACAGAGCACTATCAGTAGTTACACTTCGAACTACTAAAAACATTAAACATAACGCAATGCAAAGCGAATCTAAAGAGCGAAATTAACCTTGACCTCAATACTCCGAACTCGCACTTAACTAACAACTCACAGCAACAACTAAGAGCAGATGCTCTCTTCGGTCTTACATAGTTTTCACCCAGCCGCCGAGATATTTCTAGTACTTTCTGTTTCTCGAAACTACTGGAAGGCATATGAGGACAGAATACGGTTACAGTTACATATGAAATCAATAGCAGTTATTCTATTGCAATACCGATTACGGTTATACAGCGACCGGACCAAAATGTCGCCAAATTTGGCTACTTTCGGAGGCAAAAATTAGTCGCCAAATCACTTCTTCTTTCGTCAGCAACCACTAGAAAGCAAGTTAGATAAAGTGTAAGTAAACTCAGATTTCTTGCTTTTTCAGAGAGACCTTGGTAGGATAGGCTGACTGTCTCTCTGATTAATTTCCCTACTGTTAAATTCTGGATTATGGGCTTAATCTTCTGCTAGCTAATTTTGATTCGCAAGCAGTTAAGAGAGAACCAAGGTCTAAAGGGCACTCAATTTGAAGTGCTCTGATTACCCGGAAGTTAGCGGAGGTCTGTTTTTATTAAAATTTCTGTTAAAATTCTGTTAACCATTAGATTGAACTGCAAAGAAATAGTTTTTATTTTCATCTTTATAACTGTTAATATTTCTCCTCAGTATTAAGTATTATATATAACCTTATAAGTTCTGGTATTTGACACCAGCAACAAGAAAATCCAGCTGAACTCTATATTTACGTCACAGATTTTTATTCATATTGTACGGTATTTGATCTTTCTTTATTCTGATTTGTGATCAAACCTCAATAGGTCTTTAAGCGACTTATCTCTAAGTCTCTCTAAGTACTAAAGAAACTTAAAAAGGGTGTAAATTACCCTTATTTTAAACTAAAACAGCTGAATAGAAGGTACGTCTGGTGCTTACAAATCAGCCGACATTTATGGCGAGAATTCAAAATAGAAATTCAAATGTGAAAATAAATCTAGATATGTAATAGACAAAGGCTACGCAGAGGAAATTAATCACGAATTTGGCTCTAAGATTTTCACCGGCGTGAAATTACTATCGCATGGACGAAGACAGGAACTTGGATCAGGATCTTAGAACAGTAATCCTAGTAATGTGCCTTTCAACAGGCAGAGCACGCTCTGGCTTGACAATCTCAAACCTTCACTTAAGTATACGTGAGCTAATTTGCATTCAGGCGGGAAAACGGAAAGAGAGAAGGGACAGTAAAGATCTGAATATAAAATTACTAGTTAAACAAATTAAGTAAACCTAGATCTTATTTTTGATGTAGATGGCAAGACGCAAAAAGAATGATAAAAAAGAAATTCCGCAGTTTAGGTTCAAACCACGTAGTGTTAGAAATGCTAGAGTTAAGACTAGACTAAATTATCTGAAAATGACAAAAAAGAACATGAGAGTTATTTGCCTAAGCGGATGCATTCCTTCATGGAGGACTTTCTAAGGGAAACTTGCTCGTATCCACATTACACATAGGAAATCCACAAAAAATTCAGTGCAGTCGACCAGTTCATTGAGATCTGAACTCGGTCAAACTACCAATATTTCGGCGACTTTATAGCTACAAGATCCTTGTAACACAATCGGAGAGCCACGAAAACCAACCATGCAGCCAACCCGTTCGTCTGGGTTACCTTTTAGCGGTCTTAATTATTCGGCTGCTGGTGAAGCATTTTGGAATTGAGAAGTAAAAGTTTAAAACAAAAAGTGAGATCTGTTTTTCGAGTTACTGCATTATTTTTCACTCGAAAGAAAAAAATTCTTTATTGTATAAACCATTATCTTCTTTCTTTTTCACTTCTCTCATATTTGGAAGCAGTTAGCAAATTACAATTAGAATCAAGAAAAAAAAAAATGCTCTGAAACCGAAAGAAATATTTGGTTTTCTATTGGAAAAAAGTAATGTTCAGTGCATCATACAAAAATTTAAATATACCACCACAGCATTTATTATGCTGACTTGAAAATTGCCAGTCTGAGAGATGTTGCCATTTCTTTCGAATAAAATCGTAATTTTGTCTTTTCAGTCGTTTATTTGTAAAATAAACTGAAATACTTGAATAAATATGTGCAATTTTAGAAATTTTTCATGAGTATTTTAATTTTTTTTTATATTTCACATATTATTATTTGAAAAAAGTATATTCTTATTCAGATCAAAATAGCTTACTTATCAGTATAAACAAATGCACAGCACCATTGGTTATCTATATTAAAAATAGCACATTAACAAAGAATATACTTACTAATTGTTATAATATGAGCAACAAAGTATTTACAGGTATTCCTTTTAACATTCTATAATGCGTCGATTGATAATTTTTCTAAACATTTATATAACTATTGCAGTTACTAACGGACGTTTCTAACACTTATCTTACGCATCTAATGTTCTAAAATCTTAGACGTGTCACATCTTAGAAATTTCACTCAGTAATGAAAATCTATTGATTCATAAATTAGTAATTATTTACCTTATGCCAGCAGCTGTGTGAAAAGAATTCAGAAAGGTGTTTCGTGTTCTGCCCGTCGTAGCGAGGCGCTAGGTCTTCTGCTCAGTAAGAAGGACAGAAGCCTTGCAAATGCTCAAAAAGAAGGAAACAGAATACAGTGGAAGGTTTGTGATCTCTTTCGCCTCTTCCAAAGGTGTGCTACGTGCGAGGTGTTGAATTTTCTTCTCTTCATTCCCCTTAGCTGGCTAAATTACTCTTTCATGAGTTGATTTATTCAGCGATATGTAACAAGCGTCGACTATTCGTAAATTTCTTGCCATGCATATTAAATACATGTTGTACGAAATGATTGATTGAGTTTCATATCAGCATAACTCTGTACTTCTAAACCGTCATTAATTTTTATCGATCGTTTATTGTTAACAATGTGGTATTGAAATATATATTATTTTCTTTGCTCATACTGTATGTTGTAGCTCCTGGGCTATCCTAAGTTGAATTTCAATCCAGAAAATATTCTCGTATTGGTGACTTTAATGCCCAAAGCAAAATGTGGAATTACAGTATAGTAGTGTTTTTGAAACTTTTATAGAAGACTTGTTTATCTTTGAGAAGTTAAAGCTTATCTTCAATGCAATTACTGCTGCTTCTTAGCTACACGTATCATTGGTTTTCTACAAGCACCAGTTTGGTCTTACTAAAAATAATTATGCATGATCCATTAATTACAAATGCTTGTTTTAGCTGCAGATCTTGTGCAGCTAGTAAGAAACATAAAAATATTAGAAACGGAATTAAAAAAAACTCGAGGGCATTTAGAAATAATTTTGATTTTTCAATAAGAACTTTTGCAGTGAAATGATTATCGAAACAGTCTTTTCAGAATTTTTAGTCTAAAGGGGCTTTGTCCCTGAAGGACTATTGTTTTCGTTTTGTGATTTTGCGTCGGAAACATTAAAAGTCTGTATCAGTTTTCAAACTGTTGCCACAAAATATTGCAGCCCTGTATTATATTTAGAGAAATTAAATAATGATGTATGTTTCTCGCATTGTGATAAAACGACGGTACCTAAAGCCATCGAATTTTGAATGCCGTAGTCCTGCTGAGAATATAGGCATCTGGAAGCCCAAGTTTGAAATTTGTTTTATTATCGATTTCATATTTTGTAAAACTTTAACGAATTTTCGATGAACAAACTCGAGGATTTCGAAGCGGGCAATGGCAACGTTGTACAGAAAAAAACATTTTTATCTGCAGCGCGTGAGACTGTGTGTAGGAAATTCTAAAGATAGGCTCGGTTTAAAATTATTTTGCGATATTGTTCTTGAACTAAATTTTATGGTTTAAATGCGAAGAACATGATATTCAATAAATAAAAGTAACATACAAAATGTTTAAAAAACACCCGTTTGGACGTAATTTAAAATCTGAAACCTTTCAGATATTTTATAGCTATTTTTATTATATTCTATTTTAATTAAAGTGGAGAAAAATGGACATAAGGAGAAATGTAAAAATGTTTAAGCCCTTTTATGCTTCGTTCAGGCGATGGTTTTGTCGTCAAAAAGCTTTGTGGTTTAAGGCATAAAAATCATTAAGTTCATTTACATCTGTTTAGCAGGGTTTAAGCCGCAGCCAATCAGGGAAAGGAGTTGCGCATGCGTAAAGGTGTAGCTGGCTCAGTGAAAAACTTCACTGATGTTTGCTTCGCTGCGACTGGTCGGCTGTTATACCAGGTGGCATAAAGTTGAAAAATTAGAACATTTAGGCAAAACACTTAAAGCAGTTTTTCTGACGTAGCAAGATATCGTTGCCTAGCAAGGAAGCAGTTGCTAGTTCTGCAGCTGGAGAGAGAGGAAATATGATCGTATTCAAGAATGGAGAAGGAGTTCTGCTTTGTTTAGAAGCGAATTTCACTTGACGATATATAATTGCTTTAACAATTATTTCAAGGGTATTGATTTAAAAAAAATTGCAATGCTTCTCAGCTTAAATTTGCATAGCTTTTCAGCTTAAACATAAGAAAGTAATTGATTTAGAAAGAATATATCTTGCTATAGAGTCATTAGGTTTCTTGAAGCAGGAGATGTGAAATATGGGCAATACTCTCGCCAGGTCTCGAACCCTGGACCTTTCAAATATGCGTCAAGTAGGCTTCCAATAACACACCGACGCCATGGAGAAAGGGAGGAAAAAATACCTTATATACTCCCCCTTTTAAAGGGAGAGTGGAGATTAGGTGACCCAATCACCAAATCCTTGCGTGACGAATTATTGTCTACACCTTTTTAGTTCGGGTGGCATTAGAGTTTCTGATGCAGGAGATGGGAAGAATGTGCTATTCCCTTGATCCCTGGACCTCTCGTATACCAGCTGACTGTACTACCGTCACACCACAAAGGCATGCTGGGAGGAACGAGAAAATATCTAATATATTTACCCTTTTAAAGGACAACTGGGGATTAGGGAAACCGATCACCAAATTCTGGTGGTGACGAATTATCGTTCACTAACTTTTAGTTCGGGCGCCACTTGTGGAGTGATTATTTTTTTTGTTTTGCTTTGCTTTGTTTTTTAAGCAGGAGATGTGAAAAATATACAATGCCCTTGCCGGGATTCGATCTCTGTACCTCTCGAATACGAGTCGTGTACGCTTCCAGATACAATATGAACGCATACGGAATGGAGGGAGAAAGTAACTTTTATAATATTATTACTTAAAAAGGATGGTAAAAGTGTTTCGAGTTTTCCAATAGGTTAAAAAACAGTATTGCTAAAACTGACTCAATGATGATTACAAGTAAAGAGATTTCTGAGACTTGGAAATTCATTGGGAATAAAATAGCTAATAAGTTTCTAAACTGTGTGTGGGTTACTGGAATATGATCTCGAAAACCAGAGGCATCTTAGAATGATGTGAAAGCTCCTTTTCTGAAGGAAATGCGAGACATGTGGCCTTGTATTCTAACTTTAACGTAGCAGTGCTAAACAAAATTATTCAACTACTGAGAACTAATCAATTTCCATGCAAAATTGTTGAAGAATATGGATTAAAGCAATGTTCTGCTTAATTATGCAACAGAAGTTGGTATAAAAGTTGTAAGGAATTTCCGATTTCTTCCCTGCGTGCTTATATTGCCCTGGAGTCCGACTAAAGAATATGGTGGGCTATAATTTTTCATCAGCTGGATCTTTCGACTGAGCTTCCTCCCTCCCCAGTCACTTTTTAAATAAGTGAGAATGTAAGCAAGCTTATCCAGCCTCTCTACGTGCCTCCTTGGAGTGACAGGTAACGCGTCCGCCTTGTGGTCGAAACGTTCGGGATTCCTACTAGTTGAGAACTCGGTGAGGGCATCGGTAATTTTTCATTTCCTTGCTCTTATAAATACCTAAAAGCTCTGCAAGGTATTCCCTCGATATGGCTGAAAACCATTGTGATTCCGAATTCTAAAGGAACTAAGTCTCTTATTTTAATCAACTAGACAGTTTTACATCTAGATCGCTAACTGATATCCTAACGTCAGTTTATGAAATACTTGGATTGCTTTCACATGTAATTATTTGTTAGACAGCAAGAATTGGTTACTTTTTCCTAAAGCCGACTTCAAAAAAATTGTTAAACGAGTTGCTTATTTTAATTATAAAAGACTCTTCGAAACACTCAACGCAACTTTGGATCCTTTCGTGAATTTTAAATCCGAAAAGTTTGCCGATTGAAGCTAACCCAATAACTCCGTTCTGTTGTCTGAACTGGGAATATGGTAATTTGGATAAGGAAAGTATCCTAAAGAACTCTGGATTCCTATTTTCATATTCTCTAGTAGTGGAGCCAAAATCTGTAGCTGTAATTTCACTTTTTTAAAGGCAGTTGGAAGAGGCACAACTAATTTTGATGGTGAACTATGGTTTGATAGTGAACTTTTGATGGTGAGCCTACATCTGTACCTCTAAAATGGTTAGTGACTTGTAATTGCAGTTTTGTTAAGGCTGTCATTCTGTGAGATTAGAAAGTCGTCTCGCAAATTACCGCTGATAACAAATTTACATTTCAAAATGAATCTATGATCTCGGCCATGTCTTAAACATTGAAGACAATTTGCTCATTCTACTGTGAGTTTCAGCTCATTATGGCATTGAAAGTAGTAAAAGAGTTGACTTCTTAGCAAGGAATGTCACTGTTTTCCAAGCACCCAACGAATTATTAACATTTCGTTCTCATAAAACTCGTAATAAAGTTTGGAAAAATGTGTCTTTTTTATTTAGCGTTTATTTTTCGTTTGATTTATTGTTGGATAAACGTAAGGGAAAGGCCTTAGAATATCATATGCCCTCCATCATTTCAAGTTCTTCTACTGTTTCAGCTGTTGTCTTTACGTTTCTGTTAGTTGAATAAAATTGTCTTAGTGTCTACTCCTTTGAAAATTGGACGTACGGATGCACCTATCTGTATTTTCATTAACTTCGGCACTGTGAATTGACAGTGTTTTAACAGATATACAGAAATTATTAAAGTTAATTGTGCAGTAGACCCTCCTTAATGTGATCATGATTGTGCACGATTATTTCCATACCATTAAGCGATAAAAGAAATGTGCTCTTTAAAATAGCAGAGAAATCCAACTAATTTGATATAAATATAAACAGAAGCATATAATAGGTACTTTCATAGACTTTTAAGTAGGAAAAGGAAAAATTCATTTATCAACTGTTCACGGTGTCTTAAAGGCAAAAAATGCAGTTACGAATTATTCATAAAGCTTCTGGAAATTATTTGATCGATGCTGAACTCTCCGTATTAATACTTGGAAGGTATTCCTGATTGAAAAAGAACATGTCAATGTACAATTAAAAATTAGGCAAAAGAAGCAACCTTAATAGACGTTTTCATGGGTTTTTTTGACTAGTGAGGGAAAGGGGGAAAACATTCTGCAGATTTTTTTTTCTTTTTTTTCTGAAGGAGAAAAGGCACTTGTGTCTGACCGCCCTGAAAATCGACATAATTGTTCTAAATCTACGTCAGGCTAAAGTTTTGTCTTCCTTAATTTTAAATGTTTGATTGACGCCCAGACGATATAGTGGTTACGGAAGCCTACTGTGGTACCGAAAGGCTGGGGTTCGAATCCCGGAGAAGGCATGGGTGTTTGTAAATGTCTACTGTCTTTGCGACATGGGTGTTTGTATTTTTGACAAAAGTTTTACAAAATATGAAATAGTTAATAAAACAATTTTCAAATTTGGCCCTCTGAATATATGGTGAGCCGAAAGTCGTCTCGTCTCGTGCTGTTTGGGGTAGGAGAGAGGGGTGAGAGACCCTCAGACCAACCCACGAGTCTTCTCCTTCAGAATTAAGGTGAAAGTAGAAGTCCAGCTTCCTTGAGACTTTGGCAACCATTCTTACAAGAAATTCATTGATAAGGCAATAACAATTGTTTGATTGAAATCGACTCCAAGCTGTTGGTGAATTCATTTCTTATTTGGCGACATTTCCCTGTCAGTTGGCAGTTTTTATAACTAATTTGAGGCGCTACTTTAGTTTTAAAAAATTTATTCTATAATATTTTGATCATATTGACCAAGTTGTTGATCCCAATAAGCGAACAAGACTTTGGCAGTTCGATAATAATATTCCAAAGATAAATAAAGCTTGATGATATTAAGTGGCATTGTTCAGAAATATTGGGAAGGTAGACGGCTAATAGGTTAAGTGCTCAATTCATGACATTTACAACACAAGAGAAATAATCTTATTTTGATATATTTAGTGGCAAAGGAAATCCTCAGGTCTAGAATATCACCAAAACGTTGCACTTTCATAGTATTTTCGCTCCGCCAATGATCGAGTGATTAAGACAGCTGATTACCGGTTTTAACCGATAATCAGGTTTCAGCTCGATCCTATGTGAACGGGTTGACTTTCGTGGTTTTCCCCATGTGTAACCTGATTACGAGCCAGTTTCCCTCAGAAAGTCCTCCACGAAGGCTATCCCTCCGCTTAGGCAAAATACCCTTGTGGTTTTGCTATATTCAAATAACATAATCTAGAATTCCGTACACTTTGATACTTTCTGTAATATTCGGGACTTTCGGTAACAGCATAAAGGAAAATTCTCAGAAAATTCAACGAACACATGGAAGATTCAACAAACAGCTAATATATCGCTACAGGAGAGTTCACCCCCTTTGTGTCAGTAATTAACTAACTGTAGCCTTTCAAAGTAATTAAACAATTGAAATTGTTATATTATGGACATTTAAGTTATATTATATAAGTTATATTATGGACATTTAGTTATATATATATTATGGACTTTTGGGGGGCTAAAAATATTACGAATTTTTTCAAAATTTTCATTCAAAAATATAAAATGAAAATAAATATTAACAATTTTGCTGCAAAATTAAATAATTAAATAAGTTACAAATAATAAATTAGACAAGCAGGAAATGATTATTTATGAAAATTATAAAATGTTTTGCTCATGAGCAGGGCATAATGTAAACAAACATGTAAAGAAACATTAAAATTTCAGAAAATAAATAATAGAAGTCGTAAGTTAAGAATCCAAAGGTAACTGAGGTAGGTACTCTTGTACTCCTGTTTTTTTATAGAGAGTATTTTATAAAATACAAGATTAACTTAGAATAACATAATAAAGTTAAAATAATAGAAATTAAAAATTGGGGGGGGGAGAATTGAACATGTAAATGAAAGTTTACGTAACAAAGTTAGAGTACCTTGAAAATTCTAAAATGCGTATTAAACTGAAAGGAAATAAATTAAAAAATTATGAAATAAATAATATAAAAGGAAATTAAAACATGCGATAAGAATTAATTAAAATACCAGAAAATATAATCATAAGGAAATAAAGTTATAGCTAAACACATAATATAGTATTAAGTAATTTCAATGATTCACAGTAATTGCAAATGATTCGCAGTTAAGGTCTGCTGCTCACCAGCAGCCGAGCGGTAGAGTCGCCAAACGCTGGTAGTTCTGTCTGATGTTCGAATCCTGTGAACTGGCTGGCTTCGTTGGCGTTTTCTTGGTTTTCTCCATTTGTAACGTGTACACCAGCTAGTTTCTCTTGGAAAATCCTTCACGAAGGCCTCCTTTTCCTCAGGCCTTCGGGTGCTTTGCCGTAATCAAATAAACCAAACAAAACCGAAACTTAAGGCCTAATTTCGATATTGCAGCCTCTTCTAGACCCATCCTTACCTCAATCCAAGTGAGCTACTTGCGCGTTACAACTATTAAATGCTTATGCTATTCATGCTTTCTTCTCGTTCGCGAATTTCAAATCTCGTTGATGATTTACTTTTAAGCCGATTGTCTAAAATGAAAACATGAATAAGCTTTTTGTGACAATTCCAACTCAAAGAAAGGAAATGTATATATATTTAAATATTTTCTTTTTAGTTTTATTGGTTTAGTTAAATACATTTTAAACGGAAGAGCTATTTTTTTATAGCAGCTATATTCTTGGTCATATTATGTCTAAAAATAAAATCGTAGAGTTGTTAAGAATGGCGGATGTTGAATTAAAATTGAAGAGTAAGTGAATGAAATAGATACATTTTTATAAATATCATTTCTATAAAATCATTGCTATTAGTCCTTAAATTTCTTTTAATATTCCTATACAATTTTTATAAGAGAGGTCTTTTTTTTTAGCCCAAAGGAGCGTTAGCTCAGAAGAGCTATTAATTTCGTTTTGCCATTTTACGTCGATTCACTGTAAACGGCGAATCATTTTTGAAATTGTTGCCACCAAATGTTATCGTGCTGTATTATATTTAAAAAAATTAAATATCGAAGAATGTACATAAATGTATGTACGTTTCTCGCATTGTGATGAAACAATGGTACCTAAAGCCATCAAATTTTGAATAACATACGTCTCCACTGAAATATGGGCATCTGGAAGCCCAAATTCGGAATTTGTTTTATTATCGATTTCACATTTTGTAAAACTTTAACGAATTTTTGATGAACAAACTCAATGATTTCAAAGCGAGCAATGGCAAAACTGTACGGGAAAAAAAAATCTGAAAGGTTTTAGATTTTAAATTACGTTCAAAGGCGCGTTATTTTTAACATTTTGTGAATTACCTTTATTTATTAAATAGCATGTTCTTCGCACATAAAATTAAATTCAAGATAAATATCGCAAAATAATTTTAAATTCAGTATATCTTTAGAATTTCCGATTCACAATCTCACGAGCTGGAGATAAAAATGTTTTTCCTGTACAACGTCGCCATTGCTCGCTTGAAATCCCTGAGTCTGTTACTAAACAATTTATTAACGTTTTACAAAATATGAAATCAATAATAAAACAAATTCCAATTTCAAGTTTGGGCTTCCAGATGCCCATATTCGCAGTAGGATTACGCCATTTAAAATTTGATGGCTCTATGTACCGCTGTTTTATCACAATGCGAGAAACATACATACATTTATGCAGATTCTTAATTATTTAATTTCTTTAAATACAATACAGGGCGATAATATTCCGTGGCAACAATCTGAAAAGTGAAACAGACATTCAGAGTAATTCAACGCAAAATCGCAAAACGAAAACAATAGCCTTTCAGGGACAAAGCCCCTTTGGACTAAAAAAAAAGATCTTTTTATCTCCAGCGCGAGAGATTATGTATCGGAAATTCTAAAGATATGCTCATTTTAAAATTATTTTTCGATATTGCTGTTGAACTGAATTTTATGATTTAAGTGCTAAGAATATGATATTTAATAAATAAGGGTAACGCACAAAACGTTAAAAAAACTCCTCTTTTTGGCGTTATATAAAATCTGAAAGCCTTCAGATTTTTAGAATTTTTTTTTATTATCTATTTTATAGTTTGTAAAGCATTTATGAGTTTTTGATTAAGAAACTCAACAATTTCAAAGCGAGCAATGGCTACACTGTACGGGGGAGAAAAACATTTTTATCTCCATCACGTGAGACTTTGTATCGGAAATTCTAAAGATATGACCAAGAATGTTGCAACAGGTAATTTGTTTCTTTTATTTTTAACTGCATTAAACTAAAACAATGTAACTTAAATATATGCATTTCATTTTATATCTTTTAGTCCGAAGAGACAGAAAGATAACGAAAAAGGTAAATCGTCGAATCTCAGGGAATTATTTTTTAAAACCAATGCAGTAAGAGTGGATACGCTGGCATTTTTCTTTCAAAGTGTTCTAAATATTACATTCAATTGACCTCAATTTCTTGCAGATAGTTTTCTTTTAAAAATACATCATTATCACCAATCACAGCTGTTAGCAGTTTATCGATCTATTTTGGAAAACGATCATCAAAAATTGGTAAGTTATCTTACAGATTCGAACGAGTTTCGTTTACGAGACTATTTTTTTCATTTATCTAATAATTTTGCAATAGACAGTTTAATCTTCAAGCAAGGCTACGTGCGAATCGCTTCAGCAATAGCTGAATAAATTTAATGTATACAGAAAATATGAAAGTAATTGCTGTTTATAATAACTGTCGTCATAACTACATATATGTCCAAAATTTAAAGAAGAAAAATTTTTTTGTGAAAGTGAGTCAAAAGTTTATTTTATAAAGGTAAATTGCAAACAGAAAAATCGCCCTAAATGGAATCGTTTCAAAACGTGATTTTCAATGACTAAAATGGCCATTAACACCTTACTAAAATTTTACAAACACACACAAAAATAAATAAATAAAACAGCATATCTTTAGAATTTCTGATAGACAGCCTTGCTCGCTGGAGATAAGAATGCTTTATTCCGTACAATGTTGCCATCGCTCGCTTTCAAATCTTTGAGTGTCGTAATTAAAAATTACAGAATATCAAATAGATACTAAAACAAATTCGAAATTCAAAATTCGAACTTCCAGGTACTCATATTCTGGTGGAGGATGACGTTATTCAAATCTTGATGGTTCACCATGCGCCGAACATGTATACATTTAAGCAGATTCTTCATTATTTAATTTCTTTAACTATGATACAGGGCGATAATATTTGTGGAAAGGGTTTTCTACTGACTCGATGCTAAATGCCGTTTCGAGACTAATAGCCTTCTGGACTAACGCCCCTTTGAGGTGAAAAAATATATATTTAAATTAGCAACTTGGAAAAGCAAACTCCTTCGATGATTATAAGTTCCAATTGATCTGCAGTCCTAAGATGCAGCTCTATTTTAGATACACTTGTTTGAGGGAATACTTTGAATCTTAGAAAGAGAGAAATGCAGTCTATGATTTAACTAGAAAAGTGAAATTTCAACGTAATTATAAAAGATTTTGTATGTCGTAACTAAGTCTGCCATTAATTAACTGCGAAAATTTAAACTTAAATTATCAACGTATAGAAAAATTCATTTTCGCTTTTGTACTTATCTCTAAAAGAAGTTCTAAAAACTTAACTTTTTCGAAATTTATTTTAATCCTAAGCTCATTGTATGTCATATTTACATAATTAAAACATTCGCGCATAATTAACTCATTCAACTAAAGCTCCAGAATAGGTTAAAAACATAGGAAATTAATTGTACCTTTAGTCTCAGGCCAATCTTTTATCGACTTTCTCTTTTAGCAGCTATGAGACTGTGATACTAATTCTTCGCAACGAATATATCAAATACGGCTGTTTTTCCTTTTTCGTCTATTAATTCTATCCAATACCGTGGAAGAGTGAGCGTGACGTAGCGAAATTAGAAATGACAATATAATGGAGGGATGAGTGTGCAAATTGCTAGTAATATTCGAAAAAATTATTTATTGTCTTCAGGAACTTTACGTTAGAATTAATTTTTAAAAAAAATAGTTATTCGTAGAAAATGTTTAAAATTCATATCTACTTTATTTGCAATGTGATTATAAGTATTGACGGTCAAATGAAGTAAAGGATAGCACAAAAATATTACTATGTTCGAACGAAACAAAATATATATAATGTAATTAAAATCAACTGTGATCTTAAGGCTCATCGCACAGCTCTGATTGGAATTTCTTGATATGTCCTGCATTTAACACAGTTAAGGCTTTTAAGAACACTATCCACTGTTTAGCAGTTTTATTAAGGAATCATAAGTTAGGATAACTATGAAGGCTTCATTTAACAAGTTGGAGAGTTTACTTAGCTCAAACAGAACACAAATAGAATGTAAATCAAACTTAACAGTCTTAACATAACATTTAAATTGAAGTGTTGAAAAAAGGAACTTATAAGATACTCATTTAGAAATTTTAAATATCTTCAGGCTTACCTTAGGCAATATTATCAGGAGTATATTCCATAAAAGAAGGAAACATGCTGAAAAGAATTAAGCACAAGTATAATGTAAGTACGAAATCTTTGTAAGACTCCTGCATTTTGAACCAAAGTAGAATTCTTTCCCGCCAATAATATCGTTTGGCACTCGTTTGTTTTTGACGTTGCGAGCTTCATTATGCAAAAGTGAAACGAATTTATTCTAACAATGATCCATGCTACTGTTCTTAGAATATTATACCCTAATGCAACGTAAGTTTTTAACTATGATATACGTATTTTTATAATTGCATTTTTTATAGATTTCAAACCTGAAGCCATAATTTGCTTTGATAATTAAATTTATAATTGCATTAATAATTACATCTACATCAGATATTTAGAGAAATTCTCGCTTTGTTTTACGTAAATTTATTGTATCTTTTGTTATATGTGCTACATTGCCTGCATTCTTCCTATAATAATGTATTCTTCCATGTCTTTGTATCAGTGCAAATTCTTTCAACTGTGTCATTTTCATTGCTCTTGTTTCTGTTATTTTTACACCACAATACAATTATGCCGTAGGCCAAGCAAGTAAAATACTTCGATCTCATGCTGGGCATAGGAAATTAATGGCTCAAATGGACCCAACACATTTCACATATTTGTAATACGTTTCCAGCTATTCAACTCCTCAGTTGTCCGAAACTCTTTTTTCCCTCTTTAGAAAATAAGTTTTTCATTTACAAGACAATGTCGTATCCCATAATCCCCTATGCCTGTTCCGTACAGGGCTATATAAGTAGTAACCATTTTGTTAGGATACAAACTCTTCAAAATGTCACACTTCATCGACTCACGAAACGACGTTGCTTCATCCATAACAACGCAATTCACAAAAAGTTAAATGTGGATAAAATCAGTTTATGCATTGCAGAACTAGCCAAAATATTCTTTAGGAAGAGTAGTTAAACTAATAACATCTCAGTTCCACTTATGTATTATTTCAGCGAATGTAATGACAAAAAAGGGCCTTGTATAGTTTTATTTCACCTGAATCAGTATTACCTTAATAAGTTTCTTCAAGTCCAGTTTTCAATCACATAAAATTTCTTAGTATTAATTCCACCCTACCCCACCTAGCTTTCGACCACTTTTTTCCAAATTATGTACGGTTCTGACGAATTTCTCGCCCTCCAACCAATGCCTAATTTCCATGCAGTTCTCTTTTATGCCAATCCTGTAACTCCAATCTTCTCAAGTGGCAAACTACCACGTTCTCCATCAGCTCATCTTACACATCTCCCATCTTTGCTCCTCAGACCAGACAACGCCAGCCGATATGCTTGTTCGTTAGATGAATCACTCCACGGTATTCCGGTTGATAACTACTTGATAATGGCAACCAGAAATGCTATCGTCAACTCATAGATGTCTGGATTTGCTTCTCCAGCCAACATAGAATGCAAAGTTTGTCGTGGCAAATATATAAAGAGGGTCTATCGTCACGCTTGATAGCAACTTCAAAGACCTGATGGCTACATGTATCATGAAAATAGGCCTCGGCGTTTTTACTCTCTTAAGCTACCTTTGCAATGCTATCCATAGGAGAAGACATGATTCAGGATTGTAAGTTGTTCCATTCAGGATGGAATTCAAGTATTTACGTCTAGGCTCGTAATACCTGTGATTCGCTCACCTAAGTCTTCTTAAACCGCAACGTTACTTGCCTTACGTTATGCTAGTTGAGACTGAGATACACTGAAACTGCAAGTAAAATACTATCAAAACTATTGTATCCTAAAAGAAGAGCACGATAAACGTGTAATTTGCAGTAAAGTTAGAATATGCTAGAGTATGCAAGTGATTATCATTTCACCGCATGCGCACATTACAGGCTAGAGTAATAGCACCTCAAAGCAGTATAACAGGCAGACCGAAATGCCGATTTTTCTACCCGGGAGTTGCATACTCGTTGTTTTCTGAGTTGGAAGTCGTTTTACGTTTCGTGCAAGAAGTAACTTGTATGTCTCAGTTTTCAATCGTGAAGGAATAGTAGCTCACCATGGCTCACCGTTGCTCGTGTTGTTCTAGATTCAATGATTGTGAAAAGAATTTTGCAGTCCACCGGATCGTGCGCCTACATCTTCAACGTTAGCCAAGGAGACCATTGCTTTAACTTCCTTTGACGCAACAGCAAAGGAATTAGCGCCTATAATAAATCTTCAACGACACCCACGCGTGCATTAAAGGAGTCACCTCGTGTTTTCTGACGAATAACACGCTTTTACTTACTCATGTTGATGGTCGCATTTGTATGTGAAGATACCGGGGGAGGGATGAACATTAGAAGCTTGCATTTTTCAGTGTCATGCCGATCCATCTCTGGATTGATCATTTATTCATATATTTGCTTATTGAGTTTTCATTTTTTTTAATAGTATGGATGACATTCGGTACACATTCCTCTCACCTCTAGCTCCTATATCTGGTATTGTGGTTAACATTACGAAATCTTTAATGTCTCCGTCGTTCTATCACTCAATCAGACGATGTGAGGCTATATTTGCTCACGCTGTGCTACGTTTTTCCAATGAACATGGGGTTTTGACCTGCGCGTTCTTTAGATCTATCACCAACTGAAAACGTCATATTAGCGATTGTAGAGAGAATGCCACGACAACCCTTGTTAGGCAATATAATCGACAAACACTGACACAGAATTGAAGCCGCATGGACAGCGATAATGTAATTATCGTACAAAGCCTGTTCAACTCCATGCTCAAGGTATAACAACTACTGATTTTGCTAGGCGGATGATCAGTTACTGATTTCTTCATATCCTGTACCTCAAAATTACCTAAAATTTTAATCATTTCATTTTTCCACTATAATTTATATTCAAAAAAAATATAATTCTGTTAACCACTTTTCTTCAGGCTGTAGCAATACAAGCGTAAGTTTAAAATTGTTACGGGTATGTAAATATGAATTCATTTTAGGAAAACAAAAGTCACAATGCTTGCTTTGACTAATTTAACATGGTTAAATGTAGAGTTAAACATATTCACGAATACACTCATTTTGCTTCTAATTTAATGCGTTTTAGTGATAACTTAAGAGTTATTTTATGAAAATTTCAATAATAGGCAACAAATCTTTGTACACGTATTATGTACGAAAGAAAAAGATCTTATTTTTGTTTTGATTTTTGTAATAAAATGTTATCTTTTTATTTCCATTATTTTCTTTCGATTTTGCATCGAATCACTCTGAATGTCCATTTCAGTTTTCAAATTGTTGCCACCAAATATTATCGCCCTGTATTATATTTGAAGAATCTGCATAAATGTATATATGTTTCTCACACTGTGTTAAAACAATGGTGCCTAGAGCCATCGAATTTAGAATGACATAATCCTCCTGCGAATATGGGCACCTGGAAACCCAAATTTGAAATTTGGAATTTGTTTTTTTATCGATTGCATATTTTCTAAAACTTTAACGAACTTTTGATTAAAAAACTCAAATATTTCAAAGCCAGCAATCAACGTTGCACAGAAAAGAACATTTTTGTCTCCAGCGCGCGAGACTGTGTATCGAAAATTCTAAAGATATGCTCATTTTAAAATTATTTTGCGATATTGCTCTTCAACTGAATTTTATGGTTTAAGTGCGAAGAATATTACATTTAATAAATAAAGGTAACACACAAAATCTTAAAAAAAAAATGCCAATTTGGCCGTAATTTAAAATTTGAAACCTTTCAGATTTTCTTTTATACATTTTTCTCCTTTTTTTAATTAATATTTTGTTAAAACATTTAGAGAATTTTTTTGTATTAGAACTTAAGCCCAAATTTTTATTTAATAGGCATGGAATCTAAAACATTTTTATATTACGAAACTGTTTTAAGTTCAAAATTCTAAGGCACATTTTTCACGTCTCTTGCATCAATAAACCTAAAGGGCCATTCCCACCGGGGTTTATCTGAG
This sequence comes from Stegodyphus mimosarum, assembly GCA_000611955.2. Classification (NCBI taxonomy): domain Eukaryota; kingdom Metazoa; phylum Arthropoda; class Arachnida; order Araneae; family Eresidae; genus Stegodyphus; species Stegodyphus mimosarum. The sequence continues at coordinate 255,764 of KK116395.1, read as the reverse complement.
TTAACGGAGTCAGTTCCATGTGTCGACTAGCTCCGCTATGCCTGCAGTTCAGATTTTTCAAGTTTCTGCTCTATGGGAAAAAACTGGTTTCGGAGATGGCTACGTCAGTTGTGTCGTTAGCTCACATAAACCCCAGTGGAAACGGCCCTTAACGGCTCTACAAGTGGCGCCCTAACTAAAAATGTGGTAGTAATTAAAAATGTAAATTAGCTATTTTATTTTTTTTTTCTTTCGTTCCTCACAGTCTTCCATAGGGCTCCGGAACTTCTAATTTTAGAAATTAAGCCCTGGTTGTAAGCTTACTCTCATCATGGTGAATTTTCGCAGTACTACATTAAATTCCTCAGAAGATATGTTAGCTGTGCCTGCAAGCAAGGGAAACGGAGGCAGATCCCCTACATTGCATTGGTGACTACTCAAGCACTCCAGTCCTTAGATTCAAGCACATTTCGAATGCCAGCAACATTCTGCTCAATATACTTTTTACCGACTTCTACCACTTAAAAGGGATAAAAACCATATGGCACACTTCAGTCAGGTCCGGCTCATCAAACCAGTAGACGAAGAGCAATGTAACAGGTGATACGCCTGGGAAGAACTGCACAGACTGCGTCCTACGAACTTGTATATATTGTATATAATGTTTAACAACGTAGGATAAGATCATTACTAAAAGCTCTCTGTTAATCAAGATTCTTGTAATTTTTGTTTGAGTAGACTAATGTCGACGAAAAAGAGGAATAAAATAGAGAAAAGCATAGAAAAGCGACTTAACCGTTGCGAAAGATCGCTAGGGCAACGACCTGGGTGATATCCTAAATTGGTAATGTCTCAGTCGGTTAGCGGAACCAATAGAGTAATAAACCTCTACATTCCTACACCGATATAACCAAATATTCTGTATAGATATACTGTGATGGGGCATTTAGCACAACGTAATCTAGCGTAGTTTCTTTCAGTGGTTAGGAAGGTATTTTGCGATGTCCTGAGGATAGGTGAATATCACATACGCAACATCTTCATGATATTCTGAGAACGTGTTTATACTGTGTAGGATGTATAAGTGATACTGAAATACATACTTCTCACATCAAAGGTTGCTGGATGTTTTCAGTGAACACATATGAGTCACACTAACAGGCTGGAACAGGTATCGATTACCTTTTTTTGGCTGCGGGGCAAAAGTAACCTAAAGTGTGTATTAAGAAGACGCTTCGGGCCAATAGCACTTTCATTTTAGAACAATTTTTTTGGCGAATGGTAAGATGAATTTTATTCAGAAAATAATTACAAAATGCTCTAAACTTAGAACATATAAATTAAAATTCTAACCCCAATTATTATAAAAACGAACGTAACTGAATAACGTTTGGTTCTTCCTTCGATACCAATGGTTTCCCTGATGCTAAACTTGTGGCATCAGTATAGTCAAGTCTGGCTTACAGTTAGTCGTCTTAAGACGAATAGAAGCAACTGAATTTTTGATTGCCGAGCTGTTCCTGTACTTACTTAAACTGTATCTTATGCTGAATGAAAGTAATTAGCAAAAAATGTTTAAAATTTAGTAAGTAGTTAAGAAGCATCGGTATCTCGAATTAACTTTAATTTAATTTGTAGTATAGGTAACATTTTATTCTTTGAACATTTTACTTTTGCTCTCTTAATGCAATGCGAGTTGCCCTTTATTCGTGACATATTGAACTTTTCCCGCACCTCAAGAAATAGCAGGCTTAAAGTAAACATATTCACTGGGTAAACGAGCCCTCGCGCATGCGCTTTGATCTTTTCTGAGAAAGAATATCATGCGAAGAATATTAGTTTTGACAACTCCGTGGTCTTGGGAGACTTTCTTACCTCGAGTCAATTTTCGATGGCGCGATAACATAGCAACTAAAACGTTCATTTTCTCAATGTAACTAAAGAGGCATGCTTTGAGGATCTTTGACATTCATCGTACTTTAATAAACTGAGATACACAGAAACGGCCATAAGTTTAATTTCTAAAATTAAAAATGGGAGCCATACAGAAGACCGTCAGGAAGGAGAAACAAAAATATGTAAATAAAATTCCTTACAAAATTGTAAAGTAAATAATAAACTGTGTAATAGTTAAAACAATTAATTAATTAAAATCAGAATTCAATGAAATGTGAAGAGATAAATGATAATTTAAAGAGTTATTAAATTAATGTTGAATAATGAAAAAAAAATGCTGAACTTCATCTTACTCGGCGCTTCGACTGGAACTACAGTTTCACTCAAACACTCTCTTTTTTTTTATGGAGGCACTAGCCATTTTTAGGCTTTTACCACTACTAAGGTCAGAAGTGGTGGTTATTTTATCACGGAGACACCTAATAGGCGGCCGCCGTTACCTCCTATGACGGGACAGACAGTTTGCCTCCAAGCCTTCTCTGGGATTCGAACCCGGGTATCGCAGTCGGGTTCCCTAACCACTATGCCGTCTGGGCGACCGCTCAAAGATTAAGAAATAGTTCAACCTGGTTTTGAATGAATTTAAGCGATAAATGTATAATTATAATATATTTGGACGAGTGATGGAAACAGAGATCTTTTTTTTCAGCTCACCAATGAAAAAAATTAAAATGTCACTAACGACGATACAGAAAACGCTAGAATGAGAGTAAGGAGGAAAATTTTAGCGAAAGATAAAAACAAAGAGCGAAGAGTTTAACACGTTCTCACCATCAACCCTTCCCAAGATAACTCCAGCTATCAAGCTGAATGTGACAGGGGGAGAAAATTTCCTTCGTGCTCTTTGCTGAGGGAAGACACTAGGCCTGGAACGAAAAATTTATCCGCCGTCCTATATCCTTTGTACTTCATAAAGAATAAGTCTTTGACATATATGAGACAGTTTTTCTTTTTTTAAAAGTTTCAACCTCAAGAGATGGTTCATCGGGAAAAGAGACGCACGCATTCAGAAATTAGATTCGATTTTAATTTTATTTTATTATTAAAAAAATTTATCAGATGAAAAGAATTTCCTG
>KK116395.1:227313-252628 GCA_000611955.2 Stegodyphus mimosarum | reverse complement strand
GTGGTTCATGATATAAAAGAAGTACTCTATCCCTCTTATTTAGGTCTCCACTGTAAGCGGCTAGAATTACCATTTATCTAAAACTAAGAAATAGGAGCTGGACTCCGGTAGCTTCCGGCGCATTTAAGTTCTGTAAAGTTGCAGGTGGGAAGAACTAAGTCAAGGCCTAGTAAAAAACTGCATGCCAAACCTCAAGTTTTATGCCACAAAAATTTGCTAGAGTACCATAAGAAAGAAAAAATAATTACTCTTGCGTCTTCAAAATGGCTGCGCTATTTTGAAATTTTGTGAATTGAATTTAAATTAGAAAATTAGGTTATTCATATTCACCGTAAGGTATAAAGGAGAGTAGCTAACCTAAACGAGAATTTAAACTTTAATATGGTTTAATTTCAAATGAAAAGCCTATTCGTATTTTAAATGTATTCGGAAGAAGTAGTCTGTCTCTATGCACATATTCTAATTCCGTTGCCTTAAATATATAAATGGACATACCGAGTCGCCTTATGGATCTTAGAAAGGAAAAAAAAATAAATAAATGCAGGGAGAATTTCTGTTATAAAAAATATGTTTTATAACATGTATATAAAATTCTGTTATATAAAAAAATTCTGTTATAAGCTGCTTAAACATTTTTCACTGTTTAGAATAAGGATTAAAATCTATTAAAGTACACTCATGTCCATAAATTAAGAATAATTCGGAGTTACGCGGAAATCGAACTCTAAAATAAATACGTCACCTGTAAAATCACTACACACATCTTCAAGAATCATATGCGAATTTCAGGAAGTAACCAGATGACACCGATGGTACGTCACAATGACGAGAGTGTAAGAGAGTGATATGTAAGGAATACAGGCAAAGAAGTAAAATTGTTCGCAGGCGCTTTACAAGCATTTCAGTGCAATAACCGAATAGTTATGACACAAAGGGCGCATTTGGATGATTTTTTACGTGGTAGAATTATCGACCGTCTGGAATATGGGCGTACCCAACTGGAAGTATCAGACGAACTTGGAATTGCCCAGAGTGTCATCTCCAAGCTTTGCAACGATTCCAAGATGATGGTCATGTGAGTAGACGTTACAGCACAGGTCGCCCCAGAGTTACAACGCCGAATGAGGCCTCAGACTTGTCTCGTCAGCTCTCTTCAGCCACTGGTACGACAATTTCAAGGCAGACCGTGTACAGACGCTTAGGCCAGATTAGTCTATATGCTCGTAGACCTGCCAGATGCGTTGGACGTACTGCAACTCACTGTCGCCTGCAGTTAGCCTGGAGTAGAGAGCATGCATTGTGGACACCGCAACAGTGGGCTTGTGTGAGGTTTTCTGACGAGTCCAAGTTTAGCTTGCAGTCTGGTTCTCGCCGGACTTTCATATGGAGATTTCCAGGTACCCGTTACCAAAAAGAAAACATCATTGAACGACACCGTTACGGTGGTGCAGGAGTGCTCGTTTGGGGTGGAATTATTCTGGGTTCCAGAACTGGCCTACGTGTTCAAATTGGAACCATGACAAGCCATATCTATCGGGACGTCATTCTGGAACAACATGTGCGTTTGTTTCGGGGCACCATGGGCGCACAATTTGTGTTTATAGATGACAACGCCCGTCCTCACCGTGCAAACATCGTAAGCGAATGCCTTCAATCGGAGGATATCACCCGTATGGACTGGCTAGCATTCTCACCTTAAATCCAGTAGAGCACGTGTGGGACATGCTTGACCGACGAGTTGCAGCCCGTCAACCTCCTCCCACATGTCTACCGGAACTTCGGAGAGCATTGCTTTTTCAGTGGTGTAATATTCCTCAACATCAGATCCATAATTTGATACTCATCATGCCTAGGCGTTGTACGGACTGTATTGCATCGTCTGGGAGACATACAATGTATTAACAAGCATACCAACCATGTAATATTGGTTTTTTGTAAATAGGTTTTTTTTTGTAATTTGCTGCAGGGAGAAAAAATCGGAGTCAGTTTCGTGTTCCTTAGCTTGGAATTTCAGTTTTCTCGTTGCACCACATGCATGCTAAACCACACTATAATCTGTCCGTTTAAAACAGAATGTAGGGTCATTAAGATTTTTGAAGCAGGAAGCAGGCAAAATGAGCAATGCCCTCGCCAGGACTACAAACTGGACCTCAATAAAACGTGCCGAATATGCTCCCGTTACACCACGAAGGCATGCAGAAAGGAGAGAGAAAATACCTTACGTGCTGCCCCATTTACAGGGCGACTGGGAATTAGGGGACTCAATGGCCAAATCCTGGAGGTGAAGAATCATCATCCATCCTTTTTTTAGTTCGGGCGCCACTGTAGAAACATTAGGTATTTTTTGAAAGCAGGAAAGATGAAAAATGAGCAATGTCCTTGTCAAGACTCGAACCTAGACCTCTCGAATACGAGCCGAGTGTACTACCGTTACACCACGAAGGCATGAAGAAAGGAGGGAGAAAATACCTTATAAGATACTTCAAGGTCGTAACGATTCCCTTCCATTTACGACCCTAATGAGTGTCATCATCACCGAACTTACGAAATTAAAGTATTATTATATTTGATGATTCGACCATTCCGCAGCAGTTATTATAATTGCGAGACAAGCCAGAAGCTGGAAAATGGCCTTGAACCAATTGCAATAACAGATTATACAAATTCATCGGAACTTCTAACATCTTCTTAACATTCAGAGGATGCCTGCAAATTTTTAAGAATAATTTCGATAAAGAAGTAAATAAAAGCAAGTGTTTTGGAATAAAAATATCTGGCAAGAGAAATCTGAAATGAGATTTCTTATTTGAAAGGAGAAATATCGTCTGTTACTTTTAAATTTATTCTTCTTTCAAGACGTCTCATGGAAAGAGGCTGTGAACTGAAGGATTTGTTTTTGTGCTTTCAGAAGAGAAACATTCCCGTTCCGTATTTCAAAAACGTCATGAAATGCATGGCATTAAATCTCCTAAATGCAAATTTTTAATCAGAAAGGGGAAAACCGCCAATCATTATTTTTGCATTGAAAGAAGATTGTAAACGAATACTAGAAAAAGGTCACATACTGTTTCAAGTGTTTTTAACAGTTAAGTCACTGGTAACAAGGGAAAATTCCCCTACTCAGAAATCAGTTGCAGAATCTTTAATACATCTGTAGCAACAATAAATTAAATAATAAACCAAGATTTACAACTTAAAAAATCTGACGTGTACACCACATGACTTAGTTCTACGCAATATTAAATTATACGTAATTTTCCTGCATTTCATTTAAACATATTGAATGAACAGTTAACGAATTTTGAATTAAATCTACTTCGTCGATAATAAACCACCATAGAATAAATGCACTCTTTAAAATTCACTATATTTATTTACCATAGCTACACTTCGACGCTCGGTTCACTTAACAGCCTTATACTCATTCATTTTATAACTCAGTGTGAGCAAAAATTATAGCATCTGAAGAATTACCACAAGTTCTAATACTATAAAAAATCTAAAACGATGTGTAAAAGAAATTAAACGAATAAAAAAAATCTGAAAGCTCTCAGATCTTACATTACGCCCAAAGGGGAGTTTTTTAACACTTTGTAGGTTAACTTTATTTATTAAAAGTCATGTTCTTCGCACCTAAACCATAAAATTCAGTTCAACAGCAATATCAAAAAATAATTTTAAATTGAGCATATCTTTAGAATTTCCGATACGCAGTCTCACGCGCTGGAGATAAAAATGTTTTTTTCTCTACAACGTTGCCATTGCTGGCTTTGAAACCGTTGAGTTTGTTAATCAAAAATTTGTTAACGTTTTACAAAATATGAAATCGATAATAAAACAAATTCCAAATTTGAGCTTCCAGATGCCCATATTCGCAGTAGGATTACGTCATTCAAAATTCGATGACTGTTATAGTCCTTCAGGGACAAAAGCTCCCTTGGACTAAAAAAGGAAGAGTTTTTCACAGACGACTCAGCGCCGCTTATCTAATATGCATGTGCTATTAATTAATTCAGTTCTCATTTCTCCGTAAGGCAAATAAAAATTCAAAATATTTTCATTAAAAATTGAAAGATATAGAAAAACATAAAACACCAAGTGCAGTTAAAACAATTAAAAGAACAATTTTTACAATTAAAATAACAATTTGTACGGAAAAACCAGCTAATCCAGAATAAATCAAGCATAATTTAATTCACAAAAATAAAAAGAGACATTGATTGGCAACAAATTCACTATTCTGCTAAGCTTCAAATGTAAGCAAATATAGCCGCTAACATAACCAAAAATTGGCCTTAGCCGCGCTTAAAAAATTTTTAAATTGTTGATAATTCCACAATTATTGCATGCAGATTATTTAAGGGCATAAATATCTTAACCGAAAGATAAGAACACAATTCAATCATTTTTCAAGCATAAAATGCACAATTTCCAAACTTATAAGAATAAAAAAAACTGAGCTCATTGAGCCGAGTAACAGAGTGGATATATATATATATATATACATTTATATACTTTTGGTGCGGCCGATTGCAACCAAAATGCGAGGTGCACATCTACATCTTATAGCAGCCCTATAAGCAAAATTTCAACATTCTGAAGCTACTCGTTTTTTGAGTTATGCGATATACATACATACATACGTACGTACGTACGCACAGACGCCACGAAAAATCTCTTCAGAATCCATTATAAATCAGCTTTATAGGGGGGAAAAGAGTCCTTTTCTCTGTCGTTACGTAGAAATGTCAATCAGAAACATCGTTAAATTGCATTCGATAGCGGTCAAAATAGATATTTTCTTTGAAATACGTTACTTGAAATTTTTCGAGATTACAATATTTCCTTTTTACTTCCTTTTTCCTTTAAAAGGAAGTAAAAAGCCTAAAAAGCGTGATGTTCACCAGCTTTTGCCGAGGGATGTGGCTCAACGCAGAATAATTTGTAGAATGCTGTATGAAAACTATTTAACAGGAGATAAATGGAAATACACTGTGACCCTCGATGGAACATGGCTTTACTTAAATGTCTGGAAAAAAAGTCTCTTTATGATTAAAAACAAAGAGAAAAAAGTGTACAAACAGGGCTCTGTCTAAGTAAGAAAGTTTCAGTTAGTGTAGAAAACTGACTGTTAAATTTATGCACACGCATTGTTGCCACTATAAGATCGTTTATCGTTTGTAACTTTGTAATTCTGAGTCTGGCAACTGAAAAGAGGATCCTAATGTTTTGAATTTATGTCTTCATATTTGTAGTTAGACTCTTAAAATATAAACGTGTAATTATTAATGTTACAAAGAATTAAATGAGTGTTGTGTCAATACTTTGTACATTATTTGAGTTTTGAGTTCTAGGATTATCGATTCATTGCTGAGTTTTGAAATCGTTATCCGACAGTTAGAGATTTATGACTGACGCAGAATTCTCTTACAATGCCAAAGTTAAAAATAAAAATAGCGAGAAAAGATGTTAAAATCAACTCAACAGGCTATCAAGAGAAGGTTTTACATCCGATATTTTCAGAAGGAATTCCTTTTCTTTATCCCAGTGACTTTCAACGCAAAGCCCTTCTGTCATGGAAATCACGGTGCAGACTTACAGTTAAAAAGAAAAAATCTGATGTGTACCCCACATGACTTCCTACTAAGAAATGTTAAATTATACACATTTTCTTTCTGCATTTCATTTTAACTTATTTTCTCGAATTTCATTAGAGATATATTTCTCATTTAATTTTCAGTTCTCACTTCGCGGCAAGGCAAAAATACATAAAACTTCCAAATATCCTTAATAAAAATTGAAAAATGCAGAAAAATATAAAACACAAAATGCAGTTAAAACAATTAAAAAAACAATTTTTACATTTAAAGTTAGAGTGCCTATGAAAAAAAAAGGCAATTCGGTCAGCGGGCAAGAAGGCAGATTTTTCGGTGTACAAAACTGAAAATTTAATTTTGATCTGACTGAATTCCTTATTCTGTTAAGTTTCAAATGTAAAAAAATGTGACTGCTAAGGTAAACAATTAGGCTTAGCGGCAGCTAAGCGACTTTAAATTGTTCATAATTCTACAACTATTGCATGCAGATTAACTAAAGGCATAAAAACCTTATAGAGAAGAACAACATAATTCAACTATTTTTAAAGCGAAAAATGCACAATTTACCAACATATAAGAGAAAACTGAGCTTACGGAGCCGAGTAATAGAGTGGGTGTAATAATAAAATTTCATAGTCAAAAATACACTTAAAACCCTAACTTAAATTTCTTCTTTTCTTTTTGTTTTTTCCCCAGTCACAATTCTAAATGCATGTTCTTTTCATTTCAATGGCGACGATCTCTTATTTGAAAGTACGTGGAATTAAATCCACAGCCCGTATTCAAGTTGATTTTCTCGCCTTTTCTACACGTAGAGTTATTGAATGTTCTGGAAATATTTAAAGCGAACTGGATTGGCTGACGAGGCTGCCGTCATTTCTTGGAAGCTCCGCCTTTCCACAGCTTTATAAAAGGACTGGAAAGGAATATCGAGGGGTCTGAATGAAACCCATCTCTACCCACATTTTAAATTCAAAATTCAAGGCTATAATGTCATCCGACAAGATCGCACTCATAATAGCGGACGCGGCACCGCCATACTAATTAAAAATGATATCAAGTTCACTACCATCAATATCCCGAATACAGGCCGAGTGGAAACCACTGCAGCTCTAATTTATACTGGATTCAACGTTCCTTTCTTGTTTATTTCAGTATATAACCCACCCAGGAATAACTAATTCTGACTAATTCTGACTTAGATAACCTGACTAATTTTGATTACCCAATCCTGATCGCCGGCGATATGAACGTCAAGAATACAAATTGGAATTGCAGCATCAATAACAACAACGGAAATATTCTTAATAACTATGCACTCAATAGCAACATCAGAATCATCGCTCCAGATGTTCCAACGAGATATCACTTTAATGGAAGAACGGACATCCTTGACATCCTGATACTGAAAAATATTCACTCTACTCCATACTTAGAAGTGGCGGAAGAATTATCCTCTGACCATTTCCCTGTAAAATTCGATTTTTATGGTTTCTACCCACCTCTCATTAAACCGAAGATTAAAGTGGACTATCTATAAAAATGAACTTATTAATATCCCCAGTAGCATAGTAATTAACCATCCCGAAGAAGTTGAAAATGAAATTAACAAATGTAACGGACATATTCAAAAGACACTGGCCACAGCAACTTATACGCAGAAAAATTACTCTCCGCAATAACTTCCGAATTATATTTTAAACCTTATAAAAAAAAGAAATAGATCCAGGAAAAATTGGCAAACAAGAGATCCAAACGACAAGACTCACGTGAATTACCTTCCTCGTCCAATTTCACAGGAAATAATTAGCTATCGCTCCAATAAATGGGACTCTTTTCTTGAAAATTTAGAAATGCAACCCCAGACGGTTTGGAAAATTGCAAGATTCCTTCGCAATAACCAAGCAAATCTTAATCACTCTATTACGCACAGAGGTATGACACACAACTCAGAAACGGAAATCGCTGAAGTTATGGCAGAGAGCCTTGAAAAAGGTTTCGCGAAACATGAAGAAATCAGTCCTTTTGACTACACTATCAGTAACGAAGCCGAAGAAATTAAACTTAAAAGCAACAGAGATTATGTAAAATTTACCTTCCCCAAAGAAATCCTCAAGAAGCTAAAGAATAAAAAAGCCAGAGGCTTTGACAACATAAGTAATGAAGCCCTTAAAGCTCTACCGAAAAACTGCGTAATTCTGCTGTGCAATTTAATTAATTCATGTATTAGGCTCTCTTATTTTCCGAAAAAATGGAAACATTCAATTGCAATAATGATCCCGAAACCTGGCAAAAATCTATAAGAAGTATCGAGCTTTCGACCTATCAGCCTTCTCCCTGATATCAGCAAAGTTTTTGAACGCCTAATTGCCTCAAGACTCCAAATTTTCACTGACAAATTAAATTGATACAGACGATCAGCAGTTCGGGTTTAAAAAGGCTCATTCAACATCGCATCAAATTCTTAATCTCATAGAATTCATTGCCGTAGAATTTCAGAAGAAAAACGGAGTTGCCGCATGCTACCTCGACTTCGAAAAGGCCTTCGATCGAGTGTGGCATGCTGGTTTAATATACAAGTTATCGAAATTGAACCCTCCTTCAAGTTTCTTAAACCTCATGATTTCCTATTTAGAAGATCGTACCTTCCAAGTCCGCTGTGGTGATGCTTTGTCCACACATAAAAATATTCATAGAGGACTACCTCAAGGTTCCGTCATCTCTCCAGCAAACTTTAATCTATATGCAAGTGACATGCCCAAGCCGCAAAATGCAAAAATCCTTAAATATGCCGATGATACGGTAATACTTACTAATTCCTTAAACCCGCAACATGCAATAGACAAACTGAATAGCCAAATTAAAATAATAGAAAAATGGTGCACCAGATGGAAAATCAATCTTAATCCCACCAAATGCTGTATAGTTATGTACAGAAGATATAAGAAATACTACCCTCTGGATATCAATATAAAAATTCATGATGCTCTTATCCCTTCGGCCAATTCGTACAAATATCTTGGAGTGTATATTGATGCACAGCTCACTTTCAAAGAACACATCAGTTATATCACTAACAAAGCTAATGCAGCTTTTATGGTTTTTACCCGCTTCTAGGGGAAAATTCTAAATTAAATCTGAATACTAAACGCAATCTTTACCTGATGCTTATTAGACCAATTCTCTTGTACGCAGTTCCCACTTGGGCCACGGCTTGCAAGACCCATAGAAAGAAACTTAGATATCTACAGAATAAAATTCTACGCTCAATAACCTCAGCACCCTGGTTTATTAGAAATATCCAGCTGTATCAAGACCTGAAGATTCCTGAAATACAAGAACAGATCTTAATAATTTCGCACAAATTCTTTACCCAAGTTCAGAATTCACCATATAATGCTATTAAAAATCTCGCAAACTATGATCCAACAGAAGAAAATCGAGTTAAGCGACCACGTTCTATTCACCACAACTCAAAGTGGTGAAGGTGTACATATTGTAAATAGTAACCAGTATTTAATCGCATTTCATATATTCAAGAATTCGTGATATGATTCACTACTTTTGTGTTGTGTTTTAAGTGTATTTTCATTACCTGCCAAAGCCAAATTACGGACTTCGTGAACAGTAATTTGAAATAGCCTTATGGACTATTATTTTTCGTCGTGAAATCGCTTAACAGATTATCCTGCAACATGATTGGTCCACGCGACCACCACGCCCAAAAATGAATAATCTACATTCATGTCCATAAATTAAGGATAATGCAAAATCAGGCAAAGGAAGAGTTAGAAGCAAAACAAATGTGACTTATTTGTAAAGCTTATTTATTAAACAAAAGGTAAAGAGCAAAAAAAGATGCTATATGTTTGATATTATTAAAAAATTAGCAATTTTTCCTCCCTGGAGCAATAGGCAAAGGAGGAATTAGAAGCAAAACAAATTTGACTTATTTGTAAAGCTTATTTATTAAACAAAAGGTAAATAGCAAAAAAAGATGCTATATGTTTGATATTATTAAAAAAATTAGCGATTTTTTCTCCCTGGAGCAAATTACAAAAAAACCTATTTACAAAAAACCAATATTACATGGTTGGTATGATTGTTAATACATTGTATGTCTCCCAGACGATGCAATACAGTCCGTACAATGTCTAGGCATGCGGAGTATCAAATTATCGATCTGATCTTGGGGGATATTACACCACTCAAAAAGCAAGCTCTCCGAAGTTCCGGTAGGCATGTTGGAGGAGGTTGACGGGCTGCAACTCGTCGGCCAAGCACGTGCTCTACTGGATTCAAGTCCGGCGAGAATGCTGGCCTGTCCATACGGATGATATCCTGTGTGATATCCTCCGATCGAAGGCATTCGCTTACGATGTTTGCACGTGAGGACGGGCGTTGTCATCTGTAAACACAAATTGTGCGCCCACGGCGCCCCGAAACAAGCGTACATGTTTTTTCAGAATGACGTCCCGATAGATTTGGCTTGTCATGGTTAAAATTTGAACACGCAGGTCAGTTCTGAAATCAAGAATAATTCTACCCCAAACGAGCACACCTGCACCACCGTAACGGTGTCGTTCAATGATGTTTTCTTGGTGGTAACGGGTACCTGGAGCTTTCCATATGAAAGTCCGGCGAGAATCAGACTGCAAGCTAAACCTGGACTCGTCGGAAAACATCACACAAGCCCACTGTTGCGGTGTCCACAATGCATGCTCTCTACTTCAGGCTAACCGCAGGCGACAGTGAGTTGCAGTAAGTGGAACGCATCTGACAGGTCTACGAGCATATAGACCAATCTGCCCTAAGCGTCTCTACACGGTTTGCCTTGAAACTGTCGTACCAGTGGCTGAAGAGAGCTGACGAGACAGGTCTGAGGCTGTGGTCCGCCTGTTTCTTTTGGCAGTAACTGCCAAATATTGGTCCTCATTCGGCGTTGTAACTCTGGGGCGACCTGTGCTGTAACGTCTACTCACATTGCCATCATCTTGGAATCGTTGCCAAAAGCCTGGAGCCAAAAGCCTGGAGATGACACTCTGGGCAATTCCAAGTTCTTCTGATACTTCCATTTGGGTACGCTCACATTCCAGACGGCCGATCATTCTACCACGTAAAAAATTATCTAAATGCGTCCTTTGTGTCATAACTATTCGGTTATTGCACTGGAAATGCTTATAAAGCGCCTGCGAACAATTTTACTTTAATGCTTGTATTCCTTATATATCACTCTCTTACACTTTCGTCATTGTGACTTACCATCGGTGTCATCTGGTTACTTCCTGAAATTTGCATATGATTCTTGAAGATGCTTGTAGTGATTTTACAGGTGATATATTTGTTTTAGAGTTCGATTTCCGCGTGACTCCGAATGAGTCGGAAATTTATGTATCATTTAGTTTATTTCAAGTTCGTTTGTTTGTTTCAATGCAAAGTGTTGTTTGAAAGAAATGAAGTGATAAGACTGATGCATAGCTGTATAAATCATTAGCATAAAAAACCTTAATTTTGCGTTCAAGATTATTTCAGAAATAAAATATTTTTTACTTATTAGTTAGATATCAAGTTTCAAGTGCCGCTGTATGCCGAGATTAGCTTGAAGCATGTTAAGCTTAGTTCCGGTGATTTGCATTTAGTTGTAGCGTTGCAGGTGTGTGAATGCCTGTGTATGACCATAAGCCAGGATAGAAAGTAGTATACAAAACGTTGCGATAATATTTATTTTTCAATTACGGCCTCACGGTGATTAAATGGTTAAGGCCGTTGAATACTGGAAGTTTGACCCAGGTTCGAACCCAAACAAACAAACAATTCCTCCCTGTTTGATTTTTGCGACTTTCTCTATGTGTAACGTGACCCAGTTTCCCACAGAAGGGGCTCCACGAAGACCTTTAGCTCTCGTGTGCTTTGCTGTATTCAGATAACCCTAACCCTCATATTGCGATATCTGTCACACTAAATCAGTATATAAGATTTCGGAACAAGATTTTCAATAAGACTCCGGATCCCCACTGGCAGAACAGCTGAAATTACAGAACACAACTAGCTCGACACGAGTTCAAATCTTCGCGAACGAACTGGTTGCATGTACGTTTTCTTGGCATTTTTACAAGTGGAACGTGAATACAATCCAGATCATCTTAGAAAGTTTCCCTCCTTTTGGGCAGATAAACAAACGCGTGCTAATACATTAAATCCGTCTGTAGTTGACAGTTATAATTCTGTCTTTTTTAGGAAATATTAAGGTAAAAAACATGCAACTATCAAATTGCATGAGACGGCGAATATTTTAAAGCAATTAACATTTTAAGCAGCAAAACCTTTAAATGAACTCATGAACAACTGTAAGTTGCCGCCCAACTGGTATAGTGGTTAGCGTCGCTGACTGCCGTGCCGAAGGGCAGGAGCTTGAATCCCGGAAAAGGCATGCGTCAATGCAGAATGAAGGCACTCCAAGTGCGCGGGAAACCTCTTTAGAGGTTGGTGGTAGGTCAATAACAACTGAAAGCTAAACAGCCTAAAATTGATATAAAACTTTACCGATTACGATAGCAATCTTACAAAAATTCCTTGCCATCAGGCAATAAAAAATTCTACTCAAATATGAAGAGTTGAATTTTTATAGCATTTATTAAGTTAAATTTGTGAGCACGTACTCAATGTTTGGTTTTTCCTAACCTTCCATTCATCAGAATGCTGATAAGAGCATTAAGTGTGGGATAGGCAAAAAATGTTTTAATTAAGATAATTTTTACAAAATGACAGCAAACTCATACGCGTGTATAAGATAAGTAATTCAAAATATGCGAAAATTCTTCTGATGACCTCTTTCAAACAGAATAATATGTATGCATAGAAGTAATACATATTTACTTCACTCATGGCATTTGTCGCTATGAACAGAAGATCGTCAAAGATTTTTAAACTTCTTTCCTGATAAGCTATCGAGTTCAAAGTTCGTAAACATGTTGATTGCGGATGATTATACAATATGTTAAAAAGAATTTTATAAAATTCCATTTACATTTTTTTAAATTTAATGTTAACATGAATTTTTGCACATATTATCATTTGTAAAACAGACTACAAATTTATCAAAACTTTGCACCGACATAAAATATTCTCTTAAATAAAATTTGTATAAAGTTTCTAACATAACTTCTGATTTCTGGCCGAATTATTGAAAGTCAGAAAATGTTTTCGATTCATATGAGAATTATTTGAGACATTTATTTGAAGTAAAAAAAATGATTATTCATTGTTGAAAAATAATTTTTTAATTGAAAACCTTCATTAAAAATATGTTATTAAAACTAAAAAGATAAAAATTTTTTAAAAGTTTTATAAAATAAGATTTTATTCAAAACTGATAAATTTCTTAATAAGCCAAAAGCAAAAAAAATTAATTTATGGTATATTTTAATGGGAACAAGAGATCAATTAAGCTTCCTTGCAATAATCATGTGCAATTTATATCACGAATCATAAAAGTGTAGGCACTTAAGTAACGAAATCAAACAGTCGAATCGCAATGTCAAAAATATATCAAGGGCGCCAATTTTTTTTTATATTCATGATATAAATTTGTTAAGAATTTTTTTAATTTTTCAGAATTTTTTAAATATTATTTACTCTCTTATTCTTATTAATATATATATAACAAACTACGGTATTCTTCTGTTCTCGGGATCGGATTAAAAAATGTATGTATGTATGCATGTATATATGGATGAATGTGTTCATGTATGCGTGTCGATATATATACGAACGTATGTATCTCTTTAGACATATATGCACACAGACACATATACACGACATGCATACATACATTCTTGAATCCCTTCCGATAGCAGAATAGTATCTAAATTACTTTTCTTTTTTTAATTTATTAATAATTTTATTAATTAAAAATAAAAGCTTATTCTATAAAAAATCTTTATTTTTGTTTTAATTTCTTAAACAACTTCTAAATTAAATCCTTAATTCCTCTTCTGTTAACTTTCTAAACTAGTAACATATTTCTTGTTTCTTTAGAACCAGTGTAAGATCGTTATCGTGTCAATAGCGCGGGAAGAATTCTCGGAACTAGAAAATAAGAGTGTATGAAGAGACTTTCTTTTCTAGAATGGTAGGATCTGGAATATTGTGGAAGGCGTCGTTTCAATACATATGGGAAGATTTATTATAAAATATTGTAAATCGTACATTATTTGGAGCATTAACGCTACGTATTTTAGGACGAGAAGAATATTTTGGATAGTGTACTTAAAATTTGCAGATTATATTTTATTCAACGCTTTAGTTCCGAACTATGTTGTGGAATTTTCTCTCTCATGCTTCATCGCATTTTGCTGAATTCTGGATGCTAATATAAAGTCATTGAAAGAATTCGTTAAAAGTGATCAAAAGAATGATTTTAAAATTTCAAGAACTTTGTACATTAATTACCCAAATAGGGCTTGGCTGAATTCGTCATCATTGTTTATATTTTCTATTGGACTCCTTAGATCTTCAATCAAAAACTCCTGGCCATTTCCTAACAACAGCTATACTTTTGTTGGTACCCGAATCCAATAATGCTATAGATAATTCTCTTAACCTTCTAGATGGATCTTAACTCAGAAAATTAGAGCTAACGTCTGAATGCGTTGCAGCGTAAAGTACCTTAACATCATTTTCAGAAACGAACAAAATGGAATCAACTGAAGTTCAGTCTGAAAGCAACTTGTAGAGGTTTGCGCTAATTAACCAGGTTATATTATTAATTTTGTCTTTACTGTCACATCTATTGTCATCAACTCCCATCAGGAAGCGAGTAGTTAAAGTGTATAAACGTGGAGTTCTCGAATTTAAGAGACAGCATTTGAGCAACCATATCGCCACTAACCGATTACTCTGTTATACCTCCTTGTTACTTGATTGACTTATCGGCTTTAGCTTCTCAAGCCGCATTTGCTTCGTGAATTTTTATGATCCGAGCTAAAGTTTATTTAGGCGAACGTTAATTTGTATTTAATATTTCAATATGACTCGAACGTTTGATCGATTTTTCTCGCAAATAACGGATGTTGAATATTACTGTTGCATGTGTTTGTTAAAACTGTAAGGCTGGCGTGTTAATAAATAGCTTATTTTGAAATTAATTTGAGTTTGTACGTAGTCTACTAGAAGGTAAACCGCGGCCATATGTCTTCTGTCTATTTTTATAGTTCTAACAGTTGATATTTTAAGTAACGTAGACCCATACAAGTACAGGTTGAAGCAACTCCGGCATTTGCGCATCCATCTGGGTATATTAGGTGTCGTTGGGCTTTTCTAACTACCCAGCTTTCATCCCAGATGAAATTCCGATGTAGAATACCCCGGTGGGTGGTCCTAGGGTCTCCCAACTCCCTTTCTCTACCACCAATCCCTAGCCAGGATTTCCGCTCACTGTGTATTTCAGAGCCCCCTTGTCATACACGCACTTTAGGCTTACAAATAACCCTGCCCTGTACGGGATCCGAACTTGGGCAGACTCATACAGGGGTGCAAAACTCGCAGAGTTAAATATCCCCAAAGATACAGAACTTTCCCCCCTGCGAGACTGCAAGTTGGAAATATACTGACAAGTTCTATGAAAGGCTTCAGGTATGTGTTAGAAGCTATAAGAACATCGCTGAAGATACAAACCAGTTTTGATAATAAGGACACTGTTAGTTTCGTGGAAGGACTCGGAAATCATTTTCATTTACATCCGGCGGACAGAAACGGAAGTTGGGATAGCAGAGACCACCTTGAAAGAGTAGGTCTTGAGCTGCTTCAGAGGCACTGGAAAAAGTCTGTTAAGTAAGGCATTAGAGTATGAATTTTTTGAAAAAAAAATATGTTTCTGATAGAAGTGCATCGTTTTTGTTACGAAAGGTTGAAACCATAAAACTATTTTACAGAAGGAAACCAAATATCAAAGTAATACAATTGAATATATTTGGATTCTACCACAGATACGTTGAATTGCAGAATATAAATATGCTGGAAGTAACTTTCGAACTTGCAGTAAAATATTAATGACGGAGATAGCCGAAAATAGGTATGCGGAGAGGCTATAGTGATACGTTAATTGGTAGATGAGACGATGGATTTGGTGAAAGAGGTAACGTAAGTTTCAGGTTCGAGAGCAAATATGAATGTTCACCGAACGATTAGTTTTTTGGATTAGCAATTTGCGTGCCAAGAAAAATGTAGATAATAAGAGCAAAGGAGGTGTTGAAGACTTGCATGCATATTAAGAAGTTTATGAGCGCGATGATTCCATCGTTCGGCCTCCCATAATTTCCCGATGTCCCCTTTCTTAACAATTTTGTGGTGAACGAGACACTCAAACATAGTCCCCAAAATTGGTGTCACTGCTGTAGCTGTGCATGGGATGCCTACAATCTTGCACAAAATATGCAGTTCACTTCATTGGCTATGAAGTAGTAAAAACGTATAAATCATTCCTTTGGACAACTACTAGCTATCCGCCTTAAATGCTATTTCCCGGCATTTCCCAATAGGATCGATTATTTCCCGGTAGGATCGAGACCTCGTGGCTCTGACATTATCGATATTAACTACCTGAATATGATCGACACGAGGAAAAGAAATTTTGATAATAATTTGTGAATGTATGCTTGTCACTCGCTCATTGTCGTCAAAAGTATACTATCTCAAATGAGTAGGTTCTTTCCCAACATATTATCTCACAATATAAGATCAACGCATACTGCAGAGAATCCACACCAGCATACCATCGTCTCTGGTACTGAATCAACACTGTATATGGAAATATGTAATTGGTATCACCATAGTATCGACAGGCATAAGATTGATACAGGCATAAAGACGGCATTAGCATTGTGTAGGCGAGGTCTTAATTGACAGCTACGTATAAGCAAGAGCGTAAAAATTTTATAACAGTTATTACTATTTTATAATTTGAATTATTATTTTTAATATTTAGTTATTTTTTAATTATTTTTACTTATTATATTAACTGTACCTGCCTAAGACCGATATCGGTTCAGCCAAAGAATATGTATTGTTAAGAAGGAAATTTTTTCCGCTCCAGGAGTGGCTCCGTCCCAGCCTAGAGAGAAACAGCTGCGCATGCACGAAATATCTGCCGACAAAACGCAATGTCGAAGTGCAAAGGTTACGCTTATCGAGAGTTCAAAAAACGAATATCGCTTTAAATATCTTTAAACTTTAAAGGGAAAGAAAATATTTTTTGAGCAACTAAATTAATTAATGGTATAGTTATTTTGAGCAAAAATCCGAGTACGAAATCCGAGTTTAAATTATCGCGAAATATCAAAGAAGAAATGTTTTTCAAAGAACGTTTCTTCTTCACACGTGTTCCTCAATTTCCTGTACACATCGCGAAGGGGAAAATTCTCGCCGCCAGGTTCCGTGTTTCCGTCCGATTTCTAAAGGCGTAATAGCAAACTAATCTATAGAACCTTTCCTTATTTACATAGACGTTCTTTGGTTTATTTGATATGTCAGTTGTGGGTCAGCTACAGATACTATCAATCCCATAACTCATTTCCCTTTCTCCAAACTTTGACATTGCTCGTCCAAATGTGCTTGACTTGGGTGGTGAACACCTCTAAAAGTTTTCCCAATTTTTTTAGGAATGACAGATATTCTGCGGACAAAGCCTTAACACAAAAACTAAAAGAAAACGACTCATTGAGGTTATCTTGATAATTCATTCAACAGATATCATCGGATGATATGATTGCCCAAAGTCAACAGTGATATCAAATTTTCTTTTCAGGAGCTGATAGCAGAAGAATCTTTTGATTGATTAAATGGTGACAGAAATCTTCGCCTTAGAAAGAAGCTTTTTGTTTTATTAAAGTACTCTTACTGCTGTATCTCATTCAGAATAAATTTATGCCGAAAACTAGTATTCTAACAAGTAAGGCCAAGACGTTTAGTACCCTAAAAACAACAAACATAAACTTCTAGTAAAATGTAAGCACATTTGCCATTGTAACTATGTCCTCTTATTTGGAATTAATGTGTTTGAGTACTACAAAATAATTTTGCGGCATAAAACGTTGCATTTAAAAGTAATAACTTGAGGACTGCTAAAGAATTTTGTTAAAATTATGTGGAGAAGGAAAAATTTCCACTTAAATGAAAGATTAAGGATTCCATTGAAATGGAGAGAAAAGGAGAGAGAGAAAGAAAAAGTAATATATCGGGCAAACATTTACTCGCATTTCTAAATTGAAATTATGAAATTTTGGCGATAAACTGAACTCTGCACATATTATTGGCATTAGCCCAACCAGTACTCTACATATATTGTTTTCATTCATAACGACGTTCACTAAATTATTTTTTAATGTTTATGATGTACTAAAAGGAGGAGATGCAATGTTAAAGTTATTCAGAAGGTAATACAATCGGCATAGTATTACTCGAATACAGGGATAGTATTACCAAAAGTGTTTTTAATAGAAAAAGTGAAATCATTCTACTCATTCAGATTGCAATACGGACCTTCCCCATTGAATGTTGTGCTCCTACTTCCAGGAATGGTTTGAGAAGAAGAAAAAATTCTTGCAAAAATATTTGTTTTGAAAACAATGTAACATTCTAACTCAGAAATAATGTATAATTTTTGTCTGTCTAAAACCTTTTAATTTTAGCTTAAGAACTATACTGTACTATTTATATATAAAAAACATCAGGAACTTTTTGTATATAAGGCAATCTGCTTCCGTTATGACATGCATTCAATTTTAGAGACTTGTTCTGTCTTTGATTTTTCAGAAAATTCTATAATACGTCTGTTTTAATCTCGCGTAAGTTGTACTAATCCTCATGGATAGAATTCATACAGGCAAAAAGTGATACGAATTCTTTTTCCCTTACCCTCGAATCTTTGATTCCGAAGATAGAAATCTTTTCATATAATTTTTTTCAGTTTAACTTATTCCCTAAACTCTTACGTGCTGAATTATACTTTCTTATTATCTGACAATGACAAACTAAATCATGTAACAGAGTTAAGCGAGATTCAAAAGGAAATTTTGACAAGTGATTTGAAACTTTCAATTTGGTAGTTTTTATAATGGCCTAAGCTTTTACTGCATACGCAAAACACTTATCCAAAATGATGGCTGAAATTTCGCATCTTAAGTAATATGTCATAAATTATTGAGTTGAAATACCTAGTTCGTAGGATATAAAATTACAAATATACGTTTGGATATGAGTAAACGTTTTTCTCCCAAGGCTGATCTCTGAATATATCCTTTATTTCGTCTGAATATTTCGGTTTTTTTAAATGATTTTTTTTTCGCCGCGCGGACGCGAAGCTGTGTGGTGCTATCCTTTTCTCTCGCATTTGTTTGGTGAAGTGCGTACGTGTGAAGTGCTTTGCAGGTGTGATATATCCTCTTTACTGAATCTTTTAAGTAAAGTCTTATTACTTTTCAATACTGTGCTGTTCAATATTTGTAATTAAAGTTCCGTGAGCCCTATCGGATAATTTTGTTTTTGCCTATTTGAAATTTGAAATGTCATCATAATGGAGTGGAGCAGCGAGGGCCAGAACAATTGTTCAGTCCACCCTTGTCGCCAGAATTCCTTCTAAAAACATGCCATCAAAGAAGCATTAAAAATTACGTAATTTTTATAAGAGGCATGGAAAAGAATTTGAATATGAATATCCCAAAAGGATTGAAAACTGAAATTGAGGAAAAAGTCCGGTTGATGAAACATATAGATTTTATTAAGCGCATAAGAGATGGTAGACTTCTTATTTGCACCTCGTCGGCTGAATGCGCTTGGCAAGTACAGAGCTTAGAGTTTTCAAATAGCAAAGTGTCTACGACGCTCGCAATGAACGATTTAACAAGTAAATTTCTTCGATCAGATATACCGGTGGACGTCGAATTATCTGAGTTAGCTAAAGAACTCAGCAGTAATAATGATATAGATGTAATAAGCTTATGAAGATTTATAATAAAAGGGTCCGATGAAAACAAAAGGCACTCCGAGAGAGCACTAGTCACAGTTGTCTGTCATAACATCCCAGAATTTATAAAATTTTGCCTGACCAGACAAAGAGTAACGCGTTTCTTTGATAACCCGAGACAATGTTCACATTGCCTGAAATTTGGACATGGAATAAAGAACTGTAGAGGCCAAATTAAGTGTTACAGATGTGGCGATAACCACAAAAAAGAGCGGTGTCAAAGCCATGTACTCAAGTGTGCCTTATGTAACAATGACCACGAAGCCACCTCAAAAGATTGTCCAAAGTATAACGAAGAGAGCAAAATCCTTAAATATAATGCAGACTATCACTTCCCTATTGCGGGAGCAAGAAGAATTATTTAAAGCAAACGAACCTATGCAAAAGTCGCTGAAACCCAATCGTCAAGTTTCGCAAAGGAGGAAATCCTGAAGGTGGGAACACCACTAATCGCTATTCTTCAGGACACATTTGAAGCCGCCCTAAAACAACAAGCTGCAAATTTTGAAGGAAGTTTGTTAGAACACTCTAAAATATATGGAACAACGATTGGAGAAATGCAAGAAAAATTTGATATGAAGCTAAGTGAACTGTCTGAATTATTTAAAGACAAGCAGAGAGGTAAACGTGCCCTGGAATTAGACAGTGCAGAGGACTTAGACATGTCAAGCATAGTAACAGATTCTGCGAGAAGCAAGGAAGCGAAATCTTTTACTAAAATTCCCCCAGCAGTCCTAGAGGCTTGCTGCCACAGCAAGCATAACTTGACGAAACTTAAAAAAAACGGAAAAGGTTAGTGAGAGAGCTTTAATTTTTAAACTTTAATTTATTCTGTTTTCTCTTTCCGTTTAGCAGTTTTGTTTCTCATCCAGCTCGATGGGGCCGATTATTTGTTCTTGGAATGCAAGGAGCATCTCCAAATAAGAGAGACTTTATTATTTACAGGAAAGAGTTTCAGTGTGATATTTTAGTTGTTCAGGAGACCTGGATTTCTAACCTAGATGTTTTTTGTTTATCAATCAAGATTATTTACCGAAAAGGCAGAAATTGCTCCTACCAAAGCGGTGGCATCATAATAGCTATCAGGGAAGACTGGGCCAGTTTACTGGTACAGGACAATAGTTATGAAATTGCAGGGGGTGAAATAATGAGAGCTAACATCTGTGCAAATGGTTTTGTTTTATCAATTTTAAATGACTGTTTCCCTAACGGCCAATTCTGTGAGCAAGATTGGGATAGAGTGCTGGCTACATTACCAGACAGATACTTAATTTTAGGCGACTTCAACAGTCATAACCCCTCGAACAAACTTTCTACAGGGAGTAAAGTTTTGCTGCGATAGTGCAATAATAACAATCTTTGCATATTTAACAACGGGTGTCGTACACGTGTGAGTCCGAGTGGAATGAATCCTGCATTGATCTCGCTCTGTGTCCAGCTGACTTGTATGGTTCAGAGAACTGGAAGACTATTAAAGACCCGTTTAGCAGTGATGATGTCCCTGCTGTGAGCAATAAGAGGATCTTCAAATTCTGCAATTGGAAGAATTATAATTCAGATAGTAGAAACGATATGAGTTCTCTGCTCCCAGAGGAAAGGAATTTAGAGAACATCAATAACAGCTTGAGTAAAGCAAAAACTCGGAACATGAGTAAGGTGGTTAAACAACGTGGTAACTGCCCATGGTGGGACATTGAGTGCAACTTTGTTTTAGGGCAAATATCTCAGATGAGCCAGAACTTATTTTTCTAAGAAAGTTTGGATATTTTATAAGAAGAGGAATGCTAACCTAAAAAGAGCCAAAAGGCCAAAAAGAGGTAGCATTGGGAGACTATATGCAAGCATGCCAGCAAGAATGGAAACATCTTCATGATACCAAGAAACATTCGCAAAGATGATATTCCATATCAGTCGTCGCACAATATTCTAAATCGGCCTGGAAACCTCGTTTGTATCGCTAAAGAGCAATACGACATGTTTGCTAAACACTGTGTAAAGGCCTTCAGCTGTAAACACCTACCCTTGGATTTAAGCGAGGACGACTACAGCAACTTCAATAGACCATTCTCGAGAGCTGAGCTTAAGAAAGCCATTAAGAACCTTAAAAAATCAACCGCAGGGCAGGACGGACTCACAAGAACTGCCATTACGTCCTTAGATGAAAACAGCAAACGCATCCTGCTGGAGGCTTGTAACTCATGGTACTTAGGACAGATTCCCAAGAAGTGGAAAGAGGCAGTGATGATCCCCTTTTTAAAACCTGGTAGGGACTGATTGAGAAGGGACTGCTCTGAGATTTCTGCCTACAGACCAATTTCTCTGATACAAACCTTGGCCAAGGTAAGTGAAAAAATGGTGCTAAACAGGCTGCTCCCAAGAATTCAGGAGAGCGGGAAACTGTCAGAGCAGCATTATGGGTTCTCTTCCCAATAGAAGTTGCATGGTCTTGCTCAACAAAATCTACAGCAGTATCTTGCATCATAGGAAACAAGGTAAAGTTATTCAGCTGGTTGCGCTTGAACTTAAAGCCGCATTTGACTCGGTTTGGATTGGCGGTCTGCTTTATAAAATTACGCAATTTGGAGTCAAGGGGAATAGCATACTTTGGATTAAAAATTATTTAAATCAGAGAACTATAAGAGTAAAGCAGAGAGGAGTTCTTTCGGAAAGCTGCAAGATGCCACTCGGCGTCCCACAGGTTTGTATTTTATCTCCAGTATTTTTCACCATCTTTATGCACGACATCTATGATCTCATCCCACCTGATGTTGAATGTTTTGTGTATGCAGATGATATATTTCTCCACTGTGCAGACAGCTCTCACCTTAAGGTTCTTAGTAAAATACAACGCGCCCTAGTCAAGGTGCAATTTTGGGCTAATGAATGGAATTTAGGCATGTCGCCAGATAAAAGTAAATCTATCTACTTTGGAGGAAGGAAGGGAAGAGAACTGGGTTTTTTGGAGCTAAATGGAATCAATATCCCAATGAAAAATGAGCTCAAAATCTTAGGTCTGTGTTTTGATAATAAGCTAAGCTGGAATATTCATGTAAGTAAAACAGTCCCCAAATTGGAAAAGATGCTTTCTGCTTTTAAGTCTGTAGCCAACTCAAAGTGGGGCGCCCGAAAAACTGATCTAATCAAAATCGCAAATGCGATCATAATGGGGAAGATTGAGTATGGAAGTTCCATTCTCATGTCCACATCGAATATCAATATAAAAAACTAAGCATACTCTATAATCATGCCTTAAGACTTGCTATAGGTGCCCCGATCAGTACCCCTTTACCTCTCGTCTACGTAGAAGCTGGTGAATTCACATTAAAAACTAGGATGCGGATTGCTGCTGTAAAATTCCTAATAAAAATATTGCTCTCTCCAAGGCATCTCCGATAGCAGCAAACTTGAAAACGTGTTTATAAAATTGCAAATAAAGTGGAGCAGATTGCGAAGCCCATCAGTTAGTTTATCAAAGACGAACTCACCAAACTTAGATATTAACAGCATTATCTGTTTCACCAATGAGCAGAACTTTTCAGAAGAAGTTAATTTCAGAATAAAAATAAACGAGTATGAGTTACAGAGCAAACATATTCCAGAAAGGGAGGTGCAATAGTGTTCAAGTGTTGTAATCGATGATTGTGTAAAAAGAGGTTACAAAGTATTCGCGACAGACGCTTCCGAATCCAGGATTAGAATCCGTATCGCAGCAATAGCCATGGAAGCAGTGATTGTTAACCAGCGTATTGACAGCAGGAACTCTGTTTTCACTGCCGAGGCCTGGGCCCTCTGGAAGGTCTTAGAAAAACTAAATACGAGCGACAATTATCATCACGGATAGCATGTCGGTTGCTGAAGCTATAGACTGTGTTCATAGGAAGTCCAATTATCTCATTCTAAAGTTGTATGGTGTAATGAAAGCTTTTCGCTCTCTCGATATCGTCTGGATTCTAGGCCATAAAGGCGTAGCACTGAATGAATACGCAGACAAGATGGCAAGAGGAGAAATCGGCCAAAAGAAAACGATCTTGCAGCAGAAGATGCGTGTAGTTTCCTCGCAGGTGCCATCAAAGATGAACAAGTTAATAGCTGGCTTACCTCCAATATTGGGCAAAGATTTAGTTACAGTGATGTTTTTAAACAGTGGAGTCAAGGACTGAACATCAGTAGAGCAATGGAGACTGGGATCAGCAAACGAGACTACAGTTGCTAGATACAAAACTGCTGCTTTACAGATACCGAAGATTGGACCCTCCCCTATTGCGATAAATGCTTAGTAATTCACAGCACGGAACATGCTATTATTCACTGCAAAAAAAGTGACTGCATTAAAAAAATACCAGGAAGCCAGAGGCGCAATGTTTAAAAAAAATGAAACTTGGGGATATAGATCTTTCGGCCGGTTTGTTAGCTCACTGCAGTAAGAATCCCTGCCGATACCAAATATTAGGAAACTTTATCTTCAAACGCACACAGAATTCTTGATTACTTATATCACAAGATAAGGATTATTACGGGACTGACGTTCTCTCTGGAGTGGAGAGAATGCTTCCACAACTTTTAATTTTTCTTTGGAGTTGCATTGTGCATGCGTAGGAGCGCCGCAGTGGCTAATCGCACCGACGGTGCGAATAGCTTCTAGAGGCTATTCGCACCACCTACGTTAGCGCATGCGCACAATCAGCTCAGGTGCAAGCATTTTATGCCGATTTGCATGCGCACAGCTTTTTTGATTCAATGATCTTACAAGCATCAATCATCTTACAAGTTTCTGCTTATCTTCCTTATATGCCATTTCTTTATTAATTAAATTTTAGTTATTGTTATTGAAACTGTTATTAGTTTGAATCGACGGCAGATAAAAAAGGTACCTTAAATTGTGCATGTGCGAGATGATACATTTAAAAACAAAACGGATAAGTAAAAACTTGAGATTGAACTAAATTATTCTCATTTATTATTAAATGAGATTGAACTAATTTTTGTAGATTCAAGAGTTGCCAAACGAGGAGCTCCTGACAAATTAATCGAAGAGGGTGAAGTATCTATAACTCCACAAATTGTACCTATACAACGTATGAGAAATAAAATAGTAAACGTTGAATCTATTCGAAAGTGTTTTCAACCAGATGCTTTCCTGATAATTGAGCAATTAAAAAGTGCAATCATTTGCATGGGGTGGAAATGCTGTGACTGTTTAGAAGATTTAGAATATAATTGTATTCAGTCTGATTTGCGTCTTAATTGGTAAAATTAGACTTGTCAAAATATTATAATTTATCCACCAGTCAAATATTGGTTTTGTGCAAACTGTAGATACCTATCATTTGTTACAAATTATATTTATTTGAAATCTTTTTATTACTTAATTAAAAATGATTTAATTTGTAGAATGTATTGTCTGAGTTCTATTTCATATTTTTAATTTAATTATTTAAAAGTAAGGTTAAAGTTTACAATTGGGTGCCCCTTGTTTTTTGGCGATTATTTTTTGACTCCAAGATCGGCGCCAGGAAAGCACAATTTCAAAATGGCCGCTACACATAACCAAAATAAGAAGTTAAAGAATTTCGCAAACTCCGTGTCCATGTACACATCGGTCTATTTTCACTTAAAAAAAATCAGAGAATTGCACAAACTTAATCATTGCACATTGCCTCGTCTTTGTCCATGTGCACATCGATTTATTTTCTCTTAA
>KK116395.1:211035-226402 GCA_000611955.2 Stegodyphus mimosarum | reverse complement strand
TATAGCATAGAACTGTCAAAATTTATTATTCAATAGGAAAACTTATTGAAAATTATAATGTTCTTATATATGCATCAATTTTTCAGTGTCCACACATGTTTATAGGTTCAAATGCCATATTTCAAAATCAAAGTTATTTATGAAATAAAACCTTATAAAATCTGATAATTCATTTGTGTGTGCAAATTTTTCAATCTAAATCTCTATTAAATTATTTTTGCCTTTTAAATTACAGCCCATTATTTATTTAAATATAATTTATTAATGTGTTTGTATAATATATCAAAGTTCTTTGAAATATTAGTACGAACAAAGTTCAAAATTCTTTGAAATATTTTTTGTATATTGAAAATAACGAGTATTTCCATAGAAAAATTAAAGAAGCATACAAAATTGTTAATAACCAGTATTATATCATTAATTGTTCATTTAATAGTTGATTTTATCGCTTTTAACTTATTTCACGTCTAAATTTTCTACGCGGGAATATTCGGTCTAATTTTTATTATAAAAGACGAAAAATTTCAGAGAGGAATAAGGTAAAATCTTGATTGTGTAAAACACATCTTCGAATCTAAATGTATTATAAGAAGTACAAAAAATGTATACAAGATCTTAGCCCCCCAAACCAGTCATTTAAACTATTCCAACTGTTCAGGAAAACGATAAGCATTGCGAATATTAAAGTCTGCCCTTTTTTATATATAAATAAATAAAGGAAATGTGGACAGTTTACGCACTTAGGATTCGTTCTTTTCGATTCATTTCAAATGACGGATCTGGAACTCATATCCCAATGCGCATGCGTGGTTAATGTTGGTGCGAATAGCCTGAAGAGGCTAATCGCACCGGTGGTGCGAATAGCATCGGCCTAGGAGCGCAAGGCGCCGAACGGAAGCCAAGCTTCACAAAGTGGAATGAGATAAGAAGAGTTTGAATGAAGTGATCAAATTTTATAACTTATCTTAATTGTATTTCCCACAGTGTTTTATCTCTTAAAATTTGATACGCATTATCTATGAGGTGGTTCACCCATGTTTATCTCTTCTTAACAAAGGATTTTAAACCCTGAATGATGTCAATTGTGTTCTTGAAATTATTATACATGATTTCGTCATATTTGTCAGAAGAGAATCGATTTCGTAATCGTAACTAGAAATGGTAGTGAGTTTATCTAGTAGGAGCTTGTTTTTAGTGGTATCTGTTTCATTTTTGTTTGGTGTTGGTGTGGGTTATAAGTTAAAAGAGTGGCGATTAAAATATTTGAAAGAGAAAAGAAACTTTTTAGCTAGAAAATTTCGTCAAGTGCAGAATCAGCTGGATAACATTGTACATTAACTGATAACAGTTTTTAAACTCGAATATCTATTCATAAGGTACGTTTGATTGTATAATTATTGACTTTTTATTGCTTCATATTTGAATAAAAATTATCCATTACTGTGTCTCAACAAGAAGTTCTGTTGTATGAGAATGCATTTTTTAAATCTTGTGTAGGAGAAGGAATTTTATAAAGTTGTAAGATAGCAAGTAAAACCGGCTGACTAAATGATTTACATATGATAAATATCATATTGGAAGTTGTTTAAATTTATAAAAAACTTACTTGGTGTCTCATAATTTTATTATTTGGATTCATTTTGTAATCTGTATGTATTTTCAAAAATGAAGAAATACAAACTAAAAAAATTAAACGAAACTAAAAAATTAATGTTTATTAAATTATTTTTTCCCCAATCTTCACCACAGAATGAAGTAAATACTGTAGCTCAGAGTTAAAATATTTCATTTGGTCATTGAATCTTTTTTATTTCAGTTTCAACACTTAGCGTTTTTTACATAATAGTGTTTTGCTTTGCCTATTAGTATCCATTCGTAACATAATGAAAATATCGTAATGAAAGAACTCGTAGAAGTCAGTGTAAATAAATTATGGAAACATTTTTCAGTTTGTTTTTTAATTAATTAATTAAATTTTGTGTTTTTGTTATGTGTTGGAAATTAATGACTTTTATTTTGGGTTTATTTAGTACGTTTACAAGCTGCAGTATTTATAGAATATTTTTATATTTTTTCAGATTGCAGTGGAATGTTACTTTTACATTAATTAGAGCTGTGCTAAATCTTTTCAATGAAGCATAAAATGCATGTTTCAAGTTCTATAGTATTCTTTATTTATGATGCTAATACTTAAATTCAAAATGAAATCTAATTGTGCTAATTCAGTAACTTAGTTTCCCTCTTTTAACTGGTATTCAGTAATTATTTATTCAGAAATTTTAATTTCTTTTTCTGTTCAGCATTTTTAAAAATTTATTTTCTGCATATGCTGTTGCTTTTACTCTTCAGTATCGTTAACTATGTTTAGTATGCTGTTTGTTTTACTTATTTATTTTTCTTATTGAAGTTTCCTAAACTTTTGACAGCAGAATGTGTATTTTTTATATGGGAATCTAGTAATTTTGATAAGTAAGCATTTGAATTTGAAGCCTATTAAGCATTACTTTGTTTTGGAATAGGCTTATAGTTATAATGAAACAAGTGTAAAATCTCACTGCTCCATATTTAACATGCAACACTATAAAAGGCCTTACATGTAAGGAATTCTATTGTAAGTCTGCTCTAGCTGATTGATTGATGTATGCATAAAGCAAATATTATATTTGTTACTGTATGTGGCATTTTATCTCCCAGCTGCCACTGTTAATGTTTTCTTTACTCAAGATTTTAAAAATAAAATGTGTTATTAATGATTCTTTACTGCATTGTTTGATATTGCTTTTGAAATTCCTTTGTAATGATTGTTTTTTGGGGCTTATATTTGTGAAGAAATTTCTTTCTTTGAGTTTTTTATGGGTTTATTCCTTCCTGGGTTGATGAAGAATGTTAGAAACAGTACAGGAAAGAGAAAATAGTTGATATTAGAAAACTGCTGTTTTTATTTTTTTATTTTATTTTTACGTTTAATATCTTCAATCCAAGCCTGATCAGAATTCATGTAGAAAATTATTCCTTTTTTTTTTTTTTTTTTTTTTCAAATAAGTATTAGCATTTAAACAAATTTCATGGATTCTTTGAATGATCTGTGAATGTTCAGTTATTTAATGATGTGATATGTGTTATAAAAGTATTAAAAAATTTTATATTTATAAGTGTAATTTAAAAAAAAAATGTTTTATCCATCCCAAATGTTCGGGGAGGAGGCAAGTAACTAATTAACTGTTACTTCATTTCTTTTGAATTTCCTGTAACTTTTTAAAATACTAATGCCTTTTTTTTTGTAAGGCTGTTCAATCAAAATGTAAATGTTTCAAAAGTAAACTGTGTGTGAGATTGGAATGATTTCCTTCTCTCTTTCTATATAGAATAATTTTTAGAAATGTATTCTTAAATTTTTTTATTAGATTCAGATTTTAAATTTAGCTTATGTTAAAAACTTTTAGTATAATGTGAAAGTTTTTTCTTTTTCCTTTTTTCCCTTTCTTTTTTTATGAAGGATTTTAGAACTTTTAGGATTTAGATTAAAAAAATCTTTGGATTCATGTCAATTCTACATAAAACTAAAAAAATTTAAAATCTGTGCCATATAATTTCACTTGAAAATATTAATATTTTATATTAAAATATTAGGATTTAAAAATATGATCAGTTCATCAAATGTTTCTGCCGTTCTTCATTCTCTTCTGTCTTCTTGTTTGGTTTCATGTTGCACTATAAGACACTCTTAAAAAAAAAAAAATAGCATGTACTTCTGTGTAAATTTATGAACTGCTGGTTTTCTGGCTTCAAAGGACTTTTCGCTTTTGTTTCTCTCAGCTTTCATCCTGACTTCCATCTTTAACCGTACTAACATGTCCACATCTGTTCGACCTCGTCCGTCTCCTCTGAATTCCCCTCGCTCTTCTCCCTGTCCTTCACCACGTAGCTCACCTCGATTTTCACGGAAACATCTTCGTTCACCTACAGTAAAGAAGAGAATGATGCCTGTAATCATTGTTCATGGAGGGGCAGCCACTGTACCTCCTGACAAACAGCCTCTCAAAATGGAAGGTGTGAAAAGAGCTGTCAACAAAGGATATGATGTGCTTTTATCACCAGACGGTACTGCATTAGATGCTGTAGAGGCTGCTGTTAAAGTTATGGAGGATGATCCAGTTTTCAATGCAGGTTTGTATGAAGCTTTTTGTGTCATTGTGAGTTACAAAAATTGTTTTCTGATGATTAGATAAATCCTAAATTGATAGTATTTATGACATTTCATAAAATTTTCTCCATCAGATCATAAATATCACTAAGTTAAATTCCATCATCTTGTGAATCAGTATTATATAGACTAGTATATTTTAAGCAAAGGTATTTATTTAGTATTCCATATCCAGTTACTCACATGCACTTTATCCTCATTTGTTCATAAAATTAAAAATTTTAAACTTTTGGATAGTGCAGTTACAATAGCAGTGTCAATGAAATTTTAAAATCTGTATTCATATGAGATATTAAAACCCTTCTGTAATTCATATTTTGAAAAACGCATGAGAA
Organism: Stegodyphus mimosarum; assembly: GCA_000611955.2. NCBI lineage: Eukaryota > Metazoa > Arthropoda > Arachnida > Araneae > Eresidae > Stegodyphus > Stegodyphus mimosarum. The sequence continues at coordinate 221,863 of KK116395.1, read as the reverse complement.
AAGAACGGATCAAAATGTGTAGCACATTGCTCCTTCGTAATGCCCGAAAAGATAGTAAAATAAAATGTATGTAACAAAATTGCATGCCCTTGCTATTTTGCAACATCAGAACTGAAATGCTTCAAATATTTCTCCATCTTTGTACACCTTGCACAAAGGAAGGGGGGACAGTTCTATATCTCTTCTACTGGGATGATTCATGAAATTTAACTTGCGTTTTGGATATCTTGAAAGTGCGCTTTAGGATATATATTAGATTTATATACAGCATTGTTCTAAAATAGAGATTATGGCACAAAATTGGACTTTTCCTGAAATGACATACCTATTTTTTCCATATTTTGATTCTACGACAGAAATTATGCCAAAATGCCTTAAGTTCTGTAAAAATCACGTGTGTAGTTTTTTAAAAATTAGCTCCTGAATGTTAATTGAATATGGTATATATTTAATATTTTGTTTTTTTTATTAAACTTGTTGGATTCCTTTTTTCATTGTTAAAAATTTAGGTTAAATTGAAATCAAATTCACAACTATATTCTGATCTATTTTTAAATTTTATATTTTTAGTAATTTTTAAAAATTTTTTGAAAGAAATTTTGAGTTATAAGTTATAAAGTTTTTGCCATCTTCTTAAAGTAGATGTATTTCTAAGCATATCTGTAAAACATTTTAATTTTTTATTCAAAATGTCTGAAGATACACATGGATTTATATATTTGCTCATTTTGAAATTTGCCATATTTATTATTTGCGATAATACCGCCAGATATGGTTTATGCACTTTGTTAAAATAGTTTGAAAGAATGAATGATGCACATTTTATTCTGCTGAAGCACAGTGAAAGGAAAAGGAAAACTGATTACTATAAATTAAGAATTTCATGAAACATGAAAAGCACAAGTTAAGTTTCATCAGTCAGCTCAGTAGAAAGGGAGGTATAGAACTGCCCCCCCCTTTTTTTATTTGCAAGGTGTTCCTCTTTTAATGTAACAAAGTCTGTTCTTGTGGGACGTGTAGCTACTTTATCACCTTTTCTTCATCTGGATTTAAAAATACATCATCTGGAAATATGGATGCAGTTCAATCAGTTCTAATATCTTTGTTCATGTATTTATGAATTTCAGTTGGGTCTTTTTGTTTGCCTCACAAAAAATGCTTTGTTTTAATTCTTAATGACATAAACAAATGTAACATTTTCATGTAAGAATTCATGTTTTCTCTGTCGAAGTGATAGCTGATTCAGTAAAATCAGTTTGTAGCGTATTAATGAAACTTGTTGAATGCCGATTTAAAAATTTTCTGCTTGCAAACCAAGCAATGAAAAAACAAATGAGGAAAACAAAAGAAGGGGGAAAAAAAACTGCTATCGTACAAATCTGCCATGCAGTTTTATAGCATATCAACAGTGCTTATCTTATTAACCTGAAACAGATATACAAAAGCATCCTTATTATTCAGAGGTACCTATTAAAATTGGGAGATTCTGTGTTCCTGCCAACCTGATTTACAATGAATTTCTCATGACTGTCTTGTTTTTTCAGTTTCTTATGATAAATATGTAGTTTCGCATAATATTTAATTTTATGAACCTAAAGCATGATTTCTAACATCTAAAATAAATTCTCATTATTTTTTTAATTTTATTTTCTTAAAAAAGGAATGCAAAGCTGTTTCTATCAATGAGATACTATGGCATGCATTTTAGAAGTATATCTGAAAACATATGCTCTAGTTCTTCAGTGAGCAAATAACCCTCAGAATCAAATTTAAAAATATTTTGTTTAGATGTAAGCATTTAAGTGACAGGTGTTGGTGTAAAATGAAATAAAATATAATTAAAGTGAGGAGGAAGGAAATTATGTCAGTGCAAGCTGTTAGCTGTAATTAATATTTTGCTTAGAAACAAAGTTTACAGGAAATGGTGATGTGTATGCCTAAAACACTGAAAAACCTGATGTGTGAGCAAGCGTAGTGTATAGTTTAAGGTAGGTTTGCATAAGTACGTATAAAGGCAGAAAGTTCTGATTAAAAGTGGAAAAGAAGTTTCCCTCCCAAGTTCAGGAAATAAAATTTGAAAGAAAGTGAAAAAATAAAAATATTGGTTTATATGGAAGGCTCTGTGGTTTTTTGATGAGAAATACTAATGAAGATATACAAAAACATGAAAAAAATTCATTGAATCACAAGCACTCTTTTGTTCTATGATGTTTTTGAAAATTCCTTTCTTAAAAATGGCTTTAGGTTTATTAATAAAGAAATTATCAAGGGGTTGTTTGACAAATTCCAAATAAATGAATGCCAGGTCATTCAGAGAATTTTGAAGTGACCTGAAAAAATGAAAATCCAAGGGGACAAGGTATGGAGGGTGGCACAAAATATCCCAGCCGTTTTCAATAAATCTTCCTCTGACATTCATCGAAATGTGGGAATAAGTATTGTCACAATGACAACACCTCGATAATTGGTCAGTTAAGCACTTTGTTTAAATTTCTGCATTTAAAAACACTCTTTTCCAAATTTATTATCTGGTTTGGTGGTAACAGTTCATAGTATACAATTCCTTTGTAGTCCTGCTATACACAAAGCATTACGGTTTTAGGAATGCAACCTGATTCTCGCTATTACTAAAGAAGGCTCTTTTGGCCTACTCCTTGATCTTTTTCTTGTAGCATTATTGCATAATATCCACTTTTTATCTCCAGAAATGAATTATTTCAGAAAAGGAGCTTCTTTATTTCTTTTCAGCAAACAAATCAAATTCCGAAATTTGAATAGATATCCCATTTAATAGAGTAAAAGTATGGGATAGTGATACATCACAGCAGCTCACTTATCCACTCTTCTTCAAAAGATCATATACTAGTACTTTTCGGAATATTTAGTGCATCTGATAGTTCTTATAATGTAGATGTTCAGCAATAATTGTTTTAATATATCCTTGTTTACAGAATATGGTTGTCCAGACTAGGCATCATTTTCGAGGCTGAAGTGTCTGTGCTTCTCAAAGTACCTTCAGAAATAGTACTTTGTTCATATAAAGCACAAATTTAATGAGAGTAGGACTAGCAATTTTTCCTTTTTTAAAAAATAAAAGAGCATAATATGACGGAAATGAACTTCTGGGGTTTCCATTCTTAGCACTGAACTGAAACAAAAATTATGCCACAACACATGCTAAAATTATGCTGTGTTAGCAGAAAAGCCTATTTAAACGTCTGCTTCAAACAGAGTTGCTCCTAATCAACAATAACAAAATAAATAGAAGAAAAAGTGCAGTAAAAATATATTTACAAGTGCCCCTTGGTGAAAACTGAAGACTTTTGGCAGTACATGGACACCGAGTTTGTGCAATTCTTTGACTTGTTATTTTGCTTTTGTGTAGCAGCGAGGTTTGCACCAAAAATTGTTGCTACACAAAATCCAAATAACAAGTCAAAGAATTGCACAAACTTGGTATCCATGTATACATCGACCTGTTTTCACTTTAAAAAAAATCCCCGAATTGCACAAACTAGGCATTGCACACTCCCTTGACTTTGTCCATGTACACATCTATTTATATTCACTTAAAAAGTCAAAGGAGCAGCCAAGAAAAAATATATAATTTCATTAAACTACATTTTAAGTCAAACAATGAAATAACACAAAAAAGGAATTCATCTTAGCACTACACAAAGGAAATCTTCACTTACCTTATTTAGAAATTTCATGTCTTCAGTCAAACAAAATTCGGCCCAAATGCGCTTTAGCCCACTGCTTGGCGGCGATTGTTTTTGAATGAGCAATAAACGCGCCAACATGGGTAACTCCGTATATCCGCGAACATGGCTGACTGGGCATTTTGAAGCTACGGAAACATGTAGCTTTCGCGCATGCGTATTTCCTATTTTATAAAGAACGGTTTTATTGGTAATGTGAGATGACGTAGCGGTTTATTCGAAATGCTTACGTGTTAATTTGAGTAGTTATTTCAGTTCTCGTTTTATTCTTTGAATGCGGTGTTTTTCTATTGAGTGTTTGCTATTTTCGTATGTATATTTCGCTAAATACCAAGTCGCTATGGATTTAGCTGTGATGCTGAGAGAGGTGAGTGAATGTACATGTACATTTATTACTTTATTGGAAGTGCAAGGGAAACGTGATTGATTGGTGTATGAAAGCTGGTTATTTTGTTGATTTGTGCACATTGCCTACATTGTGCAATTCGCTGATGTTTTTTTTAAGTTAAAACGGAACGCTGTGCACATGGTATTTTCTTGTAATTTATTTTCGTTATTTTAGCTTATTTTGTTCATTTGTGTACGTTGCCTACATTGTGCAATTCTCAGATTTTTTTTTAAGTTAAAACGGAACGGTGTGTACATGGTATCGTTTGTAATTTTAATGTCCTTTTAAAAAAAATTCCTTCTTTCTTGGATGCCATTTTGGTTACGTTTTCGCGGAATGTGTCGTGAACGTTATGTAACGGCATAAAATGTGTAAGTATTACAACATAAAATGTAAATAATTAATTTAAACCTAACTGACAAATATTTTAATGATCGTAATGTTCGTTTTGCATATTATTTTATTATCTTTTTGTGACAACAGTTTCCATACTAATTTATGCTTTAGAATTCTGTGTTTTGTTTACAATAGGTTTTCGCGGAGCGTGTCAGGAAGGTTGCAATTAATTGCAAAGACGTTTCGCAGAAACGCGCCGAAATGGCGATTTTCAAAACATCGCCAAGCAGTGGGCTAAAGCGCATTTTCACCCAAAATTCTTTAACAGCATCCAAAAACTTCCTAAAATTATCTGAACTAGAATCTGTAAACTGACGTCGCAATATAAATTCCCAAAACGTAAGAGTAAAAAATATCTCCAGTGCCAGTATCCTCTGGCGTTCAACTGTATGCATTTCCTTTCTACAAACACACTGTGAGCACTGTCACTTTAATTATGGCCATCCGGTATATACTTCAAAGCATACTGTCCTTGCTTTTATATAAATTATATTCAAATACGTTTCTTTGCATCTTCTGATCACCATTTTTTTCTGTGACAGTATTTTTATATTTTCTGTTGAAACACATATATTATAAATATGTATTTAGTATCCTTTTTTTCCTCTTTAAATTCTGAAAATAGGCTTTGGATCATCACTTACAATAAATGGAGATGTTGAAATGGATGCAATAATTATGGAGGGCACGCGTATGAAGGCTGGTGCTGTCGCAGCTGTTACCAAAGTTGCTAATCCTGTATCTTTAGCTAGAAAAATCATGGAACAAGTAAGGATTTGAAGAAAATTTTCATTTGTTCATACTTTTTATATATTAATAACTGGAAAAATTAATGAGGATAATCTTAGATAGTGTTTATTTCATCTTAGATAGTTATAGTTCATAATTAGAAAAAGGATCACAAAGTAACGTTATTTTTTTCAAATAGTTTAATAGATGGACAAGAACATGAACGCTATAAAACCATACCATATGTCTTAAGTAACTTTCAACGTAATTACTACTTACAAGACAATTCTTCCATTATAGCATTATTATTAATGTATCTTTTTCATAAAATATGTTTTCTGAGTATTTTGTTATATGTTGGATTTCTGTTAGTATTATCAATCGGACATCTGCCAAATCAAAGTAATGGAATTTTTTCACAGCACGAAAAGATGAAAGTTGATTTGTTTTTGAATTTTTACTTAATACATAGAAAATCGATTTTAATTTTTTGCTTTTCATTTGTAGTTGATCCTAAGAAGCATGACTTTTTTGTATTATTCATTCTTCCAATTAGATGACAGCTCTTTCAGCAATTCATCATAATTCATCTGTAGTATGAAAGCCAGATTAAACATCTCTCAACTTCAGCCTGCTTCTTGCAAACTGTAAGAAAAAGAATTGTGTTACTTCATGATCCTTTTTTCATTCGTGAATTATTATAGAGTTAAAAATTATATCCAGTATTAATGTCAATCATATCCTTTACTAATGTCAAAATTATGTACAGTATTAATGTTACTTCAAGAGATAATATTCTCATTCCAAATATATATACACATATATATACACACACAGCCTTTAATATATATTATGTAAATTATCTCTTCATGCATTTTTAATATTTCATTTTAGTATTATGTGAATATCATTTTATTCACCTTTTATTCCTTGTTTAATTGTTTTTACAAAGATTGCATTCTGTTAATTATTTTTACTAAGTTTGCAGTGGGTTAATATGATTAAAGGCAAAAGTGTCTTCTATAAGGAGGACAATTTCCTCAAGTAAGAAAATAGAGCTCACTCTTATAAGAATATATCCTGATTTTAAGATTGATTTTAAAACTGGACTGTACAGCAAATTTTCTCAAGTACAAAAATAAAACTCTCTTATGAGAATATATCCCGATTTCAAGATTGATTTTAAAACTTGACTGTACAGCCAATTTCTTACTGAATTCTGACTAGCAATTTTGCTTAAACTCATCTTACTAAAAAGCTTTTTTGTCGTAATTCTTACTTGAGAAGACGACAAAGTGCTTTTACATTTATTAATTGTTAATTGGTCAGAAGTTAGTTTGTTCCCCTTGGAAATTCAACTGATTTCCAGTCGATGATAATTACTTAACTTATTAATCAATAACTCTCACTTTTAATTATACCTTTTTGTTTCTATTTCAAATTTATTCAAGATTCCATTTTTAAATATGCTAATGAGTTACATAACTTCAATAGAATTCTAACAACTTTTGTCAAAGGAAATAATACACTAAATAATCTACTATTAGAGAATAAATTATTATTTTAATTACTTTTCAGCTTTAGCGCAAGTATTAGGCAATTTATTATGATTAATTAAATTGTTTATATGTATATATATATGTGATAATAAAAACGAACTCGGCAGTAATGACCAGCTGGAATTTTGATGGCGTAGAAGTGTTGATCCATAATGAATAGGAAATTGGAGGTGAAGACAGATTAAATCTTTATTTTTTATTTCAGCAAACATGCTGTGGCCACAATCAAGTTGACACACTAAATGTGCCTATTCCAAAAAGCTTACAGTTTAGATTAATTTTCAGAAAGATAAAAGCAGACAGCAGTGCAGCTAAGCCAAAGCATTGAAAGCAAGTGCGTTATGTTCTGGGTGAAATCTTAATTCAGACTGAGATCATTTTGGTTCTCAGTGCAGTTTGATTGGATAGTTAATACTTCTGTAAAATTGCTATTGGTTGCTTGAGTTTAGTTCCATTTACATCACCAGAATTATGTAAGAGTTATATGACATGGATTAATCTAGAAATGATGCAGTGCAGAGAGAGGTTACTATTTTTAGAATTGAGAAGGAAAATTTACGTTGCTAATTTAATCTTTTACATATTCTTTATTTTACTTACATATATATATATATACACAGTCCAGTCACATTAATGTGACCACCACGTACTTTCCATGTCAGAGTTAAATAACCAATCACAGAAGGCAGGTGGCATCACAGTGCAGTTGAGCGTATATAAAGGGTGTGTGAGGGCTTCGGAAAACATTTCAATCGTTGGCGTAATGCAGAAATGAAGCGATTTATCCGACTTCCAAAAGGGCATGATCATTGGCTTTCGGGCCAAGGGTGGAAGCATTTCCGAAACGGCTGAGTTTGTGAACTGTTCGCGTGCCGCCGTGGTAAAAGTGTACCGTGCATGGCAAAATGGGACTGTCCAAAATCAGCGACGTGGCAAATGTGGTGCACCACGGGCCATAGATGACAGAGGCGAACGACGGTTGCGGAGATGCGTTCGGGCAGATAGACGGGCTACCGTTGAGCAACTGACCACCAAAATGAACCAAGGGGCTACCAAAAGTGTCTCCCAAAGTACTATTCAGCGAACATTGCTGCGTCTGGGCCTCCGAAGCAGACGCCTGGTTCGTGCACCTATGCTGACTGCTGTTCATCGACGGCGAAGGCTAGAATTTGCACGCCAGTACAGCAGCTGGACGTCCACTGAGTGGCGACAGGTTGCGTTTTCGGATGAATCGCGTTTTATGCTCCATCGGACAGATGGACGTTGGCGTATAAGGCGTGAAACCTCTGAAAGGAACCACCCTGCAACCATTGCCGGAACGGTCCAAGCTGGAGGCGGGAGCATTATGGTCTGGGGAATGTTTTCCTGGCATTCTCTAGGTTCACTGATCATTGTGGAAGGCACAATGGATCAATACAAGTACGCATCTGTCCTTGCGGACCATGTTCACCCCTACATGCGCATTGTTTTTCCTCAGGATGATGGCATCTTCCAGCAGGACAATGCGAGGTGCCATACAGCTGCCAGTGTACGTGCGTGGTTCGAAGAGCACCAGGATGAGTTTACCGTCCTCCCCTGGCCAGCAAACTCACCTGACTTAAACCCAATCGAGCATCTGTGGGACCATCTCGATCGAGTTGTTCGCGCCATGGATCCTCAACCGCGTAATCTAGCGCAGCTGGCCACGGCATTAGAGTCGGCATGGCTCAACATCCCAGAGAACACCTTCAGGGACCTATGTGACTCTCTTCCTGCACGTCTCGCAGCAGTCCGCTCTGCGAAAGGTAGTTATTCTGGCTTTTGACAGATGGTCACATTAATGTGACTGGACTGTGTATATACTATGTACTATTATATAACAATATAGTGTATATATACTATATTGTACTATATATAACAATATAGTATATAGTGTTATAGTTTGGTAATTGTGTAGTATGTCTACTGCTTCTAGTTAGTTATTTTTTAGATGGGGGCATTTAACCCATAACAGGGGAGGTGCGGTCTCAGAGACTGCTACAGGTGTTGTTCCTATCACCCCTATTTTATATTTAGTCTGATAGAGTGGATTCTCCTACTAGCTTCTCCTTTTGTGACCTTGATAATTCTCACCCATTGGCTAACAGTTTTTGCACCTGCTTCATTAAGAAATTCTAGTCCTTTCTCTGAGAGCGATATGTCAGACCAGACCTCCCTCTTAGTGTTACTATTGCTGTCCCAGTTGGAAACATGGTTCTGAAACTCAGTCCGAGAAATATCATATATCCTTCTGATTTGTGTTATACAGAAGAGCTGCAAAGAATTCTTGATGAAGTAAGAAGTGAATTTAGCGTTGAAGATGAATGCCAAGATTTTGCAAAAGATATTGATTGATATCTATTGCAAGAACACAATGTTATTAAAGTACTGTCATTTTTTTATGTTTCGTACAATATTTATATTTTTCATCTGAATGTATCTTAAATTAATGGAAAATAATTATTATTTATAAAAATAAATTATTCTGGTTTGTTTTGCATAATTTACATTTGCAAGTGGTTTTTCATAAAAAAAAGTTCATGTTGCAGAAAAGATGTTGCTTGTGTTGATTGATTTCTTTGTAAAATAATTTTTTTTCCCCTGTTGGAAGGTAAGTGTTTATAGAATGTATGAGTAAAATAGAATTGTAATATTTTGATTAGAACTTTTTATTTAAATCATAACGAGACTCAGTCTGTGTGACCGCACGTTCCCAGTTATGTCCCATTATTTGACCTCCACTGTTACGGGTTAAAATAATTATTGTTTTAATCATTTCATTTTCCCGCTATTACAGCATGTTCAAACTTATAAATAGCATATTATTGGCACTATCTAAGAACTAACTAAAAATGATAGTTCTTAATAGTAATTTGATTATTAAGTTTTTTAGATTTATTTAGACAATGGTCACTTAAACTACTTGCCTTATGCTTAATGATTATTATAAATGGTATTTATTTAAAGCACTGATTATTTCAGAGTGATCATGTTCTTTTTATGGGTTCTGGTGCTCACCAGTTTGCTCAAATTGTGGGAATGCCCTTGATACAACCTCAGCAACTGGTCACCAACTGGGCTCAAGACAGATTACAGCAGTATAAAACATTCATGAATGCTGTAAAATCATCTGTGATGCTGAAGTAAATTTCCATTTCAATCTGTATATAACTGTCCCTTTTTTGACACTTTTTTAATATGTAAAAATTAAGAGATTATATGATTTCTTTTCACAAATTTTAAACTTCTAAAAATTTTCTCTAAAGCTTTTTATGTGATATATGGGTGTATGATTTTGAAAGCAGCTGTGAGGTTTTAAATTTATTTTTAATGCATATAAGTGCATCTTTGGCTATATTAATTTGGTTGCTTTTAAAGCATTAGTACATCTATAGTAAATGAACAAAAACTATAGATGTAATAAGGTTATTGAAAACATTTTATGCTTGTGAAATGATGAAATGAAACACATGAGGAATTCAAAATATTGTTTTAATTTCGTAAAAGTAATTTGAGTATTTAGTTGTTCTTTTCATATTTTTAAAATCTGATAATTCATTGTGAAGTTTGTATTCCTAAAAAATTCTGAGAAATGAGGGAAATGAAAAGTGATCTGAAAAAGCAGTGGAAAATAAAATTGAAATTTCTAAAAAGTCAAGAAAATAAAGAAACTGCAAATTAGTCCTCTCATATTATCAAAAGCTCATGTTTTAAATAGTAATTGATGAATAAATATTTCCATTTTTAACAAAGCAAATTAAGAGTGGCTATAATCTTTATTTTTTCTGCAGAAGGTATTTTACTTATCTCATACAGTTTTAACACTCCATAACTCTCCTGCTGACCTTTTAGTGAGCTGTTTTTCATTTTTCTCTTTAGAAATACAATTATTCTCTTACCTGTCTCTTTAGAAATATATTTGTTCTAAAAAATGGTGTAATTTATGAGTTACTATACCACATGATTGTTTATTATGGTAAATAATTTATGAACTAACATTTTTTTTTTTTTTTTTT
>KK116395.1:188190-210971 GCA_000611955.2 Stegodyphus mimosarum | reverse complement strand
TTTTTTTTTTTTTTTTTTTTCAATCCAGCATCAGTCTTAATTTCTCAGTTGTGTTTTGAAAAGGATAGTATTTATGTTTATTTTGAGTCACAGACATATAAATTTCACTTTTAGCACAAACAGTTTTCTCACAAAAGTTTGATATTTCATTCTAAGAATTCTTATTGCATTTTGAATGGTATTTATTTAAATCAACTTAGTTATCCATATTTTGAGGGTTTGCCGTGATGACGGCATCTAAGCTTTTGTATCTTTTGAAAGTATAGAATTTTAGGAAAAGGTATGGAGACAGTACAAATACTGGAGAATAGGTGGAGCTTGAAGCACATTGATTTTCATGGTTCTATAAGATAGTATCATCTTTGAGTATTGTGTTAATACTTAGAACTCATATTCAAAAGAGATTAATATACCACCATTGCAAAATGGGGATTGTTAAACAAATGTGAAGAAGGCAGTGAGCTGGGAAAGTTTGGGAAATAGTGCTGTGATGCAATATAGCCCATTTTTTACTAATGCCAAAAATGTTTTAAGTTAGTTTTTAAGTAGTGTGGTATTTAACTATGGCTGAGTGATGTTATTAATTTAAATATTTTTTTTTCTATGTAAATACACTTGCTTTTAAATTTTGCCTTCTCTCCTATTAAAACTTATGCAGTTGACCTTTTTGTTATTTATGCCGTTATGAATTTGATTATATTTTATAATGTATATTTAGTAATTGTTTTATTAATTAAGTATATGTGTGTAGTTCTAACTAAACTATTTTATTATTGAATGTAGCGATCATGATACTGTTGGTGCAGTAGCCATTGATTCAGCTGGCCACTTAGCCTGTGCTACTTCAACTGGGGGAATCACTGCCAAACGTGCTGGACGTGTAGGAGATACTCCTTGTGTTGGTGCTGGAGGATTTGCAGATGATTTTGTAGGAGCTGCATCTACTACTGGCCATGGGGAAACAATCATGCGAGTCTGTCTTTCACGTCACATAACTGGGCTTATGCAACAAGGTATTGATTTCCTTTCTCATATATTGCATTAAATACTTATATTTGCTGATATTCATTTCAGAGTTTAAAAAAATCGTCATTAAAAAAAGTTCAGTTTAAAAAAAAAAATTAGATCAGTTTTTTTTTTTTTAGCCCAAAGAAGGGCTATTAATTTCATGTTGGCATTTTGTGTCAATTCACTGTAAATGTCCATATCATTTTTCAGACTGTTGCCACCAAATATTATCTCCGTGTGTTATATTTAAAGAAATTAAATAATGAAGAATCTGAATAAATGCATGTATATGTCTCACATTGTGATAAAACAACAGTACCTAGAGCCATTAAATTTTGAATAATGTACAATTCCACCTGAATATGGGCATCTGGAAGCCCAAATTTGGAATTCGTTTTATTATCGATTTCATATTTTGTAATCCTTTACTGAATTTTTTATTAAGAAACTGAAAAGATTTTTATCTCTACCACGCGAGACTGTGTATCGAAAAATCTAAAGATATGCTCATTTTAAAATTATTTTGCGATATTGCTGTTGAATTGAATTTAAGTGTGAAGAACATGATAACCCACAAATAAATAACCCACAAAACGTTAAAAAAGTGTCCTTTGGCCATAATGTAAAATCTGAAGGCTTTCAGATTTTTTTTTAGTGTTTTTATTTTTTCATTTCTTTGCTTAAATATTGATGATTTTCTCAAAATAAACCTCAAACTGAATGGTATAAAGAAATGTAATAAATACATGTAAATTAATCTGATATATTAATTATATAATAAATATATCACTAATCAGAGTTAATATAAACTGTACATAATTTTAATAATTAGTAGCATAAGATACAATCTGCATAACGTAATTCAAAATACAGTTATAATGCTTTATATCTGCATTACTACCTTTTACATTTAGTGCTTTAATTGAGAGGGGGTGGGGAGATTTTGCAGTATTTTCAATCCCAAACTGATTTCTCACTTTGTTGTTGTGCAGTTCAAAAAGTATAAACAATTCTTTCAATGCCTGATGTCAGAGATGTTGCTGTGCTCAGTATTTCAATGCTACCAATTCTTTTCTACCTTGTGCATTCTTTCTCAAGAGCTACCGAGTCTGCTACTGAATTTTGCTCAGTGTATTTACTGCCCCATTTTTAGAAAAGTTTCGATAGAAAGGGGAAACACATAATGTAAATTTTAATGCAGCTGAACAAAGCAGTTTATATATTTTTACTTCTACTAATTTCAGTGCTTGCTCCATTTCAGTAGTTATTTGTTGTAAATATAATAAATCACTTTCCTTAAGCAGCTCAAATAAAGCTTTAATCAACTAAAACAGCACATAAAACAATTGTTACATTGTAAGAACAATATTTAAAACTAACAATGACTGTTGCCATTCAATGTAATATAATTTTAGTGCTGCCAACAATATTAAATATTATACCACATTCACCCCTCCCAAAGATTATTAATAAGTTACATAGTCTGCCAGATAAGAAGGCTGACGTCTCTGCCTTTTCGGACGCAAGGATTTACTCTCATGCAAGTTATCATTTGAAGTATTTTCAAAATCCTCTTGTCTGCTAGGGCATGATAAATCACTGCCTTGGGGATCCTCTTCTGTCGATGTTCTTACAGTTTTCGATACGGATTCAGAAGCTTCAGTGGCCAGACCTTCCCTCTGTTGAGCAAAAGAATCTGAAAGTTGTTGATTTTCATCCAACCCGATATCATGGGCATGTATGAGAGTATCTCCTCTGGGTGCTAAATATCGTATTGAAACGTTGGTTTCACGACCATCTGGAAGTTTAACGCAAGCGTAATCTGGGTTAGCCTCAATGAGCTCCACTTCCTGCACAATAGGCTCATATTTATTAGCTCGTGTATGGTTCTTCATTAATACTGTTCCAGGTTGTGTTAACCACGTAGGTAAAGAACGTCCATTATATGATCTTCTAGCATGGATAAACATCCGTTCATGTGGTGTGGCATTTGTTGCTGTACATAAGAGTGACCGAATCGAATGCAAAACAGGTTGCAGAACGCTTTCCCAATGTTCGATAGCCATGTTCTTTGATTTTAATGCCAGCTGGATGGTTTTCCATATGATTCCATTATACCTCTCTACTTGGCCATTCCCTTGAGGATTATATGCAGTTGTGCGACTTGTTGCTATACCAAGCGAAGTTAAGAAGCATTTTAATTCACGAGACATAAATGAAGATCCTCTGTCAGAATGTATGTAGGCTGGCATCCCAAAAATTGAGAAAATATTTTTCAGGTGAGCAATAACAGTAGCAGATGACATATCGGGGCAAGGTATTGCAAAAGGAAATCTTGAAAACTCGTCCACAATAGTAAGAAGGAAACGGTTTCTGGAAGCCGTTGGCAAAGGACCTTTGAAATCTAGATTTAGTCTTTCAAAAGGTGAAGTTGCTTTAATTAAGTGTCCTTCAGATCTACAGAAACGAGGTTTTACTTCACTGCAGCATACACATGAATTAACAGTTCTTCTAATTTCTTCTAGTGAGAAAGGCAAATTTTTAGATCTTATCCAGTGATACATTCGAGTAATTCCGGGATGACAAAGTTCATCATGTAGTGCCTTTAGATCTATTTGTGGTTTTATAGCTGCATTTATTCTTGATAAAGTGTCTGCAATTTCATTTTTATTCCCAGGGCGATATATAATATCAAATTTGAAACAAGCAAGCTCTAATCGCCAACGCATAATTTTCTCATTTTTAATTTTACTGGAGTGCTGTTGATCAAACATAAATGCCACGGATCTTTGATCAGTAAAAACTTCGAAGTGTCTTCCAATTAAATAGTGTCTCCAGTTTCGTAAAGATTCAACAATAGCATATGCTTCTTTTTCAATAGAAGAATGTTTTCGTTCGGAAGAGTTTAGTGTTCTAGAGAAAAAAGCTATAGGACGACCAGCTTGACTCAGGGTTGCTCCTATTGCAAATTCAGAAGCGTCAGTTTCAACTCTGAATGGTATATTATCCTCAATTGCAGCTAAAGAAGCATTGGATATATCTCTCTTAAGGGAACTGAAGGCTTTCTCTGCATCTTTACTAAGGGGAAAAGGTCCTCTAATCAAAAGAGGGCGAATCTTTTCAGAAAAATTGGGAATCCAACGGCAATAATGAGCAAACATTCCCAGTGCTCTTTGTAGAGATCCTACATCTTTAGGAATCGGTAAATCCATTAGTGGTTTCAGTCTATCAGGATCAGGTTTTATTATATTATTAGCTATAGAATAGCCCAACAATTTTACAGATTTCGTGAAAAATGTGCATTTTTCCTCATTCAGGGTTAGGTTATACTTCTTAGCAGCAGCCATAAACCTCTCCAAGTTATTATTATGCTCAGCTTCATTCTTGCCGCATATAGTTACATCATCAAGGTAGGGAAAGGTTCCTGTTAATTCTTCACTTGAAATTATTTCATCAATTGTTCTTTGGAAAGAAGCAACTCCATTTGTTACACCAAATGGAACACGTAGAAATTGATAGAGTTTACCATCAGCTTCAAACGCTGTGTAGTGTTTCTCTGATTCTTTGATAGGAACCTGATGATAAGCACTTCTGAGATCAATTGTACTAAATATTTTATATTTTGATACTTTTGAAATCAGCTCTTCAATTTTGGGAAGAGGGTAAGCATCAAGCATAGTAAATTTGTTTATTGTCTGCGAATAATCTATTACCATTCTGGGTCTATGATGTTCTCCTTTCACAACAAAAGCTTGCGCACGCCAAGGAGAATTACTTGGTTCAATTACACCTTCTTTAAGTAATTTACATACTTCTGTAGCTATGAATGTTCTATCTTCTTCAGTTTGGCGTCTTGACTTTGTAACAATAGGTCTACAATCAGGCGTTAAATTAGAGAACAATGACACAGGGGCTACCAGAGCAGTTGCTAATGAACAAATTCTAAGAGGTGGTCTGTCACCTTTAAATTCTATCTCAACAGAAGAATGATCTTTTAATAAATCATGTCCGATAAGAAAGTCTGCACAGAGGTTTTTCATAATTAATACCTCTACATCAGTGTATACATGGGTTTGCAATTTGATATTAACTAAAGAACAGCCTGTAATATCTGAGCTTAGAGAAGAGTTAGCCATGGTTATTCTACCAAAATATGGTTTTACTTTAATTCGACATCTTTTTACATAACGCTGATTTATAAAACTTAGTGAGCTACCGGTATCAATTAGAGCATTCAGCTGAATTCCATTTACTAGGACTTTAGTTATTGACCTTTCAAGACAGTGAGGAAGCATTGAAGCTGATGCTAGTGTATAAACTGCTGCTGAGGAATTAGTAGTATTGCGTACAAGTTTGGATTTGCATACCTTTTGGTAATGGCCCTTTTTACCACATCTTCGACATATTGCATCCTTAGCTGGGCAAATACTTCGTAAATGAAGGTCTCTCCCACAAAAGAAACATTTTCTGGATCGAATAGGAGCAACTACTTCCAATTGTTCACTATCTTCATTTTTGTTCTCACACTGTTCAACGGCAGCTACCGGTGCTGAGGAAGATATTAAATATGAGGCAGAATGATGTTCAGCAAGTTCTAAGGCTCTAGCTTGATCATAAGCTTTTTCTAACGAAATACTGGCATTTTCTAATAACCGTTCTCGAATGCGTGGATTCTTCAAACCTCGGATGAACGCATCTCTAATATACTCATGTTTATTTTCTTCTGCAGTAACGGACTTAAATTCACAATCCTTGCTCAACTGTTTTAATATTTGTAAATATTCATTTACAGACTCACCCGTTTGTTGAAATCTGGATGCTAAACAGTGCCGGGCAAATATTTCATTCCTTTTAGTAATGTACAATGAATCCAGAACATTTATTGCATTATCATAGGATTGTGAATCATTGATATATTGATAAACACTTGCAGATACGAAATTGCATAACAACTGTAGTTTTCTTTCTTCAGTTGCCTCTTTCACTTGTGTGAGAAAATTTGAAAAAGTTCTTTTCCAGTGTTTCCATTTAGATTCTGCTCCAACACAGACAGGGTCAACATCAAATCTTTCTGGTTTCAAAAGGTTTTCCATTTTGCATAGAAAATAAAGTATAAATTAGTTTTAGTTGATTAAATTGTTGTAAATATAATAAATCACTTTCCTTAAGCAGCTCAAATAAAGCTTTAATCAACTAAAACAGCACATAAAACAATTGTTACATTGTAAGAACAATATTTAAAACTAACAATGACTGTTGCCATTCAATGTAATATAATTTTAGTGCTGCCAACAATATTAAATATTATACCACATTATTAAAGCTTTATAATATGGCAATAAGAAGTATATGCAGTAATATTAAATTGTTTTATTGTTTTGTTTTACAACATAACTCAGTGCAACAGTAAGCAGTAAAGTTAACAAACTTAACTCATGAAATTAAGCAATAACTTTGCTGTGCACAATATTTCGGGTAGAAATATTGTTAAACGTTAGTGAACATTGATCAGCTAAGTGTCCATGCCACATGCATTTTTTTCTTTTTGCTTTTTCTAATATGAGATATGGTATCTATGCGTATGTTATGTCATAAATCATTTTTATGGGTGTCATTGCTTCACTTGCGTTTAATTGTACACCACAGGCATCTGTGGCTGCCGTAGTCATGTAAACAAAGCACATATACTCATATCCTTTCAGATGAATATCACTTTTGTCTACAGTACTATGATGGTGATAGTATGTAGTGACCATTTATTGGAGTCTTATGGTATATATTCACATATCAGCTCAGCATCTAGAGTTATATAAAATGCAATTCAAATGAATTCTACTCACATCTGTTGTTGTTGTGACTTATCTCACTTGTCCAACAGTAACATCAGAACATGAAATTCATCGTGGCAAGGAGACAAGATTGCTCCTGTCGTTGATAAAAGCCTTGAGCACCATACAGATGACAGTACATACAAGTGAAGTCGGTTATGAATGAAAATGAATGCTCAATTTTCAATCAAAATAAAAATCGATTGCTCAATCTACATATCAAAAACCAAAGAAAAGGGCATCACAAGTTTAAAAAACAAGCAACGGGAAGCAAGATTGGAAAACATTAGAATACGCACTGCTCAAGCCCATTTATATTAAACAAACGAGAAGTGGAAAGCAAGACTGGGAAACATTCTAGTCCGCAGTGCTCGATCCTGACGAACATGCACGTTGATTTAAATCTTGGTGCATTCCATTATGATGCTAATTATGATTACAGTCGTCATCCAGATGTGGTTGCTGGAAAGGTGGATAAATTATGCATGTATTGCAGAGTTCTCAAATTTAAGAATGAAAGGTGGGTGGAAAAGTGAAATTGCCAGAATTAAATTCACCATCTGAAATATTATCAACCTTGGTATTAGGTGACACAAGCCAATTGAAACATCCAAAATACGCAAAAAGAAAAAAAAAATCCGTTACAGAATTAAAATAGTCCTTCCTTTACGTAGCATTGCAACGCGAGTTGGGTAACAGATAGTGATAAAATTTGTGTGAGTTCTCAATCGCAGTTCAGTTGGATTTCATTCAGTATATTATTTATAAAATCTGAATAAGTATTGTTAAATGCTGCTGTATTTTTGCATCATGCTATATTGGAGTATACAACCATTATTCTCATTTGGTAATACATTTTTCGTAATTTGATACTCAATTTGCATGGTAATGCAATCTAGTCTTAAATTGATTGAGATAGCTAAATGTTTTTAATTAAAGGTAATTGATTTCATTTAAATTTTAGTGGTCAGAAGAGTAAAAAAGTAAAAGGGATTAATTTATTTCGTCATAATTTGTGCATAAATAAAATAGTTTGCTGTCATTAAACTGTTTTGAATTTAAAATTCATTTTCTTAAATGATCTAAGAATGTTTGCATATTTTTATTCTTTGAATTATTTTTATATGCACATGTGGTATTGGCAGTTATATCTAATAGTTTAACCCTTTCACAACCACAGGGAAAATGTATAAAGCAACCATGTTATATGAAAAGGCAGAACTCTGGTAGTGTTTGTGATTATATAGATGTAAAATTCTTTTTCAAAACTGTCTTTCAAGATACATATAAAATTGTATTTGCACTCACATGCAGTCTATTTCAGCTTGTTTAGAATTCATTAAAAAATAAAATGTTTTTAGTGTACAATTAATATATTTAATTCAAATTCACTTTTAAATATATGGACATAATATATAAAATTAGTTAGAGATATATTTAAATTTAAATGTAAAAAAAAAAATAAAATTTGGTACTTTCTGATTATCTCCATCCACATTGAAAAGCCATGAATTCATGGTAACTTTGGAGTACATTTGTGAATTCATCGAGTTGTTTGTTTCTTCATGCGAAATGTTTGTTTATATATCTTTATATCTGTTTAAACACTGTGTTCAGTGCTGCTTATTTTTTCATTAACTAAAAAATAAAACATACTTTTTTGAGAAATTTTTTTGCAGTTTTTTGCTCTGTTATTCTGTCCATGCATACAACAATCCATTTTGCTAAAAAAATTGCTCACTGCCTATGATCATAATTTCCTAAAAAGAGTTGAAGCATAAACACACTAACACAAAATAAAAGAGGGCACTCTTTATAGTTCCATCATGTTTCGTTTCAACGAAAATGGATGTAATATTCAATATAAAATCAAATACTGATCAGAAAAATTACCATTGAATTTCATACATTTAAATCCACGTGTACTCAAATCTGCATATGCTGTGTGCGTACCTACGCTGCCACTTAAATACTTTTGAGCAAGATTAGGGGTTGCCAAATAAATAATTTTTGATTGTGTGTGGTGCATTGCCCCAACAGTAACTTTTGTGCAACTTGTCAGTGAGGCTGTGGATGATCAGAAAGTACCTAAAATTTTTTATAGTAAATTTTGAGCTAAGAATATGTGATAGATACGTATTACAAATTTGACATTAGTAGTTGAAACATCTAAATTTATCATATTTTGAACATGTTTGTTCATTCCCCCCTGGTACAAAATACTGGGAAATACTTAACAATTTTTTATAAATTTTAGGTTTAGTACATGCATATTCATTAGTTTAACATGTGTAAAAATTTATACTATCGTACATTAATAACTTTTTATATTTATGCAGACAGGCCCCAAAATTTGAAACTGAGAGAAAGGAGTTATTGATGAAATTATGTGTATAAACATTTTAAATCACTAAAAAGAAAATCAAAATGATCTGATTTTTTTAAGCAAACTTTCTTGCCGGAGTGTAATAAATTTATTGTTATTGCAGTTTGAATTCATTCCATTAGCTGGACAAACATCTAAAGTGTAAGATCATGCTCATATTTCGATCCAGTTTATGTGCCATTCATTTTCGAAAGATTTATTGTTGTAAAAGTGACTTTTTTTTTTTACCTTATCTTAACTTCTTGACTATTTTTAATTGCTGTTCTATTAAATTTCCTTCATGCTTTCTTCTGAATTTGGTTTAAAAAATCTTCCCATTTCCATTCTTGGAAAGTTGACAGATTTGTCATATTGTTGTTGGTAATGTTCCTGCAGGGTTCCACTGGCCTGGAAAAACATGTAAAATAATGCAAATGAAAATATTAAATTTCCAAAAAGTTTTCATTCCACCTTTTGAGCTTTCAAAAACTCAAGGAAAACTGGAACTTTTTTCAAGAAATAAATGATGTTAAAACGTGTACAGAACAGCCATATCAAATATTTAAAAAACCTCATTTTTAGATGATAACTAATAAACAAAAACTCATCGACCTAAAAGGAAAGCAGATGAAAAGTTAGCATAATTGTAATAAAAAGTGTGTTAGCATATGTCTTTTTCATCTGCTTCACAGTAATAAAAGAAAAAAAGATGTTCATAATGTTGTTTGTTATTTCATTATATTTTGTAGTAAATGCATGCAGTTACCCATATACTTGGATTTAATTTAATGATTAGTTTTTAATTTTTATTTGGGGAAATCAGTCACTTTGATTATCGATAAATCGTGGAAAATCAGCGAAATTAACAGTTTTAAGGGAACCCTGCTGAATTAATGTGAAAATACAATTTATTTTTGTTTCTTTAGAAGTTTTGGACTTCCTCACTGCATGCTGTCATGGTGTATAGTCGGGCTAGTTGCATCCAACCAAAAATGTAGTGGATTATAATTCGTCACAGTTAATTTTTCACACATTCATTTTTTGTTTGGCCAACTAGGTCTTGTTCCTTTTTCTCTCAAGAGTCCTCTTATGTGGGGAAGAATATAAGTAATTTTTGCATTCCTCACTTTTATGATTTTATGGTGTAAGTGACAGCACATCCATCTAGAAATTCGAAGATCTGAAACTGTAATCTGAGTGAAGACATAGCTGATTTTTTGTGTTTGTACCCTAACAAGCGTAATAACTCTGTATCTTGATGCACAATGCCTCAGTTTTTGACAAAAAATTCTGAAAAAGAATATTCAGGGTTGCCACACTATCTGGAAAACCGAGAAAACTGGAAAAAGTCAGGGAATTCGAAAATTGACCAAAAAATTCAGGGAATTTCATACAGCGATCCGCTCCCAAAATGCGAGTTTTGCGCCGACATTGAAAGCGATTACTTTCTTGCCACGCGTCAGCGTCATTCGGGCAGCTGGCATAGAGCCAATTTTCGAAGCTCCAATCAGATTGTCTTTTAGAAAGGCAAAGCAATCGAGAGACTTGCATGTGCAGTGCGTGTTGAACTAAAGAAAATACATATTCTTGTATAAAACAAAATCAGTTTAAGATCATAGTATACTGTACCATGGAGGTTAGCCTTCATATATTCTATTCTAACCTCCATGTACGGTACACATGGGATTTGGCGACATGATGAGCTATGAGTCATTTTGGTGTTGGCGGCAATTTTCAAAATCGTGCCAAGGCCATAGCGTATAGTAGGATTTTACTGCAAAATCTTTTAAACATTTTTTTTTTATTTATTTATTTTTCTTGTTTAATTAATACCTTATTTGTCATTTTTTCAGTGAAATAAAAAAATAGTAATCAGTCATCTAGACTAACCATTTAATATAATATTCACCGAAATATCGTTGATTATTATAATTCAGTTTTTAATTATTTTAATGTTATTCATATCATTTAATGTTGCTTCTTCCCTCTGAATTTATTTATTATTAGTAAATAATACTTTCAAATTTCAGGAAATTTTCTCTGGCAATAATCCTGAAAAGCTAATTCTATCAGTATGATGACATAACATCACGAAATTTTAATGCATATATTTTTTGCTTATGTATGCTGCTAAATAAATATAAAATACTTGAATTTATTTAAAAATATCATTAAATAGATATATTTCTTTCGTGCTGCTCAAACGGTATAGTGGTTAGGGGAGCTGACTACGATACCAAAGGGCCTGGGTTCGAATCCCGGAGAAGGCATGGCTGTAACTGTCCGTCTCTTCATAGGAAGCAAAGGTGGCCCATCTATTAGGTGCCTCCATAATAACGTTACCACCACTTCTGGCCTTTGTAGTGGCCAAGCCGAAGTCGGCTGAGGGCCCGCCATTGGAACAAAAAAAACTTTCATTTAGTTGCAAAATGTCTGCAAAAAAAAGACATTTCATAATCCAGATTGGACAGATTCTAATTTCAATCTTCAGCAGAGAAAATAATTATTATAGTTGAAATAGTAATATTTTGGGGATTATATATATAAATTATATGTAATTGGCAAATTTTTGTGTTTTTAAATGGTACTGTAATTAATTTACCTCTTAGCACAGCCAAAGTGCATTACGCGGATAGACTGGAATTTTCTTAAAACACACCTGGAAGACCTGAAAAGTCAGGGAATTTCATTCTCCTGTTTGAGTGGCAACCCTGATGTTATTAATAGTTTTTTAGTAGGGAGCTTGAGTTCTGTGACTTGAGTTGAAGGATGTATCTGAATAAAGAGTATCTTTAATTACAAGTCAGTTTGCGATGATAGGCAAAGCAACTTTGGTTGAAAGCCTAATCTTCGTACAAGAGAAATAAAGTAATGCTTTTTTGAATTATAGCCCAGAATAGTACGGGGGGGGATATGGCTTTACAAATTGACTGTAGTAAAATCTTAGAATTTCTTGCATAAGAGAAAACCATTTGATTACCAACCTTTACAAAGATTATGTGCATGACAGGGCTGTAATAATTTTTTATGCTATGAAAATCGAACAGTGTATTTAATAGTGTAAAACTAGCTAATAGCGTTTGTATGCTTTAGTATAGTTAAATTATCAAATCCTACTTTACTCTTTATTGATACATAAATTTTTATTATTTCTTGATATTCAAATTAGTTTATGTAACAGGAGAGCTGTTTGCATTTGATTTAATTGATGCTAAAGACTATCACAGTACCTAAGTTAATTAGTTCCTTGAGAGTTCTTAAATTTTTGAGCCTGTGGTAACTGCAGCTAAAATCTTCTTTCTCTTACACATCACAGCTTCAAAAAATTAACTGTTTTCATGTTAGTTTCTTGCTCGCATCTGCACTTTATTCATATTATTTTATACATGGTGTACGATAAAATCCTGCCGTGACCGGTTTGGGTCTCATATGCAGTTAATGGACTCAGATTTACCTTATTAATTTAATCACACACTCAACGTAAATTTTATACACTTTGTACAAATAGAAATATATCAGTTAATAAAATTGTTAAATTTACAAAATTACCACACCGAGTACATTGAACATTCGGCCTCTACCACCGAAAGCCAGTCTCCAACTTACCTTTTTTTCTGCCTAAAGTGTGCTATCTATTTTTGGGGCTACAGTTTTGGAGGACCAGGCACTACATCTTTCCCCTAAACACCCCCCTTTCCCCTTTTATCTTGCCCAACCACATTCTGATAACAAAGCCTGGTGCTCACAATTCAACATCAACTAAAAGAAAATATAAAAATGTTATAACATTTGCATTACAAAATAGTTAACTTTTATATGTAAATATTTTAAAGAAAAACTTCAAAATGAATAAGAATATTATACTCAAATTATCTAACTCCTATAAGTAACTAATTACGATAACTTTAGAAATATTAGTAAAGAAATATCTTGCAATAAGCTTTAAGGAAAATAATAAAATTAACAATTAATCTAAACACCAAAAGTCTTTATGGCCCATAATTTTTTTTTTTTTATTTAAGTGTTCATGCCTAGAAAAAGCATCTGCATTACCCATTTTGACACGTGGTAAATGTTTCGTGTCAATATTGTATTTTTGTAAGGCAAAAGCCCAACGCTGTTATCTAGATGATTGTGGTGCACATTTTATCAGGTAAGGTAAAGGATTGTGGTCAGTGTAGAGTTCAGCTTTAGATCCAAAAATCCAGGTTTCAAATTTCTTCGAACTCCACACAATAGCATATGCTTCTCTTTCAATTGTAGATCACGATTGCTGAGCTCGAGTTAACTTCTGACTTGTAAGGCTATCAGATAATTGCGTTCATTGAAATTTTGTGACAAACATGCTGCAACTCCTATTTGTGAGGCATCACAATGTATAATGAATGGTTGCCCCAAAACTGGTATATACAATGATGGAGCTTTAATCAAAGTATTCTTGAGTTCCTCAAAAGCGATGTCGTGCTCTTCTCTCCATGGTATTTCCTCAGGTATCTTCTTTGTAAGTTCAGTAAGTGGATATAATAATTCAGAATATTTTGGAATATAGTCTCTATAATAGTTATATAGGCCTAATAAACTTCTGAGTTGCTTCATCTTCGGTTTTGATAATCTGGAAATCTCTTTTATCTTGTTAGGATCCGCTTGATGTTTTCCAGATCCAATTATATGACCCAAATATTTGATTCGTTATTTTAATTTTAAATATTTGATTATTTATTTATTTGAGTTGTTAAATTTAACAATTAGCAAAATCACATTTGCTGATATTGACTGCAAAGCTAAGCTCTTCCAACTTATTGAGTATCATATCCATATGAACCATATGAGATTTCCAGTCCTTTGAAAAAATTGTGATGTCATCAATATATGCTCTGGCAAAATCTCTGTATTCATAGAGTGTTTTATTAATTTCCCTTTGAAATGTTGATGCAGCATTTTTCTAACCCCTTCCTTCTTGCTCCTGTCAAAATAACGGGATGAGGTTTCGCTCTCTATTTCTCATGCCCATGATTTTTCTGGGTTGAAAAGTTTAAAAGCAAAAAAAGGATGCTAAAAGAATCAAAACCTATTCTTTCTTTTGTCCGGAAAAAGTTTGATTTCTTATTTTACACACCAGATGGCAGTACCAGAATAATATTTTATGCAATTAGAGAGAGTTTATTTTAAACTAGATGTCAGCACTAATCAAATGTGTGCTTATGATATGTGAAAAGTTCGGTTAGTGAATCCGAGAGCAGTGATGATGGATCTGTACTGTTGCCTAGACGAACATGGACTAAAATTGTGTCTACTTCAGCTGATCATGCACCCCCATGTTTTCAATCTTGGGGAACACAAAGGTAAATATAAATTGTGATCCAAGTTCTTGTGTCTTACAATGTTTTAAGTATTTTGTAAATGGCAGTTTAGTGGATTTCATCGTTTCGGAAACAAATAGATATGCCGAACAATGCCAAAACTTTCCAGGATTCTGCCTAACCAAAAATAGAAAAACTTGGAAAGGAACTGTCAATTACAGTCAACCTTGGAACAAAGGAAGAAATTTTTAAATTTCTCAGTATAGTTATTTTACAAGGTATTGTAAAAAAACCAGATACGAAAATGTATTGGAGCAAAAAACATTCAATTTCAACACTTTTTTTCAGAAGCATAATGCCTCATAATAGATTTTACGAAATACACAAGTTTCTGCATTTTGTAGATAATGAAGCTTTTGATTGTAACACACATCCAAATCACAAGCTGCATAAAATCTGGCCAGTGTTACAGCACCTGAATGAATTGTTTCAAAGAACTCTTAACTCCTGGACGTGATATTGTAATTGATGAAACCCTCATGCTTTTCAAAGGTTGTTTAGGATGGCGATATTACATGCCGAAAAAGAGATCCCGTTTTGGAGTAAAATCATATTTGTTATCTGAATCAAGTTCAGGGTATATATGGTCACAAATTATATATACTGCAAAAAGGTACGGTTTTTGATGCAAAATATAAAGACCTGCCCCAATCAATTCAAGTTGTGATGTCACTTATCAAGCCTCTGCTAAAACAAGGATATTGTCTGATAACAGACAATTTTTATACCTCACCAGAATTGGCAGACATGCTTTTAAAATTTCAACCAGACACTTATGGAACTGTAAAACTAAACCAAAAAGAAATGCCTCAAGAATTAGTAAAACGGAGAATCGCAAAAGGAAAAAATGTTGCTTTTCGTCGAGGTAAAGTTCTTGCCATGAAGTGGAAAGATGAGAAAGATGTTACCATGCTATCTACAGTTCACACAAATGATATGGTAGATGTGCAGTGTCATAACAAAGTTTTCAAAAAACCAATTGTCACAGATTACAATAAAAATATGAGAGCATTAGGTATTATAGACCAGTATCTTTTAGATTATTCTATTGCTCGAAAAAGAGGAAAGAAATATTATAGGAAAATATTTTTTTCATTTGTTAGGCCAAACTATTTTGAACTGTTAAATTATTTACAAAAAACAAGGTGGAAAAAAATCCCATTTGATGTTTCGTTTATCTTTAGTAGATGAATTTATTGAAATGTATCAGTCATCAGACACGATTTCAAAAAGAGGGCGGCTGAGCTTGGAGGATAATCCAAACCATTTGATTGAAAGACATTATACAGATACCCACAACTGGTAAGAAACAACAACTGTCAAGAGAATGTAAAGTTTGTTGTTTCGGAAGAGATGAAAACAATAAGAGATGTAGGAAGGAAACTCAGTACTACTGTCCAGATTGTGACATTGGCTTTTGCATCTCATGCTTTGAAATTTATCACACAAGAAAAAATTACTAAGCTTTGTTTATATTATACGTATGTTTAAAAAAATCTCTCTTTTAATCTTTAAAAAACATAGTTCTTAAATTTTCCTGGCTTACTTGAAAACGAACATTCAGTCAAAATAAACCTGAGTGTTGCCGTTTCCTAAAAAATTATTTTTTCAAAATTTCAAGTTAAAAAAAAATTAAAAATGAATGCATATGATATATTTTACACACATTAATTTTTATACAATTTTCTTCAATAAAAAAAATAGGCACTTTTATGATCGTTTTCTTGAAAATTATCTGATCGTTAAGGGTAAAATCGGTGCTGTTGTTGATGAGTTTTAAACGAAGTTTAATCACGACTTTCAGATCCATGGGAATAGCCCAATAAATTCAGTGTTGATATTATATTAGCTTGTCCTATTGAATGTATAAGTTCTGTTGCACTTTGCATAGGAAAATCATCAGTAATTGTTACAGAATTCAATGCACGATAATCAACATACATTCGAATTCCCTCGTCTTTCTTGTTCACACAGACTATAGGATATGCAATTTCTGCACTGCTTTCTTCTATTAAATCAAGTTCTAACAGCTCTTCAATTTGTTCGTCAACTTTGGATTTTAAAGTTTCCATAATCCGTTAAATATGTGGCTTTTTCCTATCTTCATTTGGTTTTAGCTTTATTTTGTGGAAACCTACCTTGTTTTACATTTATATGCATGGCTGTCTCATGATCAAAAGTTTGCATTAATTTATCGGCTATGATTAATTCATGAACTTTATTTAAATCATTCGCTTTCCTTAACATGCAGTAGTATTTCTACTTTGTCATTAACAGGGCTGCAAATTGTGCATGTGTTTCTCCTGACTGACGTTTAGCCTTTCAAAACATATCTAAACATGCTTGAGCAGTTGGCTGATACTCTTTTAAGATTTTATTCTTAACTACTTCGTAATTTTTGACATCATCTTCACTAACATAAATCAAAGCATTTGTTGCATTTTCACCTAAAAGATGTATCAAAATTTCAGCTTTGTACTCCTCTGGCACATTTTTAATCTTAAATGCTCATTCTAGCGAAGAAAAATAAAGTGTCCACGATTCCAGACGAATCGGAACGGATATCATTAAAGTTTTTATGCTTTTAATTAAATTTTCTAACGATGTGTTATCCGAAAAATTAAAATTAGATGAAGTTCTAATTTTGCGATTTCTAGTTCGTGTTCTTTCTCTAAACTTCAACTTTACAGCTTTCAGTTCTTCAGTAGACTTGCTATCATCAGGTATGTATACAAGCATCGATTTAACGAATTCAAAGTCAGTTTTGTAACCATTCCTGTTAATAATTTTATCTTTCAGTTCCGTGAGTTTAAGACTTTCATCAGCATTCAGACCTAGTTAGTTCTTTTGCCAATAGAAATAAATCTTGTTTATTGAGACCTTTAACTGAGAACATTTTGCAACTTTCTTATTACTTCGTAATATAGCACTAATTAGTTCAAACTATTATAGTCACTTGTAATTTATCTCATTACACAGTTTACGTAACTGTAATTGACAGAGTCACTTTAAAATAATAGGTAAGCATAAATCATTTCTTTACTCCGTTGAGACTAGTTTCGTTTCTAATCCTAGTAGCACTGTGACAATATAGGATAGGATCCTCCCATGGCCGATTTGCTGTCTCGTATGCAATTAATAGACTCAGATTTATCTTATTAATTTATTCACACACTCAACGTAAAGTATGTACACTTTGTACAAATAGAAATATATCAGTTAATAGAATTGTTAAATTTATAAAATTACCACACTTGAGTATACTGAATATTCGGCTTCTCCCACCAAAAGTCAGTGTCCAACTTACTCTTTTTCCACCTAGAGGGCGCTATTTTCGGGGTTTCAGTTTTGGAGGACCAGACACTACACATGGCTTGCTTTTAGTATGTACTCTGTATAAGTATTTTGATCTACATTGTTAATTACAGATGAAATCTTTAAATTTGTCTTAATTGATTTTCTCTATTATCTTTTATTAAATAAATTTGAATGAAATATATTAAGACCACCTACGATAGAATTTAGTAAATTATTTTCCTGTTATGTTAAATTTTAACTATTTTTTTTTTCAGGCATGTCTGCACATGATGCTGTTGTTGCTGGGTTGGAATATATGAAAAACAGAGTTCAAGGTTATGGTGGTGCAATATGTGTTAGTAACAATGGTGAAATTGGTGTTCACTTTACAACCGAACATATGGCATGGGCATATAGGAAAGGAAATATCATGCATTTTGGGCTTAGGCCTAATGAAGATATATCAGATGTAGTACAAATAGACTGCTCACCATAGTTACATTTATGAAGACCTTTTAGAGAATTTTTACAAAGATTGTAAATGAACTTTTTTTTTTTGCAAATACTGTAGCAAAGCTATTTTTGGAAAACTATATATAGTATGGCAAATTTATATCTTGTACTTCTCAACTGCTTCATTTTGTTTGTAATTTGCTCCGCCAATTATAGACAGAAAAAAATTTGTAATTTTAAACATTTTCTCTCAAATTTGCTAATTATTAGTCTTGCTGTTTTTGCTTTTAGTGCTACTGTTGTACTCTTTTGTCTTGGTTAGATGATTTAGATGTAAAAAGTTGTTTTTTAAAATGTATTATCTTTGTTATATGTTGTAATGATCACTTACAGTAATTAATAAATCTTTTAAACTTGCAAGTAGAATGCATTTTTTTTAGAATTTCTGTCAATTTTTTACATTAGCTTTAGAAATATGTATAACACTTTTTTTTAAAAACAAATTTGAGCTTAAAGATTCTAGAATGAATTTTATGACAGTTGTTCAGAACTGTGATTGAAATAAATAGGAAATTAAAGAAGCAGGAGTATAAAACGGTTGTCAAATTGTAAAAGAAGAATAAGTGTTGAAAAGTGATGATCAGTACCAGTATTAATAGGCATTCACAAAAATGCTGGTCATTTTTAGAACACAATGAGAGCATTTCATATAATTATTTCCTAATAGGTAACAGAATTATTTTAATCTAATATCAATTAAATATATGACTGATTGCAAGATCACCCCCTGTCCTGAAGAAAAGAGACTTTTGTCTGATTACTCTTGAAATTGAAAGAATTTTATTCAAAATCTATGGCAAAGTAAGACTACTTTTTCCCCAATTTAAAATATTACATTTTAGTGTTTCTATTACAGTTTGAAATAACTGATTTAAGAGTGATCTGTTCTGGAAGAGATTGTAAGATCAGTGAAACTGAAGCTTTCCTTTTCAGTCAACTCTTATATAGATTTAACAAAACAGCATTGGTGAAATGAAAAATTGTACATTATTGAGATGACCTTTCAAAGTGATGATAAACCTTACCTGTGCTTTTCATCCTTTGCATGGATGAATGTGATACTTGAATCATTTGCTGTGATATTTGATTTAATTCAAGGAGAGTATTTCCTTGAGAGTAAATTTTTTTTTTTTTTAAATGGTGTAAATCCACAAAAGTCTTTATCCAGGCTTTGTTTTCACAACAGTTGGCCATAGATGTGTATTTTCAATTATGCAAAGTTGTTTAAAATGCTGTAAATATTCATGTTTTGTTACTTTTAAATTTAAAGAAATCGATTTTGTAAAAAATAACTTTTTACATGATGCCTATTTTATATTTAGGAAATTTTGTTTTTTACCGATTATCAAAAATAATACTAAAAAATTTTGATTCCTGTGATCATCGAGGTATTTAGTATAAAACTATGGTTTTTCACATTTTCCACTTGCTTTTGAGGGATTGGTTACTAAATAAATCAGAATAATTCAGGGTTGATTCATTTTCCTTTAATGCCAGTCAATGATATTCTTTTGCAGTTTAGCAAGGTGTAATATTGAGTGATTTATAATTTTGTGACATATGTTACAGAAAAGAAATTTCATGCAATTATTTGTAAGTTTTCAAAAACACAGCATTTGAAAGTTATTATTCTCATGCAATTTTAATCACATTAGAATCATAATCTAATAATCATACTAAAAATTAATTAAAGTAGAAATATTTTAATTAGTAGTTTATGTAATGTATGTATGCATTATGAATTGGCTGTTTGACAGTGTTGAAGCCCACGAGTGTTTTCCTGAACACAAATTCTGTAAGACTTGTGAATGATCTCTGTTTTGGGGAAAAAATTGTTTTATTAATATTTATCATGATAATCTGCATAGAAATGCTTATCAAGTAATCTAATAGCAACAGAAATCTTTTACAAAACTGATAATTTACTTTTAGTTACTTATAAATACAATTTGCATACAGCCCCTAGATGTTATTTACTGCTTTAAAGATCTATCAACTTTTATTGTACAAGTGTCATGCCTTTTTGTATTTTATTTTTTATGAGTATAAAATTTTTCTTTATATAGGAATTGGAGGAATGTATATCAAGTTAGTTTCGTAATTTTACCGAATTGCATGTTGTAAGTTTAAAAATGCCAAAACTTGAATATTTGCACCATAAAACACTTTTCTGTTTTGAAATATATGTCTGCAGCCAATAATTGTGAAAATGAAGAAGTAAAGACTGTTGTATACTTTAAGGAGTGTACAGATGAAGTCCAGGTAATGGATGGGAGTTTTGAGAGTGAAAATGAGTTGTATACTGAATAAAAGGTGATTGTTTTGCTGTTAAACTGTAATCCTGCAGGCTAATAAAAAAAGTCCGTCAACAAATAATTCTTTATTATATTTTTCAGTTTTCAGGTCCCTAAATGAAGGAACATATCACACATGGGAAAAAAGGTATATAAATTGATAGGCTAACTTTACATGCATTTATGCATATACATCATCCTTCTGATGACAGAGAATGAGTTGATGTTTTATTAAAAACACTTATATATACAAGTGTAATTGTAAGCTCATAATGTAAGTTAAAAAAATGATAACACTGGTTTGTTCCCCTTCGTAAATATTGATCATACACATTTATTTCCAAAATGCAAAGTTTCTGAAGCTAGAGGAATAATTATGTAAAGGGTTTTCTAAATATAATTTTTTTTCTTTCTACATATCTCCCAAAGAACAAAATGATCAATTAATAAAATATTTGTAAGTTAAATATGGAAACTTCCAAAAATGACTGAGATATAATAGAATTCTGATAATACATACATCTCAAGACCAAATTCTGTAATGAAATTTGTGGATTATTGGTGGTTTTTTTTTTTTTTTTCTGCACGTTTACCTTTAAATTCAACATCGCACATATGAGTTGCAGTAATCTGGGGTCACTTATCTCTATTAATCTGGGGTGTATCTCAGGACCAAAGGCTGTAATGAACCAATGTGACAATCAAATTCGCTGAAACAACCTTGTATTTGGCATACATTTACTAAATGTACGCCAAATACAAGGTTGTTTAAGCGAATTCGACTAATGAAATCTCTATTAATCTGGGGTACATCTCAGGACCAAAGGCTGTTGTGAAATTTGTGGATTATTGGTGTTGCTTTTTTGCATATTTACCTCTAAATTCAACATTACGCATATGATTGCAATAATCTGGGGTCACTTAATCCACAGGTGCTTAGAATGTGTGCTTATTTTTGGATGTAAACAAATAAAACTTTGATTTTCAGAAAATTCAGCATGGTAAATTTAATGGTACTTTTCTTCTAATATCAATATAAAAATGCCTTTTTAAACAAAATTTCATACTATTTCTAACATATTTTGATTGAAAGATTTTAAGTATCGAAGTATATGGTTCGATCTACCCCAAGCCTTGTATGCCATGCAGAACAAGAGCTATCATATTGTTCTCCAATGCTTACATTCGCCTTTAAAAGAGGACGGTGAAAATATCGATGGACTGCCTGTATTGAAAGTCAGCTCTTCTAAACAAAATATCTTTATCAAAGATATGGCGGAATTGTCTATGTATCACATCTTTAGAGATTCAGGATGGACCTAAGAAGGGGAAAAAAAATCTGTCTGGAAGGAAACGGGTGCATGGGGGGAAAAAAAAGACTCTTTTCCTTCCAGACCGATTTTTTTGGGTTTTAAATAAAGCCAATCTTGGAAAAAAAAATAAGGTCTATATAAAGGGTTTGGGGGACTTTATAGAACCTTTTCCTCCTCATGAAGGAGGAGAAAAAACTGGGTTGGGTGAAGGAAAAAGCACATTGGAAAAGAAGACTGTTTTATCCAATGTGCTTTTTCCTTTACTCAACCCAGTTTTTTTCGATAACTTCTGGGTTCCAATCTTGGGTAATTTTTCTGAAAGGGGGGGGGAGTCTAAAGAGAAAGAGAACATGGAACTTGTACTCGACTTTAAAGGTTTTTACGATTTTCAAGAATCCTTTATTGTGAAAGAGTTGGCCTATATCACTTCCGATGGCACTTCCCGAGGGGTATTTGTTTTTAAACCTCCTTTTCCTTGGAAGATGCTTACTGAAAAAGAAAAACGAATGGCTGTTTGGGCAAGTGATTATTATCACGGCTTATCTTGGTACGAAGGAGAAATTCCGTACAGCTATTTACCATGGGTGTTACACATGTTGGCAGAACCCTTTTCCGTTATTTGGGTGCGAGGAGAAACGAAACGGCGGTTTTTAGAAAAATGGTTGTAAAGATCTATTTCTTGCATCTTGGGACAAGAAATTTTAAAATACAATGAGCGTGTTGTTTGTCTCAACCATACAAATGGTTTTTCTCATTGTGCTTTACAAAAAGTGGTTTGGTATCATTATTATTTAAAAGCACAA
>KK116395.1:174213-188053 GCA_000611955.2 Stegodyphus mimosarum | reverse complement strand
TTAAAAAAAAAAAAAAAAAGCTTTTTGTTAATTTTTATAATGTCTTTGACATTATAAAAATTAACAAAATTTAATGGTACTTTTCTTCTAATATCAATATAAAAATGCCATATTTTTATAATGTCTTTGACATTATAAAAATTAACTTTTCCCTTTTGGGATTCCATTCTTGGCCAATTTTTAAAATTGGATTCCTTTTTTGGCCAATTCTTAAAATTGGATTCCTTTTGGTAAAATTGAATTCCATTCTTGGCAAAGGGAAAAGTTAATTTTATAACGTCTAAAGACATTTTAAAATTAACAATAAGTTTTTTTTTAAAAATATGTTTTAAAATCTTTTTGAAAACTTTACGTGGTTTCTCCGATGAAAATAGTAAATACTATAGGATCTGTTTGAATACCTTTCTCTACAAAAGTTGTAGGCCTCTTTTAATGGAACTATGGTATAGTTTTTCAACCATTTAATATTTTCTTGTTCAACAATTTTTTCAAAATTTATAGAAGAGTTAAGGTGATCATTGTTGAGAATATAATAATTATTGGTCTGGATAAGGGATTCGTGCAAGATTTTGTGTAACCAATCTCTAAATTCGATATTCTTTTTCTTAAGGTGACCCATTATACTATTAATTTGCGAAAGGGTTAGGAAAACGGTTGTGGATTGAAAAAAATTCGTTCATCCAAGATAGAAATCTCACGAGCCGTTAAAATATTTTCACCTTTCAAATATTGTTGCAACATCGTGGGACCCACTAAATTATAGCTCACACATTTCGAAACATCCGAAGCTTTCAAATAAACAACTCCTTGGATGATAAAGAACGAAATCTGATAATTTTTATATCGGAAAGGAATATACGTGGTGATCTCCATGATATCTAAAAGTGGCTCTTGGTTCTCTGTTTATATATATGTAGAGAGACTTAAACACGTGCTTTTTTTTTTTTTTAACGGCCTGACTATAAAAGCTGAGAAGCAGCTCCATTAGAAGCGTAGTCATGTCCCGAATAGATGATTTCCCGACCCAGGCTATTTCGAGTGCTGGTGATTAAAAGTCGCTCTCTGAAATTGGAAATCTAAAAGTCTTTTTGGCTACTCATGGTACCAAATTTGTACCTTATTTACAGGCTAACAAAGTTTACTTTAAGCATGTTGAGGAATCGTCGAAGTTACTCACTCAGAATATGAAAAGGAATTTGGAGGGCAGTCAAAAGACTAAAGATTGCAAATCCTTCTCTTGGGACCGGGTGGATCAAGTTCTAAGCCGACCCATTGAAATGAGACGGAAATATACAGATTTAAGAATGAGTTTCCGAAAAATATTTTTCTCACCAAGAGTTATTTCACGTTTGGACTGACAACGACAGCTGAGGACGAAGTTCATATTTATCAAACTACAGCCTTCCCGATCTTCTATTATGAATCTGACGATTAAATCTAATTGCCGAGGAGTTTAAAGCGATCAATGAGAAAAAATTTAAACGGTATGTATTAAGACCTTTCGGATATTATTCACTTCCCCCAAAGACCCATTATCTCATTCTCACAACAAAAAAGAGCCTGTTTCTTGTAGACAGGTGCCCATTCATTCTTTGGGAGCAGTTGAAAGAGGGTTTCCAAACCCCAACATCCTATACAACATTTCAAGTAAACGATCTTTGTTCCCGCAAAAGAGACATTGAAGTCATCACGATCGAGGAAGATGATGATTTATAAATTACCCATCAAGAAACGGAAGAGTTACGGACTTTCTTTGATGAACTAAGAAACGCCTTCTGTGGAGGATGATTTTATGGGCTTGGAAAGTGTAACGGACAATTTATTAGTGAAAGATTGTTTAGATCACTTAACTTCAAATGAGACAGAAATGTTATGGAATTCTATATCTGAAATTATGTCCGAACTATGCTAAGTAAAAAATAAATCTTGTTTTTATTCAATAACCTGTTTTTGTTTCCCCTATTGTAATAATAAATAAAAAAAATAACTAATCTTGGACTAAAAAAATGGTTTCAGATTTTAAATTACGGCAGTTTTCTTAACTTTTGTGTGTTACCTTTATTTATTAAATATCATGTTCTTTACACCATAAAAGTCAGTTCAAGAGAAATATCGCAAAATAATTTTAAATTGTCTTTAGAATTTCCGATACACGCGCTAGAGATAAAACTGTTTTTTCTGTACAACGTTGCCACTTGAAATCCTTGAGCATCGAAAATTCGTTAAAGTTTGACAAAATCGATAATAAAACAAATTCCAAATTTGGGCCAGATGCCTATATTCAAGTAGGTCATTCAAAATTGGATGGCTCTAGGTATCGTTGTTTTATCACAATGCGAGTTTATGCAGATTCTTCATTATTTAATTTCTTCAAATATAATACAGGGTGATAATATTTGGTGGCAACAATTTGTAAAGTGAAACGGACATTCAGACTGATTCGACACAAAAAAAATAGTCCTTCAGGCCCCTTTGAACTAAAAATAACCAATCTTGGACTAAAAAAATGGTTTCAGAAAAATCGTTCTAAGGATCTTGTAATTTTCTGATAGGATACCGGTGTTCAAATACTTTTGTGACCGACTGTACCTAGAGCCATCCAATTTTGAATAACGTACGTTTCCACCTGAATATTGGAAGCCCGAATTTGTTATTTCATATTTTATAAAACTTTGACGAATTTTTGATGAACAAACTCAAACGATTTAAAAGCGAGCAATGGCAACACTCTTTTTAAAAAAAATCTTTTTATCTCCAGGGCCCGGAACTGTGTATCGGAAATTCTAAAGATATGTTCATCTTAAAATTATTTTGCAATATTGCTATTGACCTGAATTTTATAGTTTAAGTGCGAGGAACATGATATTTAATAAATAAAGGTAACACACAAAACGTTAAAAAGCGCCCCTTTGGACGTAATTTAAAATCTGAAACCTTTCAGGTTTTAATTTTTTTAAAATTTATTTATTTATTAGTCCAAAGGGTCTTTGTTTATGAAGGACTCTTGTTTTCCGTTTTGCGATTTTGCCTTGATTCACTATAAATGTTCGATTCACTTTTCAAATTTTTACCACCAAATATTATCGCCCTGTATTACATTTAAAGAAATTAAATAATAATGAATCTGCATAAATGTGATAAAATAAATATTTCTCCAAATGTGATAAAACAACGGTATCTAGAGCCATCCAATTTTAAGTAACGTACGTTTCCACCCGAATATTCGCCCA
The DNA here is from genome assembly GCA_000611955.2 of Stegodyphus mimosarum. Taxonomy (NCBI): domain Eukaryota; kingdom Metazoa; phylum Arthropoda; class Arachnida; order Araneae; family Eresidae; genus Stegodyphus; species Stegodyphus mimosarum. Next base: position 184,823 of record KK116395.1, on the reverse strand, counting down.
AATTTGGAATTTGTTTTATTATCTATTTCATATTTTGTAAAACTTTAAAGAATTTTTGATGGGGAAACTCCAGCGATTTAAAAGCGAGAATGGCAACACTGTACGGAAAAAAAAAAGAAAGAACGTTTTTATCTTCAGCGCGCGAAACTGTGTATCGGAAATTCTAAACATATGCTCATTTTAAAATTACTTTGCGATATTGCTGTTTAACTAAATTTTATGACTTAAGTGCGAAGAACATGATATTTAATAAATAAAGGTAACACATAAAACGTTAAATAGCCCGTTTGGACGTAATTTACAATCTGAAAGCTTTCAGATATTTTTTTATTATTATTATTTATTTTTTAATTAAGATATGGTTTGCTTGAGATTCTACCTTCGTAAGTCTTGAGATTCAACTCAATGTGTTCTTAAGAAATTACCAAAACTAGAATCGTTTTTAAAACTGATAAACAGGAAATTAGTGCTTTTGAAGTGGCAACCATTCTGACTTGTTTCAACTTTCTCTGCGTAGAAGGACAAAAGTTTCGCCATTTTGCAAACTTTTAAACAGAATCCTTGAAAAAAATTCTTCTTCTACAAATTATTTTAAGAAATGGTTTATCGAAGTTGTTTTTTGTCATCGAGCATGCACACCTGGCAATCAGGTATGTTATTTTCCTTTCAAAAATATAAACCTCTGTAAATAATAAAGTATGAAATGAAATTGAGAAAACATATTATTGTAGTCTCTGTTAACATATTAAATTCAAAGTACGTTTTCTAGAGGTTTTTATTTAAGGTATTGGTGAAGTTAGAGAGATATATTAACTGAAAATTTTATTAATTTCACATGTCCTATAAATTCTGTGATTACTCAATCAAATTATAATACGCAGATCATAAAACGGTAAAAAATCTGATATAGACAGTAATGACTTCCGTATACTGCCCATCAAATTATACAAATTTTTTGCAGCACTTCATTTAAACTTATTTACTTCTATTTCGAATTATTCTTACTTAACTGATCTCTCGAGGCTAGTTAAAAATAATGCCAAAAATTGCAGATTTTGAAATTAAATATCCCGGTCAGTTTTGGTCGTACGGAAGTCAAACTTCGGCTAATCTTTGGAATATGGTAACAGATAGTTTGGCGACATTTTGGTAAGGCGTAACTAAGATTTTAAGCTAATTTTTATTAATTTAATGTATATGTTTATTTTTTTTAATTAGTGTTTTTTAATTTATTTATATTTTAATAAAATGATTCATTTTGTGTAAATTCGCAGGTGACTTTCATAATGGATAATTTAGAGGGAAAAGAAAATTAATGTAATTTCTTGCATATTTTATTTATTTTATACGTGCAAATGTTCATCCTTGGAAAGGGTATATGCAAGCTGAACATATAAAAGCTTGCATAGTATACATACTTTTTAACGATCAGGTAATTTCATATATGTCCTTTTTTACCGACTTCAAAGATTCACAAAATTTTCCTGCATTTTCGTGCAAATTTTTCTAATTTACGAGAAAAATTATTTACGTGTTTCATATATAAATTTGCCCTGTAAAAACAAATTTCTGTGCGCGTTTGTTCCACTACTTTCCGGAAAATTCCGATCGTGACTTTAGCTAATAAGCATTTAGAAACAGTTTCGCACCTAATCTTCGTCATGATTAAGCACTTTTGTTTCATAAAAATTCTAGCATAAGCTTAATTCGGCTAGCAGATTGCTGGAAAAAATGTTGAGTTTAAAAAAAAAAAAAACCTTTACTTCGTGAAAACAAAATAGCGTCAAAAAAAAAAAAAAAAACTGGCAGGTTGCTGTAGCAAGGTTGCTTGCCAAATTTTCGCCAAAAAAACCGCCAAGTTACCATAATCCGAAGATTAACCAATTTTTTTATTAATTTCACATGTTCTATAAATTCTGTGATTACTCAATCAAATTATAATACTCAGATCATAAAACGATAAAAAATCTGATATAGACAGTAATGACTTCCGTATACTGCCCATCAAATTATACAAATTTTTTGCAGCACTTCATTTAAACTTATTTACTTCTATTTCGAATTATTCTTACTTAACTGATCTCTCGAGGCTAGTTAAAAATAATGCCAAAAATTGCAGATTTTGAAATTAAATATCCCGGTCAGTTTTGGTCGTACGGGAGTCAAACTTCTTATCATTTTACTTTTTCATAACTAGTATAAAATTTTCCCAAATATAAGTATAGGAAAAGGCAAATCATATTAAAACTTAAATTTCATTATCTGTCGAAAGTTAATTTTTTTTTAATTTGACATTTAGAAAACATGAATATTTTCGTCATTAAAAGCATTTCTGTAATTGGAAATCTACTGTTATGACAAACGATTGCGAAAATAAAGGCCGGGTAAAGGGGTGGGTATACATTGTGTAAGGGTATGAATATGTATATATGAGTAATATAATGGTTAAGAGGGTCTTGTATGTATATATGTTGGGAAAGGCAACGACCATAGTTTATAACACACATTTATTAATATTCACAAAGATAGATTACATTGCGATTAACGAAATAATATATGAGCGATCGAGCAACATCTGCTCCGCTCGCCAGCTATTCCTCGTCTCTCTCGAAGGCGGGAAACACACCTGCTGACGCAATGCATACGTCACACAGTAGGGGATTAGGGAATATCCTGACGTAACATTTCCGACATATATGAGTAATATATGGGCAAGAGTATTAAAGATATACGTTTGATACTTCCGGGATTAGCAGTCCCATATACTCAGTGGCGGCTCGTAATAAGCACTGTGGAACTGCACCCCCTGTTTCCACTTATTATTATTTTTAATATTTAATATAATGAGCCCTTTTTTTCTTTAATTCTTTCTTTATACTTCTACAATATATAATCCTTAAACTTAATGTCAGTAGCCATCCTCCAGTTTATGAAAAAGGTACGTAAGTTTTTGTATGGAACTGTGCTTCACATGGCTGTTCTGCGCAAGCGCGCACAGAAAGCAGCACTCGAACCAGGGAGATAAAACAGCACTGTGGCTCTTGCAGTGCCGAAATTCTGGAAACGTGATTATTTCTTACTCCGCGCGTGTGGTATTTGGCTGCTCTGCGCATGCGCTCTTAGGTAGGAGCGTACGAGGCTGAGAGGGAGAGAGCAATGTCGCTTTTGCAGTGCCGAATCTGGAGTGTCGTTGCGAGCTGGTTCTTTTTTTTTACTCCGCGTGTGCTGTGTTTAAAAATCATACACCATATTCTTGGTTAGATTATTTTTCAGCTATTCTATTTGATTCATATTTTTTCGGTTCTTTCATTTTACAGAAAACTTGAACCATGTCCTTGCATCCTCAAGTAATAAATTCTGTGACTGTGAACTTCAAGAGCTTTCGTTTTCATGCGCTTGCAATGCTTTCAATATAGAAAAATTTCCTCAGTTGTCATCCAGAGATCGAGGAGAAAATTATTGATCTCTTCGCGCAAATTAAAACAAGAAGAATGGATTTCATTTTTAAATGAATAAATAAAGCTTGAACTGTAGCAATTTAAGTTAAAGTAATTAAGAAATGTTTAATTTTTCTTTTGTAAAATTTCATGGAAGTTTCAAAATAAATTTTCTTTTTATACATGTTTGTTTCCCTTTACACAGGTTTAAAACAAAGGTTAAATTTTTTTTGGAACAGCACCCCCACTAATTTTAGCTACGAGCCGCCACTGCATATACTGAATTTCAAAGTTTTAGGCTAATAGTTTGTTATTTATACGAGATGCATGCTTGTGTACGTAGAAACGTCACGAAAAAGTCCCTTTTGAATGCCTTTTAAATTTAATGTGGTCTCCCGGTTTCTATACATTTTATTTTAATTATGAAAAAATAAAATTATAAAAAGTTTGACTCCCGTAGAACGAAATTTGACCGGAAGTTTAATTTTAAAATTTGCACTTTTTGATGTCATTTTCAGCTCGCCTTGAGGAATCAGTTAATTAAATTAGAGTAATTCGAGGAAATACGTTCAAATGAAGTGCAACAAAAAATGTATGTAATGTAATAGGCCATACAAGGAAGTCATGTGATGTCCCCATCAGATATTTTTATTTAATTAATTAAAAGCATTCCCCAGAATTCTTTAATGCGCGCTCTATAGAAAAGCTCGCTAAGACATGAATCGTAACAAAATGTGGATAACAACCAACCTGGCAAAGGACGTGCCATTCCCTTGGCAACGAATCAAAATTTCGCAGTAACTCGTTACATGCGGCAAATTCTTTCTTTTTTCCTTTTTTTTAATGGAAACCCTCTTCGTTTTACGCGCGCGGAGGAAGTTGCGATTGCAGACTGAGAGGCATTTTCACAATAAACATAGCGGCCCATTCACGAAAATTAATCGGCAGAAGAGAAGACATGCCTTGACACAGCAAACTTCAATGCGTTCTTTTATCGATAATTCCCATATAATCGTATCTTATCGCCCATACAGAAGTAATCGGCACTTGCGGCGATAACGTTCAGGATGCTCGTGGGAGATTATGAAAAGCAAATTGAAAAAGAAAACCAAAGTAGATAATTGCCTTAAATGTTGGAATGAAAGACACACATTTACAGCATTTCCAAGCTCGTAAATATTGATTAATATTTGATAGAAAACCAAAGTAGATAATTGCATTAAATGTTGAAATGAAAGACACACATTTACAGCATTTCGAAGCTCGTAAATATTGATTAACATTTGATTTCAATCTCCAGATGAACCGTTCCCTCAATAACTATTGCCTTGACCTTCTTCATTTTCATTTCAATGACGGGCGAAAGAATAAGGCGAGATAAGCAGGAAGAAATAAACAATTTATTAAGAAAACAAGCACAATAAATAGCTATAGAGACATTAGGTTTTTTTGAAGCAGGAGACATAAAAAATGAGCAACGCCTTCCTCAGGAATCGAACCACGGGCCTATGCGTCCAGCATGCAGACCACTACACCGCAAAGGCATGCGAAGAAGGCCGGAGAAATACCTTATATAAGGAGAAATACCCTTTTAAAGGACGACTGGGGATTAGGGGCCACCAATCGCCAAATCGTGGTGGTGGAGAATCATCATCCACCACGATTTGGCGATTAGTTCGGGAGCCACTTGTAGAGGATTTGTGAAACAGGAAAGTGAAGAAATGAGCAACGCCTTCGCCAGGAATCGAACCACGAATTGCTTAACTCTTATTAACAAAGCCCGGCAGCAAATAATTTACACGCTTATAAATTCTGCTTGGAGTAAATTATGGCCAGACTGGGCTGCAAGCAGAGAACTTGGGACACTTTGCACATTTTTTATTATCTATGGCAGCTTTTTTGAATTTTTTTTTCAAAAGGTTCGTAGAGATATTAGGTTATTTCGAAGCAGGAGTAATGAAAAATGAGCAAAAGCTTCTCCGGGAATCGAACCACGAACCTCTCGGTTACGCGTCGAGCATGCTGACCACTACACCACCAAGGCATGTGAAGAAGACAGGAGAAATACCTTATATACTACCCCTTTTAAAGGGTGACTGGGGATTAGGGAACCCAATCGCCAAATCCCGGTGGTGGAGAATCATCATCCACCACCTTTTTTTAGTTCGGGTCCCAGTGTAGAGACATTAGGTTATTTCGAAGCAAGAGAGATGAAAAATGAGCAATGCCCTCGCCAGGACTCGAACCACGGACCTCTCGAAAACGCGTCGAGCGTGCTGACCACTACACCACGAAGGCATGCCAACAAGGCGGGAGAAATACTTCATATAGCATACACAGCATCGTAAATCGCTGAAAATAACTCAAGATGCACACGGATATTAAGCCGCTCCTCTTTACAATACAAAATATATCTTAAGATTCCTTTAGATCGCTTTCAGGGTAAGCTCTAACTTATAATTAAACTAATCGTTAAATCCCCGTTGCTGATTCACAATTGGAGTCTCTAGCTCTTCGACACGCATTTATACTTTGCACGATGAGCTCTAGAAACTTCTGGAAGAAACGGTCGTAAGTTTCTGAAAATAGCTTTTTGCGAATTTCCCAGAAAGTCACAAAGTTGGCCATAATTGTCGCCAAGGTGTCTATCAGAAATGAAACTGCCTACAGCTCGCGTTCTAATTGAGCTGTCTTTGCAATTCCAACAAAAGAGATAGTTTTCATATGCTTTCCGATAAACATTAATCTGTTTACTACTAAAAAATATTAGTTTTATTTTGCTGACTTACGTTATCAAAGATGGAACGAAAATAATTTATCTTACCGTTAACAAAACAGTTAACAACCGAAGTAAGTCACAAATAATTACAAATGGTAACTAAATTCTTCTCTAACGTCAGGATTTAGCATTGAATTTTATTACATTTTGCGAAAAGGTTGAAAGGATTTTAACCTCAATTAAAGGAAGGACAGCCAGCAGGGTAACTTTTAATATGATTTCAGGGAAACAATATACGAATATTTCGCGTAGAACTAAATATTATGCCCCAGCATGGCAATGAGCAAAGCTAATTTGCTTGCTAGTTCAATAAACTAATTCTAAAATCTTAACATTTATTTTACTTGGATGGCCTGCTCGTGATTTGCTTTCAATGAAATTTTGTTTTACGGGATTCTGAAACTACATTATGAATAGCAGATTTACTTATACTCAATCGTAAGGAATTTTTTATTAGAAAATGCTCATGATTCCAATGAACAATTTTACTTTCCCACAAGACAAAAGAAATTTCAGAATGTTTTCGATAAAGTTCCTTCTCAACCTTCATTTTTTGCATTTTATTTTAAAAATTCATCTTACAAGTAATGAGAAATGTCCGATAGAATTGATCTTTCATTGCCTTTGTTACCGCAATGTCCCAAACTACTGTTGCGAAATGTAAGATATTTTAAATAATAGGTGTTGTCATTATAGGTCCAAATAAGCAGGAAGAAATGAATAATTTGTTAGGAAAATAAGTGCAAGAACTAGTATACACACCCCAATCATATGCTGGAAGTAAGTCAAGCAGAACTCGGTATTCGGCAATTCCTCCTTACACCCGAAATAAATCGTAACGTTCCTCAAATCATTCTAAAGGTAAACGCTAAGTCATACTTCAATTAACATATACCTTACAGCATTGGCTCTGTAAACTTATGGAAGAATTGGTTTTAGGGCTTCAAAAATCTGTTTTCGCGAATCTTCCAGAAAGTCGCCAAATTAGAGACAAAATTTGTCGCCAAGGCCTCTCAAGAACGAAATTGCCTCTATCTCGCCTTCTAATTGAGCTATTTTTATAATTCTAAGGCCGCTGCATTCAGAATTAATAAAAGATCTATAATTGTATGCTTAATAAGCGTTTAAATACAAGACATGTAGTCAGAAATTAGATGAAACACAAAGTATATAAAATTACTATTTTTAAAATAATAAATAAGTAAAAGAAATACATAAAGCAATGCAGCATTTTACAACAACGCAGAAAATAAAAAATACGACGAAAAAGATTTAAAATATTTACAAATATTTACAGCAAAACATTTGACCGAAATTTCGCATTTAAGAATCAATTATTTAAAATATTTTATTTATTTGTTAGTGTTACAAAAATTTATTCATCATAACACTCTTATTTTCGGATTTAGACACAGAAAGCAACAATAAGAAAAATTTGAAAATTTGGGCGTTTTTTCCATTTACACATGCATACACATTTGGAGAGAATTTGGCCTGACGCCTCTTCGGGTTAAAATATTTGGAAACAACATATTTTTATAATTTCCGGTAGATAGTCTCATGCGCTAGAGATAAAAATGTTTTTTCGTAGTGTTGCCATTGTTCGCTTTGATTCGGTGAATTTGTTAATCAAAAATTCCTTAAAATTTTACAAAATTTGAAATAAACAATAAAACAAATTCCAAATTCTAGCTTCCAGGTGTCCATATTCGGGTGGAGGACTATTTTATTTAAAATCTGATGTTTCTAGGTATCGTTGTTTTTTCGCAGAGAAACATGCATACATTCCTGCAGATTCTTCATTATTTAATTTCTTTAAATATAATACAGGGCGACAACATTTGGTGGCAACAATTTGAGAAGTGAAACTAGCATTTATATTTTTAACCGACAAAATGCTATTTCTAGATTAATAGCCCTTCTGAGCTAACGCCAATTTCGGCTAAGAAAAAAAGAGAATAGCTTTGAAATATAGGCTGAATTTTTCGTGCAATAACATTTTTTGATTCACCGTATATCAACATTTTATATTAACTCTAACAGATTAGGTCTGAGGAGAAGACTTTCTAAGTGAGGACTGCACAAAATCCCAGGTAATGGAGAGACTGAAGTACCAAGCTGATTTTGAGAAACAAAGAAAATTTCTCCGTGAGAGGTTTCTGCACATGAAACGCAACTATGTCTGCGACAGTACCAATGAGCGTTACCAGTGGCCTGTCCCATCTTTAAAAGTAGGCATTTGACTTCTCTTTGTGAAAATGTGAGAATGCATTAAAGAAAGAAATGCGTTCTCACATTGATTCGTTATACATATTTAATTCTTACCGAATCATCAGGTTATGGTTTGAATGAAAATGCAGCTTATATTCTGTGGAAAAGTTTAAAACAGCATTCCATATAATTAATCACCATCATAACGAATTTTATTCGGCAGAAAATTTTGTTTACTATATCCGGTAGTTCACGAAGTCCTATCTCATACATGTTGGAATGACATGTTGAGTCAAATCGTTAACGGAGATGATACATGGGTATCCCATATCACCTCTGAATCGAAGCAACAGTCGATAGAATGGCGGGAGAGTTTTGGACCAGGCACCATACGGCCCCGACCTTGCTTCTAGCGATTTCCACCTTTTCCGGTACCTCAAACACCATCTTGGTAGGAAGCGTTTCAGTGATAACGAAGACGTGAAAGCGGTCGTGAACTCTTGGCGGTTCGAGCAGGAGGCAGACTTCTTTGAAGAGGGTTTTCAAAACTTAGTTTTAAGGTATGACGAATGCATTAATAAACTAGGCAACTATGTAGATAAAAAGGCAAAAGTATGTACAATCCTAAAATAAAGGTTTTTAAAACAATATATATATATATATATATTAAATAGGCTTTACTTAAAAATCAGCCTACGTAGCTTCTGAGAAATCGTACAAATGGAAAATATTAAACATAATAATAATTCTATCGAAACTGCTCGTAGAAAACGCTAAGTCCCTTTCTAACTTAGCTAAATCTTACTAACTTGCCTTATTCATACTTAAAACCAAGAAAAACTCGAGTCCAAAAAAAAAAAAAGGCATGCTAAGCTTACGTTTCATTTTCAAGTAATATTGGCTTAAAAGTTGCGTTTAGGTTTAAAGAAGAAACTCCCATCATTCACATTCCGTATTTCATTACTTTCCGGTGTAAGTAGAGACTTGGAGGCAGGACTTGGCAATTAAGGGCTTAATTTTTAGAACTAGAACTACTGGATCCCCATCGAAGACCATCAGGCAAAATGAACAAAAATAAAAAAGTAAACTAAAAAAAGAAAAATCTGAAAGGTTTCAGATTTTAAATTACGTTCAAAGGGGCGTTTTTTAAACATTTTGTGTGTTACCTTTATTTGTTAAATATCATGTTCTTCGCACTTAAACCATAAAATTCAATTCAAGAGCAATGTCTGAAAATTATTTTAATTTGAGCATATCTTTAGAATTTCCGATACACAGTCTCACGCTCATAGAAATGTGTTTTCAGTACAACGTTGCCATGGCTCGCTTTGAAATCTTTGAGTTTGTTAGTCAAAAATTCGTTTTAAAGTTTTACAAAATATGAAATCGATCATAAAACAAATTCCAAATTTTTGCTTCCAGATCCCATATTTGGTTGAAGGTTTATGCTATTCAAAATTTGATTTCTCTAGGTACCGTTGTTTTATCACAATGCGTGAAACATACACACATTTATGAAGATTCTTCATTATTTAATTTCTTTAAGTATAATACAAGACGATAACTTTTGGTGGCAACAGTTTGAAAAGTGAGACAACGCTTTTAGTGAATCAACGCAAAATGCCAAAACGAAATTAATAGTCCTTTGGGGCAAATTGACCGCCTGGTGGCGAAGTTGGTAGCGCGTTGCGCAGCTATACCATAGGTCCGGGTTCGATCCCCGGACTGGGTAAGGTTGTCCCAGCCTTTTATTCCTTAAGTATTAAGTTCGCTTGGGGACTAAACACCGGGGGCCTGCAATAAGCTGACCACTTGTGCAGGGCATATGCTGATGCACTCCGGAGCCCAAAAGATCAAGAAAGCAGTTAACGGACACTGCAGGCCTTGGCCCATTAATACTGTCGCCCCGCTGAGTTTAGTTTTCGGTTTTAGTTTCTAGGCAAAATTGCCCTTTTGCACTAAAAACCTTTCTACATAGAACACCAATAAAATTATGGAATAAAAAAGCGTTAAAAGTAAAAAAATAATGATAAATAAACTCATTTTTCATAAAAATTACATTATTTTATTACTATAATTGATATTTTATTGCTACTACAAAGCACAGTGTAAAAATAAATGTTTAGATTGGAAGCAGATCCCAAAGAACAGGAAATTGTCTGCTGACAATACCCATTTCCTTT
>KK116395.1:132613-174201 GCA_000611955.2 Stegodyphus mimosarum | reverse complement strand
TTTTTAAATCTAATTTGACAAAATGATACCAAATATCGCCCGAGGTTCTTCTATTAGGTAGAATACACATTTTGTTCTACCACTTTGAAAAAATACATTAGTTGGAAAAATTTACGTTTACAAATATATACTAATTCTAAAGAAGATTAAAGAGACTCTAAATTAAGAGATTATAGAGAATTGTAATTAAACTCAAAGGAGCAGCTCCTAGGAAGCGAAAATAGTAAATAATCAAGACTCCATAGGAATCGGATCTGCGACTAGCGCCGGAGCTCTGATAGCTGGGAATCCGAGGAACTAGTTCCTGTAATCAACGTACTTTAAACAGATCTTGCAGTGCCAGATAGGAGAATAAACTCCATCCATTTGCAAACAGAGGTGGTCAGTTTCGCAGCGTTAGGTGCGTCGGTTTATTTAATGTTTTGGTTTTTAAATACTAGATGGAACAGAAGCAAACCAAAAGCACACATATAAAAAATATGTTCAGAGACGTGTCCGGTAAATAGTAAAGGAAAGAATGCTAAAACTTACGTTAAGAGGAATCAAATTTTTGGTACGCTTTCCAGCAACAGCTCTCGGTGAACTGCTAAAGAACTGCCATTCCGTTTTCTCCGGAGCGCTGATCATTCGTTCAGTAAAGTGAATCAGGCTCCGCAGCGGATAATCCGTCTCTACTTGAAAACTGATGGATTCTAGACTGTAACATTCAGGTCCAAGTTTCAGTTTATTAGCTTCAGTTTTAAACTTTGATGTTTCCAACGTGTTTATTTAGTTCTTCCATTTTTTTAAAATTAAATGTTTTAAATACTGTCTGAAGTACCCAGCATTACTCGGGCTTTACGCTGAGTAAACAGGCTTCATTCAGGGGAATGTAGGCAGTTTTTCCGAAATCCCGCTTTTGAAGTATTCACGAAAAACTGATAGACAACGCATTTAAATTCTGTTCTAAAGATTGTGCACCATTCTAGAAAGCTATACACTGCTCTAAAGAGATAACATGGCGCCATCTAACACTTTTGCATTAACTGATACTTGCTTTGTTATATGTCTATATACCGGGTGGCCATAATTAAACTGACAGTGCTCACAGTGCTCTGTAGCGCGATCTATTTGCGAGAATGACGCCACATTTTGTAGGAAGATTAAACAAGACGGGGGACGAAGGATTCCGCGAAAAAACAAATTAGTTCCAAAAGTCACCGCTAGGGAAATATTTGACGCTGTGTAATAGAAAATAGAGTGTTAACAAATGCAAATCAATACGGAAATTACCTTTTATTTTGCATTCAAATGAGGTTCAATGTGGCTGCCGTTGTTGTGGACCACATATTGCATTCTGTGCACAGTATGCAGAACAGCAGAAAGTAATATGTCTGCAGTAATCTCCCGTACAGTCCGTGATATGTTATCCTTCAACGTAGGCAGGTCCTGGACCACTCCTTGATAGACCTTGGACTTAAGGTAATCCCATAGCCAGAAGTCGCATGGGGTAAGATCAGGCGACCGAGGTGGCCATGCAGTTGATAAATAGCGGCTAATGGCTCTTTCTGTTGTGAATTTCTGTCGTAGCATCTGTTGCAGAAGAAGTTCTTTATTCAAATTTCACGTTACATCCATTGGCATAGTGCCAGCTGCTTGGGTTTTAAAATACAATGTGTTACGTTTCGAATCAATCGGATTGGAAGTTTATGTGCAATGTCTCCTTCTTTAGTCGAGCGTGCGTTACTGGTCAAATTCTTTTACCTCAACCAGTGCAACGCGTCAGCCGCTCTTCGTGCTTTTAGAACGCACAAAAGAATGCGTAAAGGTAACGGTCCTGTATCAGTTAATGGGCTAAAAGCAATGGTTTCGACGTTTGAGAAAACAGGTTCTCTGAAGGTTCAGTCAGACAGAGGACGAAAACCTGTACCACAGGATACAATCGAAGCAGTTGCTACGGCGATTGTCGTCAGAGAACCAGACAATATTACTACCACCTCTAGCGCTCGTGGAGTAGCTCGGAATATGGAAAATCTTACGAAAGATTATCAACTTCTATCCGTACAAGATCAGGAGTTACTGTACCCCAACCATGATAAGTGATTGACTTTTGCTCTCACCTTTCTTGCCAGAATGGAAGTGGATGCTGCTTGGACGTGGAAAATCTTATGGGGAGACGAGGCCCCCTTTTACCTGAATGGAACTGTGACTACCCAGAACTGCCGAATTTAGGATGACAAATCACCACATGCAGTCACAGCAATTCCCTTACATTCACCAAAGGTAACTGTTTAGTGTGGGTTCACAGCGGAATTTATCGCAGGTTCATTCTTTTATGAGAACGTTACCCTGACAAGACCGGAAACCTGTTCTGTTACCGGAGAGAAATATCGCCACATGTTGAACAGCTTTGTCATTCCGGCACTTCAGCAAAGACAATGTCTGGGGGAAATGATTTTCATGCAAGATGGAACCCCTCCACACGTTGCTGTATGGGTGCAACAGATGCTACGACAGAAAGTCACAACAGAAAGAGTCATTAGCCGCTACTTTCCAACTGCATGGCCCCCTCGGTCACCTGAGCTTACCCCATGCGACTTCTGGCTAAGGGGCTACCTTAAGTTCATGATCTATCAAGGAGTGGTCCAGGACCTGGCTACGTTGAAAGATAACATTTCACGGACTGTACGGGAGATTCCTGCAGACATGTTACTTTCTGCTGTTGTGCATACTGTGCACAGAATGCAATATGTGGTCCACAACAACGGCAGCCACATTGAACCTCATTTGAATGCAAAATAAAAGGTAATTTCCGTATTGATTTGCATTTGTTAACACTCTATTTTCTATTACACAGCGCCAAATATTTCCCTAGCGGTGACTTTTGGAACTAATTTGTTTTTTCGCGGAATCATTCGTCCCCCGTCTTGTTTAATCTTCCTACAAAATGTGACGTCATTCTCGCAAATAGATCGCGCTAAAGAACACTGTGAGCACTGTCAGTTTTATTATAGCCACCCGGTATATCTATATAGTTATATGTCTTCTAGTAAAATCACCCTCCAATTTTTTCACCGTTTTCGAAATATTCGCAAACAACTGATAGAGAGGGGGCTTAAATTTTGCCTTGAAGATTCTACACTGTTCTAGAAAGTTCTACGCTGATGCAAAGGGCTCAGTGCCATCTAACAGTTAGTAAGAACTGTCAGTGGGAGCAAAACAACGGTGAGGCTGACATACGATAGGTAACGTGATTTTAAAATTGATATCGGGCAAAAAAATTCATTTTTATTTTTTGTAAAGAAACAGTCATAAATTCATTGTTCAGCATAATTGACACAGCAAGAACGCAAACAACGGCGACTTAAATCTGTGAGGGAGGTCGTAAGTACGACGTGCTAATATATAATCGGTCCAACTACACTGAATTACGGATAGATAGGGCTATGGAACCTTTGTAACGCAGCGATGCATTTATGCTCACGTTAGGGCGTTGTGGTTAACTGCTTATATAGCTAGCACAGTGGCTGTTGTTAATTAATCATTTCAATTGCCATAATGAGTAAGACTTCTGATTTATTCACCTTCGTTCGCGGAAAAATAGTAGGTGCTCGACCGCATGAGCCATTCAGTTTCCGAAATCATGAGAGAGCTAGGATTTTTTAGGTCGATAGAGTCAACTGTATGATGAAATGCACGGATGGTGGGGGAAAAAACTAGCGATCGGGCAAATTGCAACGGACAATTAGCCTTGAACGAGCATGGTGTGAGACGTCTCAGTCATATTGTACTTAGTTAGGTAACTTTACTTAATCATATATATTGTACTTAATCTTAGTCATATTGAACGGGCATGGTGTGAAACCGCTCAGTCATACTGCTAAGCCAAACATTAGCTTAAATTACCACCCAGCTGAATCAGGGCTCCAGTCGCATAGTCAGTGAATGGATCGTGCAACGCTCGCTTCACCATATAGGCTTCGGGATCCGTAGACCCACAAGCATACCTTTGCTCAATGCATGCCATCGAGCTGCACATCTTGCCAAGGCAAGAGAACACAGAGAACGGACCCCAGGCAGCATGCATTCGTAAATTGCACGAGAAAAATACGTGCAAATTACGAATGGTCCTTCGTATAAAAAACGTTCAAGCTGAACGTAAAAATATCATAAAAAGTGTCCAGTCCCAATTACTAGATATTTACGTATATTTTTACGTTAGAATATACGTAAGTTTTACGTAAAATTTAGGTATATTTACGCCAGAGACTGCTGTTCATTCGTAACTTTTACGTATAATATACGTAAATATCAGGGATTTACGTATATTTCTACTAAAAATTTACGTCTATTTATAGCATATACGTAAATCTCTCCAATTTTTTGCTTCACATAAGCGTATATATTTAGTAAAAATTTACGTAAATCTCCCCGATTTTTTACTGTATATAAACGTATATATTCCTCGTATTTTTACGGTACAAAAACGTATATATTTGCGATTTGTTACTGTATATATACGTATATATTTGATATAAATTAACGTAGATATTCCCCATATTTTACGGTACAAAAACGTATATATTTGATAGTAATTGACCTAAATCTCCCCTATGTTTTCTTTGCATATGCGAATGAATTTAGTTCGATAATTAATTTTAATTTAGCGTAAAAATATAGTTCGATGTCTTCTCCTCTTTACTGTGTATAAATGCACATTTTTGATAAAAAATTTGCATAAATCTTCAATACCCTTTTACTGCATTTTTCGTAAAATGCACTTATTTTAATCTCATATTTTTTATATAAATATATGCAAAATTTTTCTGCATGTTATAATTAAAAGTGAAAATGCCATTTTTATATCAAATTTTTACATGTCCGCATTTTAGGTATGTACAGCAAAATAGAATATATATGTAACTGGAAAATTTAAATGCAAAAAAAATAAATTTCTATTCTAAAAATTACGTTACACTTAAAGACTTAATACTACTTTCAATATTTCATTTCAAAGTGACTACAAAGAATGCAATAAATTTCGTAAACATGCATTTTATGTTTTAAATCAATTGAAGCTACCGTTCATTTACATGGCATAAGAAAATGTCCTTCGGAAAAACAAATAATTTATTTAAAGTGTTAGTTTGCAAAAATGAATTTAGTAAATCACTGTAGCAAACAGTTGTTTACTAAACTACAATACAGTTAATTACCGAATTCAGTAAACGACTGTAGCGCAAAACAAAACATCATACATTTAGATTATTTTAATGAGTATGCTAACTTTTAAAATTGTGCAATATAGACCAGGAGGGATATTGTAGAAAACTTACCTTTTCCAATAGTAACGAAGTTGAATTTTTTATGCATACTTTCCTTGAAGATTATTGTTTAATGTCCCAAATATTGCATTCATATCTTCAGATAACACGCAAATATATATATATATATATATGTATGTAATATGCATAGAAATTCGTTTGTTGAAAAGAAGTCCATCAAAATCATGTTAAAGAAAGTACTATTAATTAGCATCTGTTAAGTTAATCCAGTAACTTCTGCTTTAAAAATTTTCGGCATTATTATATGTAATTATGCATAATTATTAACACACATAATTATGATGTGTAAAAATTTTACATTTATCTGGTAATCCTGCATTGCATTGTAATCTGTTATTGTTATTTTTCTCAGTTTTAAATCTTATAAATATATTATTAGATCAGTGCTAAAAGTTCACCTCTGCAAAAGAAATGCTTTATCGGGGCATTTTTTTAAAGTTCCTTTTTACAGTGTAACTGATAATTTCATAAAAAATTTAATAGTTTCATAAAATTATGCAAATTTAAAATTATCGAAATAGTTTCTTTATTTTATCTTATATACCGCATGAAATTTTAAAAAGTTAATTTGAAGTTTTTAAATATTTATGTCATGTGACTTTTTCTCTAAGATCATTATAAATGTACATGATGATGTGGACATACAATTATTTTTTTCATCAAATAGCTTTATGGTATTAAATGGTTTAAGTTGGCTCATATTTTTATTAATTTTTTGTCAAATTCTGTGCATTTTGGATTACGCTCATATGATGACAACGAGTTATTTAAATTATCAAATTAATATAAACATACCCCAATATGAGTTGTAATACTTGCAAAGGAAGTACTCATGAAATTAATTTGAGCATTAGTTTTGTTTTATAAGTACTCGAAAACTGCGATTACTATTAAATAATAAAAACTAACATTAAATCTGATAGCGTAATTTATTTAACAAAAAAATTTCAAAAAAGATTTCATTCAGTTTTATTCAGTCTTCGACAAACATTTTGCTCTATACTTAGAAGCTTTCAACCAGTCTTTAATATCCTGGGAGATTCTCGTAAATGAGGCTTCTTTCGGGTCCGATGTTTTGAGAACAGCTCCTAAACAGTAAAAGGGAGAAATTGTAATAATTTCACACTTCAGATGTGAACAGTTTTTAACTATATAGTTAAAGTATTATAAGATGCATATAAAATGCACTGAGTATTTCATATTTAAAAAGTTACTTTTCAAAATTAAAATTATTTAAAAATTATTCAAAATTAATTAAAAATGTAAGTTCATACCATCACATAGTAAACTTCAATTATACACCTTACACAATGCCTATAATTTCAAGTAAAAAATACTTAAATAGTTCTTTAGAATTGCAAGTTTAAGAGAATTTTTAATGACTACGTTCATATTTACGTATATGAGAAAAAAACTTAATTTTGTATTTATTATATTGCATTTGCCTTTCCAATTTTACTCCAACATATATAGTAAAGAATATTCGCTTTCTTACAGATAACGCTTTTCTTAAATAAAGAGTAAGCAGAAAACCAATCAGAACGCCATATACATATAACAGAACACTTCATAATTGCAAATATATAGCCATATTTGCAATTATGAAGTGTTCTGTTATTTTATTTCTGAGTCTGTTAAAACAAACAGCGTTATGATAATCGAATTAGAACCCTCAAAATTATGAAATTTTATTTCATACTGTTATATAATGAAAAAATGATTCTGAAGTCAACATTGCCAGATCGGCCATTTAAATTATCACCTGACGTTTGTTTACATTTGTACCCGCAGCTGCTTATGAATGTTCACTCATATATTGCTTTAATTTTTACTGTTAACTCCGTGTTATTTTAAAATGTTCTTCTATGAACAGGATTCGTACAACTCAACTTTTGCAGCGTGTATTCGAGTGTTTTGTTTACTATTCACCTGCTGAAATAGTGCTTATTCTTGGATTTGATCGCGCTTATCATTCATTTTACTTGTCTAAAATTGAAATTTTATCATTTTTGACATTATAATTTATAATTATGGATGATAAACAAAACAAGCGAAAGTCTGGATGTAGACCTAAAAAATATATGTTCCGTGGAAACCAGTTTACTAAAAAGTTCTCTTCTCAAAAACGACTCAGTGCTTCCAGTAAAAAATTAGATAATTCCCTGATTATGCAGAATGATACAGATTTTACAGGTTATGTACTTATTGATCATACAATCCAGATATCATATAATTCAAATAATTGGAGTTCTAATGTAATAATAAAAATTGTAATAATAAAGAGCTTAAATAAGTATAATAATAAGTATGAAAATGCACTTACTTCAGATCAACTGAAATGCAGGAGAAATGTTCCACCGATGAAATCCGTTGTGAAAATGAGAAACTGATGTTCTGCAGTGTTGTATAAAAACGCTCTTGGTTCGGGGACCCCAGTGAAAGCGAAGTTGCCCGTAGAGAAACATTTCTCTTCTTGTAGCAATCTGTTGCAATCTTGCTTTTAAGCAAGAAGAAAGGAGATGAATATTTCTCTTATCGTAAACAAAGTGACGGCGGGCGAGCATTTGCCCCCACAATGTCTCTAAAAGCAAAGCTTCAGGTTCTTTGTTAAAAACTATTTTGAGAAAGGTCAGAGGGCGCGGGAACGTCCAGGATTTGCATGCAAGTTATAGAGTAAAACGTAGAATTCTCGAAAACGAGTTCTTGCCTTCTGAAAAGTAAAATTTTGCGGACAGGAAAAAAGTTGCTCTCACAGCGCTTCGAAAAGAAATTTAGGAAAATAAATTAAAAGATTATTTTCATGCGTATCCTGATGGGCATAAACGTTGATGAAACTAAACTATCCGATGTATATCTCTTTGGTCTACATTAAACTGTTGTACAAGAAGTTAAACAATTTCGAGCATTTTCTGTTATATTTTATTCCTCGACATGAAAGATTTGCTACTCTTGTCAGGACTTAATTTCTAAAATTAAGAGTGCAGGAGCTTTGTGGAAGACCTTCAGGAAACAGGAAGAACAAATTAAATAAAATGATTAATATCCTTAATAATTAATTCATTATTAAAATGATTAAGTAGTTGAAATTAAATAAAATGCAAAGATTTAAATTAAAACTTAATAAGCGATTTTTAATATAATTTTATTACTAAAAATAAAACTTTCAAGACCAAATTTCTATTGAAATTCTTGTTCAAGTACATAAAAGAAGTGGATTTAGGGCTCCGGTGCGCTCCGGCTAGAATTATGAATTATCCCCAAAACTAAGAAGTACCGGAGCCGAGCTCTGAGGGGGGGGGCTCCGGCGCAATTTAAACTCTGAGTCTTGTTCCAATTTAATTGCCAAATTTTGCTAAATAAAACAAGGCGAATATTGTACCAAATTCAGTAAGTACACAAACTTAATATACAGCTTATTTCAGTTAAATGGGTAATGGAATTTTCATAAAAGAAATTAAATTGTGTAGTTTAATGTAAGTGTTGATATGAATAAAAATGACAAATTTGATATAAGAAAATAAATAAGTTATTTTGAAGATCTTTAAATCAAGAAAATATATTTTTTTGCAAAAATGTACATAAAAATTTAGCTCACATGATAAAATTCATTGAAAAATTTTAACCTCATATATGAATGCTAGAATAATGCTTAAAATAATTTATATTTATATAAAATATCAAGATTGTTTTCAAATTCGTAGAGGCTTTTATCCAGAGGAAATTTAATTTTAAACATTAAGACGATTTAAAAATAGAAATAATTTTGATAGCACATTAAAATGCCTACCCTTTTTTCATAATCGGGGGAAAAGGAAAACAAAGTAAAATGCCAGAAATACACTAAATATTTTGAAATAAAACTTCATTTTCAATCTTTTTAAAATTCGTATAATATCCGTAAAAGTGACGAATGAAATATACCATAAAGACGGTAATTCGGATTCGTATATTATTCGTAAAAGTGACGAGTGAAATGTACCATAAAGGCGGAAGTTTTTTTCAGTCCATTCGGATTCGTATAATTTTCGTAAAAATAACGTGTGGAAAATAACGATAAAAAGTCAACAGTATCTTCATCCTTTTTTATTCGTATAAATTTCGTAAAAGTAACGTGCAAAAAATACCATACCCTTATTTCACCAAAATTATACGTATATTTTTGGAGACGTGCTGCCTGGGACTCTAGAGGACTGGAAACAAATACCATGGAGAGAAGAATTTCGATTCCGGTTACTTAACACCAACGGAATTTGAGAATAGGGTGTCAGGCTTATGAAGCTATGGATCCTGCAGGCTAGGTTGGAGTTGTGCAAGGCCATGGTGGTTTAGTCATGGTCCGGGGTGTTTTCTCTTAGCAGTGTTTGGAATCTTTTGTACTTGTACCAACTTCCCTAGATACGATTCGGTACGTAGAGTTGCTAAGGGATCATCTTCATACATTTATGTCTTCATGTCATTCGCATGGAGTATTCCAGCAAGATTGCCACACCTCTCACACGTCCTGGTTGGCTAGTGCCTGGTTGGATGACTTGTCACGAATCTAGAAGATCTGACTTAAATCCTACCGCTTACCTTTCTGATGTTTCGCAGAAAGGTGTGAAATCACATCACACAACACTAGCGTCCCTTCCTGAATTATGGACAGTTCTATCCCAATTTGACACATCATTCCCTTAGAATGGTTCCTCAAACTTATTGAATCAATGTCTCGTCGTGTGCAGCCATTATCAAGGCAGAGGAGGCACAACTCGTCATTGACTTGCTATCCTTGATTCAGTTGCACTTCAGTGTAATAATTAATAATAACTTATATGAATCTGCCTTTTACATCGCTTAGTTTAATTAATAGCAGACTACATTTGAAAGACAAATTAAATATCCGACACTTTGCTGAATCACAATACACTGCCGCTTGGAAGATAAAAGTATTTTAAAGCGGGAAATGGCAACATATTTCTCTTAAATCGCTCAGTTTGCTTATTAAATTGAAAAGCCAAGAAGATATATTGCGTTTTCTCTATGAGCAGCGCACTTCTTTCGTATCCAGAGTTTTCTAATTAAATTTGAAAAAGAAAGGTCTCACGCTTTTCAGAGAGACAATACAAAGCTGAGTTTTTAATCAAAAGTTCGTTAAATTAGCGTAAAATATATGTATATAAATAATACGAACCCAGTGGGGTTCTTTTTTTAGAAATCTTATGTAAACAGGGACCTTCCTATTGTTTTGGAGATGAAGTGTGCCATGCTTCATCAAGACTGGAATAACACTGTAGATTTTGTATGAAAGACAAGCATACGGACACTATTCTTTACAGATTTTTTTAAACATTTACAATTCTTAATTTCTACTTATTATATATGCTTTTTGTAATTCGAAAGTTTGAAAATTTTTAAAGTTAGTTTGTAGAAATTGTTACTCTTTAATTTAAAGTGCAATTGCGCTTAATTATATATTTTTGGAATGATTAATTAGTTTTTACTTGGTATTAAATTGATTTAGGTTTATTTACTTATATATATAAGGCATAATTTACTGCGTAGGAGGAATCCCGATACATTAACAGCTATCAGTCGTCATGGCCGGGGGTTGAATGCTAACTAACGAAGATAACGAACACCAATCTTTATTTTATAACAAATCCCCAATCTTTATTTTCAAGCATATCAAATATTTTTCTTAGTGGATGAAATACACTCATGTCCATAAATTAAGGATAATGCAAAATCAGGCAAAGGAAGAGTTAGAAGCAAAACAAATTTGACTTATTTGTAAAGCTTATTTATTAAACAAAAGGTAAAGAACAAAAAAAGATGCTATATGTTTGATATTATTAAAAAAATTAGCGATTTTTTCTCCCTGGAGCAAATTACAAAAAAAAACCTATTTACAAAAAACCAATATTACATGGTTGGTATGATTGTTAATACATTGTATGTCTCCCAGACGATGCAATACAGTCCGTACAACGCCTAGGCATGCTGAATATCAAATTAGCTATCTGATCTTGGGGGATATTACACCACTCAAAAAGCAATGCTCTCCGAAGTTCCGGTAGACATGTAGGAGGAGGTTGAAGGGCTGCTACTCGTCGGCCAAGCATGCCCCACACGCGCTCTGGATTCAAGTCCGGTGAGAATGCTGGCCAGTCCATACGGGTGATATCCTCCGATTGAAGGCATTCGCTTACGATGTTTGCACGGTGAGGACGGGCGTTGTCATCCATAAACACAAATTGTGCGCCCACGGCGCCCCGAAACAAACGTACATGTTGTTCCAGAATGACGTCCCGATACATTTGGCTTGTCGTGGTTCCAATTTGAACATGCAGGTCAGTTCTGAACCCAGAATAATTCCACCCCAAACGAGCACTCCTGCACCACCGTAACGGTGTCGTTCAATGATGTTTTCTTGTTGGTAACGGGTACCTGGAGCTCTCCATATGAAAGTCCGGCGAGAATCAGACTGCAAGCTAAACATCACACAAGTCCACTGTTGCGGTGTCCACAATGCATGCTCTCTACTCCAGGCTAACCGCAGGCGACAGTGAGTTGCAGTAAGTGGAACGCATCTGAGAGGTCTACGAGCATGTAGACCCATCTGCCCTAAGCGTCTGTATACGGTCTGCCTTGAAATTGTCGTACCAGTGGCTGCAGAGAGCTGACGAGACAGATCTGAGGCTGTGCTCCGCCTGTTTCCTTTGGCGGTAAAAGCGTGTATAAGCGTTTAAATTATTTGTTGCCGGGCTTTGTTAATAAGAGTTAAGCAATTCGGGGTTCGATTCCTGGCGAAGGCGTTGCTCATTTCTTCTCTTTGCTGTTTCATAAATCCTCTAAAAGTGGCGCCCGAACTAATCGCCAAATCGTGGTGGATGATGATTTTTCACTACCGTGATTTGGCGATTAGGTCCCCCAAACCCCAGTCGCCCTTTAAAAGGGGGAGTATATAAGGTGTTTCTCCCGCCTTCTTCGCATGCCTTCGTGGTGTAGTGGTCTGCATGTTTGACGCGTAACCGAGAGGTCCGTGGTTCGATTCCCGGCGAAGGCGTTGCTAATTTTTCATGTCTGATGCTTCCAAATATACCTAATGTCTCTACAAGTTTAGCTTCGTCATACATTCCACGCAAAACCAGTAATGAGAGATTTTTGGGATGCCCCTTTATTCTTGACTCCTTGAAAATGGCGTAGCTGGGGGGGCAGCAAGGTGAACAGAAGCAAGGTTGTTGGTAAACAGAAAGGGGAGTGAAAGCTTCCGTTGTCTCCTGGCACTGAGAACCAGAGCTGCGGCTCTGCTGTCTGAGCACGTTTCTGTAGTACCTCTGATGCCCAAAGCCACGTGCTTATTTTGTTCAATGTAACTCTATTAATCCCCCTGAACTGATCTAGTATACCTTCAAGCTGATTGCCTGTTCATTCAACTTTTATTTAAATAGCTATCGCCAATGATAAATTTATGAAATTTCAGCTTCCAAGAAAGCTCTAACAAGTAATTGTTTTTAGTGCATTTTCAATACATATTGTCTATGCCTGTCTCGAAATTTTTAGAGCTACCTACGTAATGAAAAATATCAATAATGATTTCGGATCCCGTTTAAGCCCATGAGTATACACGAAAGCTACTTTACCCAGCACGAAATCTACTTTAAGCAGGAGATAGACAAACTGTAAAAGAAGGATACAAAATTTATTATAGAAGAATGAATCAAGCTAACTATAAATTAAGTATAGAGGGCGATAGGAAAAAATGCACTACAAACTTCATTTTCTGTGGTATTGATCCTAGAAATTGGTTTCTCAAAATAAGATATGAAATTTTTTTAACCACTTGCAACATTGTGAATGGAACAGTTGTAGGATCTAACTCTTTTAGCTGTCACCCAACTGTAATGATCTTAGTAAAAAGCCAGGTGACTTCTCGCACAGGCGTGAAGAACTAGCACTCAGGGAAAAGGTTTAAATTGCCCTTTTGTTTGATTTAAACTCTAACAAAATTGCATGTACTTCGTGCTCACAGTATCACCGACTACTTGCAGTGGGAACTTAAGAATAATTTAACAGTAAATGACAAAGAGTAGTGCTGGACTACTTGAAACTAGCAGGCTGACTCAGTAACCTATACTGCAGATAGACTTTAACTAAACGGCTAGAAGGTGTAGCAGCAACTAAGATTCATAGCACAACTTGTGTTATACTAACAAAATGAGGCTGTGCCTAACTTTCTCGTTTTGCCAGTTTAAATACTGTTCTTTACTTTAACTTAATTTGCATCCTGGCGAGAGGGAAAAAAGATTCAGAAAAGATTCCAAAAATTAAAATATTGGTTAGTCAAACTAAAGAGAAACCCTACACGGTTCTATAAAAATAACATCTGCCTTTTTACTTCCTTGTATGAAGTGAAGAAAGTATTATAATAGCGAAAACCTTGTAGAGACATTATGTTATTACGATACAGGAGAGATGAAAAATGAGCAATGCCTTTGCCGGGAATCGAACCACGGACCTCTCGGTTACGCGTCGAACATGCAGACCACTACACCACGAAGGCATGCGAAGAAGGCGGGAGAAATACCTCATAAACTCATTTCAAAGTTTGCAATATTTGATGTCATTTTCAACTTGCCTCGACGAATCAAATTAGGATAATTCGAGGAAGTAAGTTTAAACGAAGTGCAGCAAGAAATGTGTATAATTTAATGGGCCGTACTCTGAGTCGTGATATCCACATCAAACTTTTTTTATAGTCCGCGTAGATCAAAAATTCTAATTATCTAAAAATCAAAAATACTCATTCCTTTTTAATAGATTGGGTATAAAAAGTTTGTGCATTTAAGCAAAAAATTGTTATACGTGAATTAAGATATGCGTCTGTAATATTTCCTCGCGAGCAGCTTCAAAATGATAATTTCATTAATATCTGAGCCAATAATAATCACTTTTTTTATTTGTGAATTGTAACGTTTCTCTTCCTTTTTACTACGTGTCTTAATGGTGTAACTGGAAAGCACATCCGGCTAGCAGCGCGAGGCCCAGCGAAGGCACTGCACATTTTTCAAGTCTTCTGTTTCGAAATAAAATGTATACTGATATCTGAAAACTAATCCCGAAATTTTCTCTAAAATTTCTTGAATCTCAAATTTCAACAAGCATTAAAAATTAGCATAATTTTGATATGAACATCTTTGCGAATGCTTCAGAGATATTCGAGGCAGATATCGCTATGCCAGTTTTTTTTTTAACTTTTTAAACCAAAATGAATACTTAAAAAACCGAAATTTTTACTCTTTGGAGAGCGCGTAAAAATTTGGAGTACTTGCGTATTATTTTGTTCACTGCTGGCAGATATTTCGCCAAAGGTCGCCAATCGCTAAATTGCTGAGAAATTCTAAAGAAAGTGGTCATCCATAATTGGCACTAAATCGCACTTCTTGGTCGGTCGACAAGATAATAAGTACCAAATTTATATTTAGATATTTATAGAACACTTCGCTCCTAAGTTGTTAAAACCATTCTTATCTGTTCCGCATTTTATTTCAAGAAACTTTATGATTGGAACATCTAGGATAAATATTTAAGGAATAATGATAACATATAGTAAGCTTTTTCTAATACCTTGTGTAGATAGACGGAAGACATTTTGCTAGTACTGATCATGACTTCTAAGACACTACATCAGAAGTAAAGAGATATCTATTTTCGGGTCGTCAAAATTCTTTTATTAAATATTTAAATTATGGGGTTCCACCCTTTTATTTCTGAGTTCAATGTGAGGAACCCCTTACACTGATAAGCGAATAATCACTTGAGTGTGTGAACACAGACGTAGGAGAAGGGTTAAGTACCCTTTATTTCTTAAAAGAAATATGAACGCGGTCAGCTCCTGTCTCGGAGCGTATAGCAAAAACTCCACTTGGGCCTGAACTTAAATTAATAAGAATTTAAACTTATCTAATGCTTCACTAAAAGATATAGCCGAAGCTATCAAGATTCGAAGTAGTTGGTCCCTAAATCTCAATTAAGTCGGCGAAGCTATCGAGCGCCTAAAGTACGGCCGAACGTAACAATAGCTTAGAGAGTAGCCAAGGACAAACGCGCGTTACTCAGGAACTCGGGCTTTCTAGCGAAGTCAGTGAATCATCGACTTAAATACTACTCTTACTCATCTGCATTAACCGCGTTTCTGAAAATTCATTCTAATAGGAAATTGTAAGCTGAAGCTAGAAGAGGTGGGATAGGTGCATAAACTTAAAATAACTGTTATAAAATTAGGCTAAACCTTAAAAAATAAATTTGAGGGGGAAGCATTTGATAAATAAATCAGACTATATCATATTAATAGACTAATATCCAGTGGCTGCTCGTAATATGCACTGTGGAACTGCGGCACCCCATATTTCCACTTATTATTATTTTTAATATTTAATATAATGAGCCCTTTTTTCTTTAATTCTTTCTTTATACTTCTACAATATATAATCCTTAAACTTAATGTCAGTAGCCATCCTCCAGTTTATGAAAAAGGTACGAAAGTTTTTGTATGGAACTACGCTTCACAGTTCGAGCGGTGTGGTATTTGGCTGTTCTGCGCATGCGCGCACAGAAAGCAGCACTCAAGCCAGGGAGATAAAAGAGCACTGTCGCTCTTGCAGTGCCGAAATTCTGGAAAAGTGATTCGCGTGTGTGGTATTTGGCTGGTCTGCGCATGCGCTCTTAGGAAGCAGCGTACGAGGCTGAGAGGAAGAAGAGCACTTTCCCTTTTGCAGTGTCGTTAGGAGCTGGTTCTTTTTTTTTTTACTCCGCGTGTGCAGTGTTTAAAAATCATACACCATATTCTTGGTTAGATGATTTTTCAGTTATTCTACTTGATTCATTTTTTTTTCGGTTCTTTTATTTTACAGAAAACTTTAACCATGTCCTTGCATCCTCAAGTAATAAATTTTGTTACTGTAAGTAAACTTCAAGAGCTTTCGTTTTCACAGCTGTCTCTCCAAGAGAAAATTACAATCAAGAAAAGAGAATGGCGAGGAGAGTGGTTCGAAAACCAGGGTGCATGGGTCAAAGGACCCTACCCCTCATCGAATGCATAAGTATGATTCTAATAAATTGGCAAGTACAAAATAACTTAAAAATAAGTAATAATAGATTTTTTTAAAATATATAATTATATATATGAAAGGTACTAATTAAAGTAAGTAAAAACAAAAGGAAGGCGGGGCTATTATCAATAACTTGCCCTATGAAAAGTAAAATTTAAAAGTAAATAAAGCCATTCAAAATCCCACGAAAAAACCGAAAATGCCTGTTTAGAAAGAGAAGGCCGCTGAGCTGGTGACACACTAATTATATGCGTAAAGAAAAAAAAATCATGATGTTAGGTAACATGCGAATACAGAGGTGCACTCAATCCGATTAAATGTATAAAAATATAGAACAGGAGAGGAATACAATGCAAATAACACTTGATAAATACAAAATACAATAATGCAACAGAATTGTCGTACAAGTCATTACAACAGAGTAATAGGCATTAGTCAAGATTAACATTTAAGATAGCCCGAGGGCGTCTAACATTGACAATATCATTGACATCATAGTCATAAATGGTCATGGTGGGATTGTTAAGATCCCCCAGACCTTCAAAAAACTTACGTGCCAGACGGCAACAATAACTTTTAATATATTCAATTTTAAGTTCGTCATGCAAGCGCTGATTTCTAATGTACCATGGGGCACATACTATTTGGCGTAGAACACTGTTCTGCGCTGTTTGTAGTTTTTTGCGAATAGACTTACAAGAGTACGCCCACACAGGGCAAGCATAACAAATAATAGAACGCAACAAGGATTTATAAATAAGTAACTTATTATCTATAGATAGAACGGAGTTTCGAGAAATTAAGGGGTAAAGTATTTTTTGACGTACTCGAAACTTTTTAAGACTACTTGTAATGTGTGGGTTCCATGATAACCTTTTGTTGAGGATCACCCCAAGATAAGGGACTTGCTTGGCCCAGGGGATGGTCTCTCCATATAACTGTAAATTTTTAGGAGTTTTCACTTTTTTGGTGAACAGGATGGCTGCCGTTTTATCAACGTTTATCTTGATTTTCCACTTCACTAGCCAAGTCTCTAGTAATTGTAAGTGGTTTTGTAATCGTTGAATTGCTGAACCAATAAATGCACTTTGTGTGAGGATCGCAGTGTCATCAGCATACATTGCGAGTGTCGTGTCAGGTGTGGTGGGGATGTCGTTCACGTATATGTTGAATAATGTGGGGCCCAAAAGAGACCCCTGGGGGACTCCAGCCTTTATGGGTCTGGCTGTTGAATGTGTGCCTAATACGTGAACGACAAAGTGTCTACCGGTCAGGTAGGATTTAATTATGTTAATGATGTAGCCTGGGAGACCCAGACAGTGTAATTTGTATATAAGGGCATCCAGCCATACACGGTCGAAGGCCTTAGCGACGTCTAGAAAGACTCCTCCTGTGACTCTTTTCCGTTGAAATCCACCAGTGATCATTTCAACAACCCGATAAAGCTGATGAGTTGTAGAATGCTTACTACGGAAGCCGAATTGGTAGGGAATAATTGAGTTGTTCTGCTCCAGATGCTCATTGACTTTTTTAAGAATAACTGCTTCCACCACTTTGCTTAGCGTAGACAGTAGACTTATTGGTCGATATGATGCTGGTTCTGTCGCAGGCTTATTGGGTTTAAGAAGTGGAACCACTTTGGCAAGCTTCCAGGTCTTCGGGAAATGTTGCATCTTCAGAATAATATTGATGATCTTCGTTAGGTAGCATATGGTTTTAGGAGGAAAATGTTTAATCATGCAATTGGTTATTCCATCATATCCAGGGCTCTTGTTTTTCTTCAATCTCTTGATATATCCAGAGACCTCCGACGGCATGACTGTGATGATGTTGTCTGTGTAGGGACTTGTTGTGTAGTTGTTGTGAAAACTAGAAATGAAGTGATCCGTGTTTGTGTCACCAATGTTGTTAGTGCAAAACTGAGATTCCAGATGCGTAGCTAAAAGTTCTGCTTTCTCAGTTTCAGTGTAGTGGATTCTTTGCGGGCCTTTAAGGGGCGGAATGAATGTGTGGCATTTTGTATACCTTTTCACCGCTTTCCACAGAGAATTATCCTCCACAGAAAGGGATTCAAGGTATCTGGTCCAGCTGTGTTGTGCATGTACATTAGTAAGAGACTTGACAGCTTCACATAGGCGATTTAACTTCCTTTTATCATCAGGATGGCGTGTACGTTGAAACTGTCGTCTGGCAGCGTTTCTTTCTCGCACCAGCAGTCTGATTTCCCTTGGACGATATTGCTTGTTGGCCTTGATTTCAGTCCTAGATTGTTCAAATGCTTTTTGTATCTGATTAGTGAATTCACTAACTAAACTGTCAATGTCATCCCTCTCTTGTACCGTTGGAATCGTGTATTGAATGTTGTTTAGAGCTTTGGCAAATTCATGCCAGTTAGTACGAAAGGCTCTTTTGTATGTTGAGGTATAACTGCTGATATCAAGTATGATTTTAACCGGGTTATGATCTGAGGATAGCTCATCCAAAACCGAAATATCCAGCGGAGCGCTGGTATTTCGGAGAAGGAAGAAATCCAAGATCCCCGTTGAACCAACAGTATACCGTGTTGGGGTTTTTGGAGCTGCTATGCTAAAGCCGACTTTGCCGACTAAATTATAAATTAATTTGCCTAAAGAGTTAGTTGTATAGCAGTTCCATGCGCGGTGTCGTGCGTTCAAATCTCCACCCAAAATAACATGTGTTCCAAGTGTTAGTAGCACTTTGAGGTCTGCTTCTACAGCAGCCACAGGTTTCGTTGGTGGAATATAGGTGGAGACGAATGTGTATGTTGTGCCTGTGTTTGTTGTGATGGAAATAGCTGTGGCCTCTATGGCTAAAAGCTGTGGTAATGTTATATGATAATGAGGGATGCAGCGTTTAATTAGAAGTGCAGTTCCACCACCTCTTGCACGTGACGAGTTCACATCTCTGCTGGTGCGATATGTACAGTAGTTAGCAACATAGATTGGAGATGTAGGGCCAAGCTTGTGTTCTTGTAGGAACATTAACTCGGGATTGTACTTATTCATAAAATCCCGCAGCTCATTGAGCTTACGAGACAACCCATTTGCGTTCCAACTAATTATATTTACAAAATTATACACATTATTATTCATACTTGACTAGAATTAGAACTGAAAATTTCTTCAAACATTTCAAAAACAATAAACAATTTATCAATAGCATGCTCGGCTTGTTGTAGCTCGGGCAGCTTGGCAGAAATTTTTGACAAAATATTAGCAATAGATGTGCCTTTAAACACATCAAAAATTTCTTTAACTAGGTCAAACAGTTCTTTAAAAGAGTTTGAATTAACACCACCAGTATTTTTACCTTTAACATTTTTCTTTACAATATTAGAATTTGAATTAGTATTAAAATTAGAGTCCATATCAGATTGTTTTTTCTTTATAATAGTAGCAGAAGTGTCCTCAGTTACTGTTGATTGACCCGCTGCGCCTCCCTTCATGGCACTAGCGTAGCTCACCCCAGGTATAACACCAGATCGCTTGGTTGCAGTGCTGGCATTTGTGGAGTTTTTTCCAGTAGCCTGATTGCCTGTAGAATTGGACCGGAACACCGGAAACTTCGGGCATCCCTTGTAGTTCGCTGTATGACCCGGACTTAGGCAGTTACAGCATACAGGATTATCAGTACGTTTCATTTTACAATCAACAGTTTTATGTGCACCTGCACATTTTACGCATCTAGGCTGGAGCTTACAGTTCTCAGAAGAGTGATGGAAGTGCTGGCAATTATGGCATTGCACAACACCTCCACGCACTTTGTAAGGAACAATTGTTACATAAAAACATAGCAATTTGTTTATATCATACACTTTTTGCACATTTGGGAAATTCTCTAAATGAACTAAAAATAGTGGCATAGGAGCTTTACTCCTAGTGCGATGCATTTGGACTACTCTGCGAGATTTAAATCCAAGGGTTAACAATTCATTTTGAATGTCATCAGTGGGGCAATCAATAGAAAGACCCCGTATTACTACCTTAACAGGCCTATCTAGCTTTCTAGTAATCAAATAATGGTCAATTTGACCTTCCTCCAGATATTTAGAAATGAGTCTATGATCTTGTTCAGTTTTTGGAAAAACTTTCAAAAATTCACCGTTCACTTTGGCAGCAAATTCAAGTTTTGTGTCTATTTTCATTTGTTTGAGAAATTCAGGAAACTTAATACTAGGCTTTACCATTATTGGCTTAACTTTAGGAGGAGTGACTTCAATAACGTCAGGCTCCCCCTGAGTATCCATTTGATCATCATTAATATTTGCATTTTCACTTTCTAAATTTTCAAACTTATTACTAGTTACAATATCAGTATTACACTTAACCAGCTTAGTAGGGCGCGCCACATTGCGTGGTTGCACAAACCCTTCGGAGTCCTGAATTTCAGAAGCTCCTCTCTTATTTTTTTTAGAAGGCCTCTTGGGCTTAATTATACCAGCATTTTGTTTACATACATTAGTAGAACTATTAACATTGGCAGTAACAGTAGAACTACAATTGACATTATCAACATTTTTATCAGAGGCATTAACATGATCAACTAAAGCACTTTTAAGCATACTAGCATTATTATGAAAAATATCCTTAGCAATATCATTTCTAGATTTATTACAATATATCGGATTGAGATTACCAAAGGATTCGCACTTACCTGTAAATAGTGACTTTAATCCTGTGGCAACTCCCATGAATTTATTCCATTCATCCAATAATTTTTCCTGCAGCTGTGTATCCAACTCAGAATGTAACGTTGTTTTTGTAGAATCTTACAAACGAACAGCAACTTCGATGTTATGGATTTGATTCAATCCGAAGAAATAATCATCCAGCGTCCATATATCCTTAAACAATATTTCTTGCCAGTTCAGATCCAAAACTTTTTCACCGAAATAAATCAATAATTTCTGCTGTTAACTCAATTGCACATTCTTTTAATCCTTTTCCATTCCCCAGCGGGGGAAAATCTTGATTTTCCATCGCCACGTGCTAAAATGGCAAAGAGTCACACAACATCGATCGCAGGTAAAAACACATTAATCCACAAAAATAATCGTGTATCCACAGTCTATGTACGAGAGAAGAATTGCATAGAATCTTTCCGCCGCACGAAAACAATCCAACAACTCGACCAACTTTCTTTAGCAACCATCAAGAAAAGAGGTCGTTCAACAACTGATATTCTAATATGTCAGCCAGGCATAAGCAACAAGAAGAAATATATTCGTAGTTTCAATTCTGAATGGTATCAACGGAAAAATTGGCTTTGCGGTTGTGAAGTAAAAAATGCTCTGTTTTGTTTTCCGTGCTTGCTGTTTGGAGGTGATGTAACGTGGACAAAAGATGGTTTCAGAAATATAAACAAAATGAAAGAAAAAACTGAAAAGCATAAGAAGCATGTTGATAATGTAGTTTCACTGTCACGTTTAAGAACCGTTAGTATTAAAGAGAAACTTAATGAGGGATACAGACTTCCAGTCAATGAGCATAACATAAAGGTTAAAAAGCACCGTGAAATTTTGTGCAAAATAATAGACTGCATTTTCTTTTGCGAAAACTTTGAAACTCCCTTACGTGAACATGATGAAGAAGCTTCAGTAAATCCAGGGGTATTTAGAGGATTTTGCCTCTAAATTAGATTGCCTCTAAATTAGATTCAGATTTGAAGAGTCACTTAGCAACTAGTTTAGTCTTCAAAGGTGTTTCTGAGACCATTCCCAACGAGATACTTGACTGCCTATTTCAAATATACCATGAGGAGATAAGGACAGAAATTAGGAAAGCTTGTAGCTTTAATGGCTGATGACAAAACAGATGTTTCGAAACACATTTAGATGGTCCTTGTTCTACGGTACGTATTGAATGGGGAAATATTTGAACGTTTTTGGGATTCTGGGGATTCTTTATTCTAGAAAATCAAACTGCAGATGGCATATCAAAATGTATTTTAGAACAACTAGACATAATCCTTGAAGGAAATGAACAAAAGTTGATAGCTCAGACATTTGATGGTGCAAATGTCATGAAAGGCAAAAAAACTGGAGTTCAAGCAAAAATAAAAGCAGTTTCACTAATGCACACTTTATACTAATGCACACACACTGTTATGCACATCAACTTAATTTTATAATGAGAAATGCAGCAAGTATTTCAAGAAACGGAAAAATAATTTTTTCTAACATTCTGGCTATTCCAACGTTCTTTTCAAGATCATTGCAACGTGTGTCCATTCTAAAGAAGCATATGGCCGTTAGCATTCCATGTCCTTCCTCCACAAGGTGGAACTTCAGCATACGGACCATAAACACAGTTCATGAAAATGCAGTCAACATCCAATGCAGATTAAACTACTGCAGAGGCAACAGGAATTTCAAAATATCTAAATGATGATAATTTCAAGTTTTGGTTAGAGCTTTTTTATCAGATTATGCCTCATGTTGAAATAATATATAACCAAATGCAAATCAGAGAAATTAGTGTGTTTAAAGTTAATGAATATATCTCAAATTTCAAAACTGCTATTTTAGAATTAAGAAACTCGAAGTACTGTGAGAATTCTTCAAAGACACTGATGGCAGAAGCTAAGGAAATATGTGACTTTATATGTATTGATATAATGGAAAGATATTCCTCCACTAAACACTTAGCAGCTGCTAAATTGTTCAACAAGAACAATTTAGAACAACAAGAAATGCTTCGCTAGTTTTAGGAAACACATCCTGCAGAATAAATAGTACTGACCACTGAAGCATATCCAATGATTGACAAAGAAAAGCTTGAAACTGAATTAAAAGTATTCTATTGTAGGTCTGATATTCATGAATACTGCAGATTAATTGAGCTACTGAAATTTATCTTGGAAAATAATCTAGATGATGTTCTTAGTGAAATTACGAAACTGATAAAAATTCTCTTGACAGTTCCCATGACTACATCAGAGGCAGAACGCTGCTTTTCAGCATTGAAAAGAATAAAAACTTTTCTAAGAAGCACTATGAATTCGGAAAGATTAAATGCGCTTGCAATGTTTTCAATATAGAAAAATTTCCTCAGTTGTCATCCAGAGATCAAGGAGAAAATTATTGATCTCTTCGCGCAAACTAAAACAAGAAGAATGGATTTCATTTTTAAATGAATAGGTAAAGATTGAACTGTAACAATTTATGTTAAAGTAATTAAGAAATGTTTTTCTTTTGTAAAATTTCATGTAAGTTTCAAAATAAATTTTCTTTTTATGCATGTTTGTTTCTCTTTACACAGTTTTAAAACAAAGATTAAAATTTTTTGGAACAGCATCCCCACTAATTTTAGCTACGAACTGCCACTGCTAATATCATATTCAAATGTTATGTCTTTTCTGAAAACATGAATTTTGTACATTTCCATTCCTTCCTTTTCAAAAGTCAAGGACGTGCAATAATAATGTTGTTTCGTTTTATTTCAAATACAGAATCGCTATCATACAGACGTGAACATCAACAATTGGGTTGAAGAAAGACGAGATTATGATTACTTGAACAAAAGGCAGGCAATTAGTGATGTAAGTATGTTTCCTTTCCTAGTTCTTCAAACCGAAGATACGCACGAGGCCAATTTTAGTTTTCAAGAAAGTTCGGTTCATTTCATTATGGCAAAGCAATCGATGGCTGTCTGCTTATGGGAGGGAGGGCTTCGAGGGCTTTATAAGGGAAACTGGTTTGTATATACGTTACATATGGAAAAAAACCTCAAAAACGCTCATTCATGCAGCCAACTAGTTTGCAGGATTCGGGCCTTGGACCGACTTAATATTATTTTTTTCCTGGTGTTTAGCGGAAATCAAAATTAAGCTATATTTACCAATAAATAAATAAATAAATCCAGAAAATTAAAAACTATGTAATGAAATAGTTAATTACAAAAGATGATCATATTTCAGCTTAGATTACCAAAAAATAATTTTTGCTATGATTCTGTGCTCTTTGAATACTGTGAAAATGAGCGGAAAAAATAAGAACAGAAAAGTGATTACTACATGATTAACGTTCATCCTTCCTATTTCAAAATTGGTCAGAATGGAAGATGCGGTATTCGCGCTTATGGTCACGGCTGCGGCGATCAAACTATTCTTCTTTTTCCCCCAATGTGAGAGTATGGACAAATATTTTCGAGTCGTGATATTTTGTGCTTTAAACTTAATTTAAAAATACGCGGTTGGGGAATTTACCAGCGACAGAAGAAACTGCTGTACATTTTCTTCAGAAACACAGAATTTTGAAGCAAAATCTATAAAGGGTGTCAGGACTGAGTGTTCTGTGCATACTTTTGGCGAACATATTCGTAACAATGTCAAAGTCCTGATCTCGAACAGGGAGCTGAATGCAGCTATGTTCTGTGGTAGAATAACTCTGGTTAAGTGGTAGAATAACTGTACGTAAGGAGGGTTTTAAATTACCCTTTTATTAAACCACTATTTACAGCCACTTCCCAACTCGGAAGGGATAACAGAAAATAATGACAGCACTTGGGTCTAAACTGAACAATCAAATACTTTAAAATAAAGCTAATTAGAAAATTAAGTAGTCGTTGCTCTCAGAGCTTTAAACGCGAGGTTGGCCTCTATTCTAAACTATCAATGGTGCGTAGCAAGATTTAGCTAATACTAACGCACTTAGATTACTTCAATAAGTATTAGAGTAACAGCGCTAAGGCTTAGAATTTATATACTAGCTGGTGAGGCGAACGTCGAACAGAGCCGCAGTGATCTGAGACTAAAACTCTCTCACTGAGAAGTTCCTTGCTAACCTTAATATACAAAACTTGGCTTCACTTCAAATTAACATAAAGCTGAAACGCGCGCTCATTCTAACGGCAAGTTGAAATAAGAGTTCACGGGAAAGAGAAATTAACATGAAACTTTGTTAGTTTAAACTAAAACCTTACAAGGGAATACGAGGAGATGCGTCTGGTAGATCGCCCATGTTATCGGATTTAGCGCGATGCCGCATCTCTGCAACTCTCTCGTTCTTTAAGTGTAAACAGATCCCTGTATAGTCGAGAAGAAGAACAGGAGAGAAAAAATACAGAAAGATTTTTTTAAAAATGTGTTTTATTTTTTTAATGTATCACTTATTTAAATTGCTCAAGCATGTTTCTTTTTATACTTGGGTAATGTTTGGCAACTTACAATAGATATCGATAGTTTAGGAATATTTTTTAAAAAAGACCTCGAAAAGCACTATCTTGCACCAGATAAGTAACTTTCACCTTCTCATTCCTAAAAAATCGCCAAATTGAGCCAAGATGGTTGCGTTAATGCCTAAGCACATGCCGATAATTTTTCTGGTCCATCAGCTGATTTCAAATCGGGCATTTGGCCCGCATTCAATTTAATTTTGAGACCACTGGCCTATACAATTTCCATTCCTTTATTGTTAAAAAAGGCAAAACTAACGCATCGCATTCCCTCTTGCTGTGGATGGCTAGTTCATTGTTATTGTTATAACACTGAACAGCTATCTCGTGAATATCGATGTAACTGTCGATAAAGTTGTGGGGTTCCACCCTTTTATTTAACAGTTAAATGTGGGGGACCTCTTACACCGATAATCGAATAATCGCTTGAGTATGTGAAAAGAGTCGTAAGACTCAAGAAGGGTTAATTATCCTTTATTTCTCAAAATGAGATTCGGCTCCTATCTCAGAGCGTACAGCAAAGCCTCCGCTTGGGCTTGAACTTAAAGTAATAAGAATTAAAGTTTAACTAATGCTCAACTAAAAAGATATAGCCGAAGCTATCAAGATTCTAAGTAGTTGGCCCTTAAATCTCAATTAAGTGAGCGAAGTTATCAAGGGCCTGAAGTACGGCCGAACGTAGTAATAGCTTAGAGAGAGACGTAGCCCAAAAGGCAAACGCGCGCTAGTCAGAAACTCTGGCTCTCTAACGAAGTTAATGAAACTTCGACTTAAATGCTACTCTTACTCAATTGCATTAAACGAGATTCTGAAACCACATTCTGGTAAAAATAGGAAAGTAACTTTAACTCAAGATAACTGTTAAAAGCTTAGGATAAACCTTACAAAGTTATGGGATGGTAGCTAACAGCTATACATAAGCTTACCCTAGGATGCGCGAAATAAGCAAGAAATCAGTTGTTAAATCTAAAAAAGCGAAACTTTTTCTGAGCAATTCATTTTCCAATTTCCGTATTTAGAACCATAGCTATAAACCAGTTTATGGCTTCGTACATGCTCTCCTAAAAAGTCATTAAGTTTTTTAGTGTTTCTAAAATTGTGTCATTCTTCACTTTCAGTTTGATCACGCCTTTAAGACCGAGTATGAAACACGTTTTGGGGACCGCAACAAGTGTGAAATAGGTTTCTGTGAAGACAATCTTTCGAGCGATCGTAAGTAAATTTAATATTTCTTACTTTTCTTTAATATTTTCTTTTAATGTCCTGGCTAACCATCTTCGGTACTAGAATGAAGGTGAATCTTTGGCACCCTGTGTATATATGAAATAAACAAACTCAGAAGTAATGACCATCAGGAATTTTGATGGCTAGAAGTGTTGATCTCTAATGAATAGGAAACTGGATGCGAAAGCAGATTAAATCTTCATTTTTTATTTCAGCTTGTTGTGGCCACAATCAGGTTGGCACGCTAAATGTGCCTATTCCAAAAAACTTACATTTTAGAAAAATGTTCAGTAAGATAGAAGAAACAGATAAACAGCAGTCCAGCCAGGCCAAAGCGTTGAAAGCAAGTGTGTTATGTTCAGGATGAAATCTTAATTCAGACTGAGTTAGTTTGGGTTCTCAATGACTTTTGATTGGATGCTTAATATTGCTATAAAATTACTATTGGCTGTTCGAGTTTTATTCCATTTACATCACCAGAATTATGTAAGAGTCATGTGACATGGATTAATCTAGAAATGAATCAGCGCAGAGAGAGGTTACTATTTTTAAAATTGAGAAGGGAAATTTACGTTGCTAATTTAATCTTTTGCATATTCTTTATTTTCTTACATGCATAAAATTTAATCATTTATTTCCAAGCTATTTGGCAACTCATCGGTGGTACTACAAGCTTACAAACGGCAGCTGAGTACAAAAGTACAACTTTTGTCTTTCTTATGATAGTAAATGAGTGTGGCAATTATCGTTATATTTAAGAAATTGGGATGATATTTAAGAATTGATATTTCAGAAATTGTGAAAAGTTATGAGAATGCAATATTTCCTAATTTTAGTTGAGCTATACCTAAATTCGCCTCATCTGTAAATGATAACATTGCAAGACAGAAATCAAGGAATAAAACTTATAACCGAAAAGCAAAAGATGGCAATTCGAAAATATTCATTAATAAAAAAATTGAACGGGCAGAACAGCTTTTATGAATTTTGTAAATAAGTTTCATAAATTATTTCCCTAACCTTTTGTAGATT
Source organism: Stegodyphus mimosarum (assembly GCA_000611955.2). Lineage (NCBI taxonomy): Eukaryota > Metazoa > Arthropoda > Arachnida > Araneae > Eresidae > Stegodyphus > Stegodyphus mimosarum. The sequence goes on along the minus strand of KK116395.1, from coordinate 146,337 downwards.
TCCAAAGAAGCCAGACTTTTACTTTTCCCACTGAATTTCCTAAGCTGCAAATGTGTCAGAATGAAAAGATATAATCTATTTAAGCTCGAACAAATGCGCAAAACAATTTTACCTAACGAATTAACTATATATATACTTCCAATTTTTATAGATTCTCATAATACCAGTAATTTCTGCAATTACTGCATTATGAATAATTAATATTTAATTTTTAATAATAGATCAGTGTTATAATTTATTAATATCCTAATATTTTGAATATTAATTTGTTTGAATATTAATTCAGGTCCTCATTACGAACAATTTAACTGCATCGAGTTAAATATGCTGCTTGCCAGGAAAAAGGATACATGATAGAGAAATGCTCAAAAACAGAACAAAGTGCGCGCATGAATAGCTGAGATTGGCACAGTAATTAGCGACGATGGTTCCCATATCACTGATTTTCGAATCTCAGAAAAGGCTTATATGTTCGTAAGTGTATGGTGTCTTTGCGGAATGAAGCACATTAAGTACTGTCTGGCCGAAAGTCCTCTCGAAGGGTTTGTGAAAGGGAAAAAAGGGTGGAATCTCGTCGAATTCATTTCCCGGGAGAGCTACATAAATTCGTATGAAGTGTCAAAGATTCATGCCAACGACAGACGCAATCCAGCGTTCCTGGCCACGATAAATTCGTGAATTTGGTCTGATGTTATCGTTAGAAGAGTAGTAAGATAATAAGGCAACAGCAACAGGTGCAAAGCAAATGGTTTAATTTTATGTGTACACAAAATTCTTCTGGCTTAAAGTATAAGATGAAAAGGAAGAATATGAAGTAGGATCTCCCTTTTTGGGGCGATATATTGTTGAACTCGACATGGATTATCCAATCGATTTCTATCTGAATAATATCTTGGACATTATTCGGGCATTGTGTCGAGCTGGGCCAACGATTCGTCTTTATTTCATGGGGATGGGAGATATTCAACCGATGTAGAAATGTATCCCACGGATACTCAATTAATGAAAAGTCGAGCAATCAGGCTGAATGTAAGAAGCAGGAAAACTTACAAAACTTAGGCTAATCTGAGCTATAGGTAGCCGGACATTATCCTGTTGAAGAATTGCATTTCGGATGCTCTACAGGTATAGAAATGCCGTAAGGCCGCGGTACCTTACCAACATAGTGGCACGGCATTAATATAACCGTTATGCGAATCATCTGTCTCCTCTGAAGTTCATTTCCAAGTTCCAGTCTCACTATGGCATTCCATATGTTCTTTTTTGGACTATTATCTCCCCTTCTTCGGACTATAATCTTTAAAAGAGTCAAATGACCGTGGTGTAAGGTTGCGTTTCTTTCGCAGTATCGAACAAGGACAAATCAATCGCGCGAAGATCTGTGATGAAAGCATCCATTTGGTGAAACTGCATACAGAGGCATCATGTGAAGCACAGATAGGCAATATATCACAGGATAGAAGGAATACAACATGGCGGAAACGCATTATGAGTCCGACAGCGACAGGAGTCACTACACCTAACTGCAACGTAGCCTTGATGAAGGCGGTGGACAGACAGCAATAGAGCAAAAAAGAAATGCCACTATCACAAAACTGTTTCAGAATTATATGTAAGCTTAGAAGCTAAAGCAGTAAAATACAAATAGGTGTAAATGTCAAAAAATAGAGAAAAAGTACAATAAACAAAATAACAGAAGAAGATTTACGTATTCAGGTGGCGAAGGAAACAGTCATGAAAACCGGCCTTCTCCTGTTTTAACGACTGTTAATATCCTAATTTAGAACAGGTAGGGGGCTATTTTGTACATCGGGAATTTTATCAAAGAATTTCTCGCATAACTTAGCCATATACACATGTGTTTCAGGAAGTTTAAACTCACAGGGGATTACCAATTTCCTAATGAACCAACGACAATCCACCGCCTGTTTGAGCACAATATTCTGAAGTATTTGCAATTTTTGCGTTGAAGTCTTACAAGCATAACCCCAGACAGGACAGCATAGGTGAGTATGGGACGCAACAGGGTCTTATAATTGAGTATTTTGTTGTCAGTAGAAAGAACGCTGTTCCGAGCAATTAAGAGGGCGAGTGTACGTTTATGCGCTTAGAAATTTTCTAAGAACTGTGTAATGTGGGGGACTAGTGATCTGAAATAACACCAAGGAATCGGGCCTGCTTGGTTCACGGGATAGCAAGCTATCGGGCCTGCAGGGTATACATGTAAGTTTGCATTAAGACTTCTTTTCTTCGTAAATAATGTTGCATCTGATTGATCGACGTTTGCCTCGTACTTCAACAAGATACAGTAACGTGGAAAACTTCTTGTAAGCGTGAAAGTCTTGAATGATCTTGGCTTATGATCCGACTTCCGGTTCACCGAAAACTCTGATTATTTGCATAACTTGCTCATGTGTATCCCCTCTGCAATTTGCATTCATAGCTTTTACGGTCTGTTACATTTTCTGTGTTTGATAGTATAGGAACCGGGGCTCTAGATTTATTACAATTTTAAACATTAGCAGACTAAAATAGTTATGAGTCCATCTAGTGTCATTTATGAAAATATTTAATATTTCTAACGTCTCATGAATTAAACGCATTATTTTTAAATCAATCAAATTAAAAATTAGAAAACATATTCTTAACTGCGTTTAATGCTTTTAAAGCGCTTGTTTGTTAATCCATAACAACAGATTAAATTTCCCACAGTGCGAGAGACATTCATATATACATACAGATTATTCATTATTTTCTAGAGTCATTAGGTTATTTGGAAGCAGAAGATGTGAAAAATGAGCAACGTCTTCCTCGGGACTCGAACCACGAACCTCTAGAATACGCGCCCAGCGTGCTGACCACTACACCACGAAGGCATGCGAAGAATGCGACAAAGAGATAATGACTAGCTTATGTGTGATTTATAAACAAGCAACAATATTCAAATCTGAAATTTATATTCCTCTCTGCCTCGAAGTTTTTTTTTATTATTATTCTTTCTTTCTTTCTTTAAAGCCCAAATGGGCGTTAGCGCAGAAGGGCTATTAATGAATCGAAACGGCATTCTGTGTCAAATCACTATAAATGGCTGAATCACTTTTCAAATTGTTGCCACCAAATGTTATCACCCGTTTAAAGAATCTGAATAATGAAGAATCTACATGAATGTATGAATGTTTCTCGCATTGTGAGAAAACAGTGGTACCTAGAGTCATCAGATTTTGAATAAAGTAGTCGCGCGAGAAAGGCTATCGGAAATTGAAGGGCTTGCAGCAAGAAGGGCCCAGCTTGACGTTTTTTAATTTTTAGAAAATTTCAAAAAAAAATTTCAAAAATTCATTTTTTAACTTGTGTTTTAAATGTTTATCCCTCTTAAAAGCTCTAGTAAAAATTACTTTTTACGGCTACTCCAATGCGAAGAACGATTTTTTTTCAACAAAAAGGACCCGTGAACACAAAATCTACGAAAGTAGAGCTAGGCCTTCTTGTTGCAAATACTTCAATTCTAAAGATAAACTGTTTTTAAATATTTTCAGCCCAATATGGCGTTAGCTCAAATGCCCTCGAAATGTGCATGTGTCTGTAAATGAAAAAAAAAAAAAAGAAAGAAAAAAAAAACGCCCGTTTGGGCTTAATATGAAATCTGAAAATGTTTATCTCTTTTAAATTATTTTATTTATTGTCTAGTATAATGAATTAGGTTTACCTTATCTATCACTGTCTTTCGCCAGCGATTCAACAAGTAGAATTTCTCGAAATTTAACAGCGAGTATCATTGGTTCTTAATGATTCTTAATTAATCATTTAATTCCTTTATTAATAGAAATTTGATATTACTATATACTTAAAAAGAAATTTTTTACTCGTAAATTTTAGTGAAACAATACTGATTATGTAAGTCCAGCTTCATCGTATAAAATTCTTTAATGATAATAAAGCAAGAATACATTAAAAAAGACTTTAAAAGAAAAATGGATACTCTTTGAATACATCTTTGGGAAAAAAAAAACTTAAGTGACTTTGTTGATTTGTACCTCATTGCCGCTTTTACTTCCTTGTACGAAGTAAAGGAAGTATTGTAATCGCGAATAATTTCGGGTATCATATTTCAAAGAAAATATCCATTCTGAGAGCTCTCGAATCCATTTGAACGATGTTTTTGCGTGACATCTGACACAATAAAGGACTCTTTTTTTTTTTCCAAGACGGATTGTAAAATGGATTTAAAGTGATTCAGAAGAGAATCCAAGAAGAGCCGTACTACACGTATATATATATATAGAGAGAGAGAGAGAATATATTGCCATTCTGTTACACGGCTCGGTGAGTCCAGTTTTCTTTTAATCTTATATTGTTGGTAAATTGTGCATTTTTTGCTTTGAAAGTGGTTGCATTATGCTGCTCTTTTGTTCTGATTAGGTTTTTATTGCCTTTAGTGCGTATATGCAACAGTTGTGGAATTATCAACAATTTAAAAGTACCGCTAAACCTAACAAGAGTGCCATTTGTTGACATGTGAAACTCTTAGTAGAACAGTGAATCAAGTCTGTTAGTGCACCAACTTTAGTGTCTTTTACCTAATGTGACCAAAAGTTAACTGTTGTTAACAATTGTCATTAAAAGCTGTTGTTGAAAGTTAACAATTTTGTGCATCGAAAATTTTGTCTTCCTGTCCGCTGGTCGAATTGCTTGTTTTGTCGTAGAAACTTTAATTTTAATTGTAAAAAAAAAAATAATTGTTTTTAACTGTGTTAAGTGTTTCAGGTTTCCTGTATTTTACAATTTTTAATGAAGTTTCAGTTTGTACGCAATTTTGACTTACTGCGAATTGAGAATTGAATTGTTGAATGAGAAATACATTGTTACGAATTGTGTATTTAGTTAGATATCGCAGCAGAATTACAATTAAAATTGTTTTATTTCCCCGTGCAATGTAGCATGATACTTATTTTAAGAGCTACGCCGGAAAATCAAAAATACAGGAGCACGTGCACTTAACATTAAATGAATAGATATCTCGTAATTTATATTTAAACTGAATAAAAGTAATTGACTCATATGTTAGCTGTAACCGTTATTCTACTCTTTTGCTTTCCAGAAATCTCGAGAAGCAGAAATTACCAGCATTTTTTCGCGACCAGTTAAAATTCTTTAAAAAGCCATCTCTGCTTTTGTTGATCGGATTGGCTTTCTCTGCGCTTTAGATTGCGTTTTATTTAACGTTTTAGTAGTTTAAAATATATCTACTGATTATATTGCGTGATATTGTGATATTTTACGAGTATCTTTTAGGAAAAATTTAGTTTTTTGTTATACTTCTTGTGATAAGAATAAATTTTAGTACCTTTTATCGGACTTTTGCATTTAAACTATTACGAACCCGTACGCACGCAACAATATCTCTTCTAAAATGCGGAGAAATAAATTTAAATGAAGTGCAGCAAAATGTGCTTAATTTAATAGGCCGTACAAAGAAGTCATGTGGTATCTATATCAGATATTTTAATTCAGCGTCATTGAGCCATACTACGTTAACGATTAAAAAAATTGTCCAGTGATTTTTTTTTTTTTTTTTTTTTCTGATATAATTCAAACTTATCTTTCAGTCATACGCGAAGCTTAGGATTATTCTTGTAGGTAAGAGCCAAATGATAAGATTATGACATTGTTTAAGCTTGTGCAAAAAAATTGAAAATGGGAGAAATAAAAGCGCGCCCTCACTATTCTTCTGAAAATTCTTCTCTTCTCTACTGTGAAATAGTGAAGAAATCTGTGTGTAGTATATATGTATGTATGTTTGGAAGTTCCTTATATTATGGGAAAATGGCGCCACTTATGTCAACAAATTTCGATCACCCGTAATCCGCCCCCCGGATATATGCATTTCAAAGCCGGAATTTGGAATTTCGATTTTTTTTCGCATCTTGGGAGAATTTAAGGAGCTTTTGTTTTAAAACTCAGCAATTTAAATGCTTTGTATTACCACTCTGCAAAGCGTAAAAATATTTAGGTTTCAAATTCAAGCGCCAAACTCGGCGATATAAAACAAGTATGTTGTCATTCGGCTAAACGCCATATATTTGTTTTTGAAATTCAGTCTGCAGATTCAGCGATTTGAAAGAAGAGTCTTACCACTGCCCCGATTAAAATAATTTTATCTTCAATGCTGCAGAATTTAGTTGTTCAGGAAACCTTAGGATACTAAATTTTTATTTCAGATTTATTCTGTCCTTATTTAACTACTGATCGAAAAGGAAACAAACTCACATTCATTTCAGTTATTATTAATTACTAACTGGGACCTGTGTACAATTAGGATTCATCAAAACAATAATATACAGGGTGATTCCATGATCATGGAACAAACTTGGAGGGGTGGTTGAGCATACTAAAACATGCATTTATTGGATAGGGAATGTTGGTTCTTAAGTGACATATTAAGGCACGAACGCAAAAAAGTGACACCGGAGGAAAAATGAGCTTATTTACAAAATCAACGCAAAGCGCTTCTTTGCAGCAATACAGTATTCGCAAGAAATGTTGAAAAGCGTGACCACTAACAGTAATACGAACTACAGCTGTGACTGGTTGGGAGTGTAGAGGGCGGTAGTGAGTCGGGCAAACCGCGATCCGATGCATCAGCGGGAGAATTATGGCATTCGCAACTGTGATTTAGAGCATGATGGGTGAGTTTACGAGTTTACGCATAGTGAAGAGGCTGACATGCATCTAAAGTATGGCGCAGTTAATGGGAATGGCAGAACAGCTCTACGGTTGTACTAGGAACGGTTTCCGAAACACGCGTATGCCGAAGCACACAATATTCGAGAGTTGCATCGGTCTCTGTCAAAACGGGTCATCTGCCACCAAATCTGACACTAGGAGTAGAACAAACTGTACAACCTCGCATGAAAGAATCGATCTTGAACATTGTGGATGAAACACCCCACACAAGTACAAGAGCTATTGTATGTCATCTCTACCGTTTGGCGAGTATTGCATGAAAGTCGTTTGCAGCCATAACATCGGTTCGGCAGAGAGTCCAAGCCTTGCAAGAGACAGATTACCCTCTACGAGTTCATTTCTGTCGTTGGTTCTTGCAGGCGGATTTCCCATTGGATGTGCTATTCACGGACGAGACAACTTTCACGCAGGAAGACGTCTTCAATGTGCACAAATCACGCATGGGGAACTGATAATCCACGCGCCATACGTCCAAATGCATTCCAAATCCACTTCTCTGTGAATGTGTGAGCGGCTATTGTTAACGAGTGTCTCATAGGCCCATACCTGCTACATGAACGTCTCAATCGCTCACATTATCATATTTTTTTGCAAGAGGTTTTACCGGAATTGCTCAAGGATATTCCGGCTGTCGTTCGTGACTGCATCTGGTTCCAACATGATGGTGTGCTCTAGCCCATTACGACCTGGTGGTCCTGAATTATTTGGATACGAATTTTGCGGGGCGATGGATCGGGAGTGGTTGACAGTCCGATGCCCACCCCGTTCGACAAATTTATTCAGCTTGGATTTCTTTTTATGGCGACATATGAAGGGCATCATTTACGAGACTCCTGTTGACTCGCTGAAAGACCCCGTTGCACAAATACCTTATTGCGGCTGCAAGCGTGCGTGAAATGCCTAACATTTTTCAAAGTGTTCTGCGATCCCTTCTACAACGCTACCAAGCATGTAATTACTGCTGGTAGTCGCAATTTTGAATATTTTTTGTGAATACTGTATTGCTGCAAAGAAGCGCTTTCCGTTGATTTTGTAAATAAACTCATTTTTCCTCACGTGTCATTTTTTGGCATTCGTGCCTTAACATGTCACTTTAAACCCTACATTCCTATACACAAATAACATGTTTTAGTATGCTCAACCTCCCCTCCAAATTTGTCCCATGATCCTAGAATCACCCTATATATATATATACATACATCTTTAATATTTTAATAACTATTTTAGGCGGCTGGTTTTCGAGAAAAAATTCGATGTGGACGGACACCACATGACTTCATTGTATGGACTATTAAATTATACACAATTTTTGCTGCACTTCATTTAAACTTATTTCCCCGACTTTTAATAGAGATACATTTCTCATTCAATCATTTCAGTTCTCACTTCGCGATAAGGCAAAAATTGCCTAAAACCTCAAAACGTCTTCATTAAAAATTGTAAAATACAGCAAAACCTAAAACACCAAATACAGTTAAAAACATTTAAAAAAATAATTTTTACAATTAAAATATGTGTTTCTATGCAAAAATAAACGATCCGGTCAACTGGAGAAAGACAGGTTTCTTAGCGCACAAAAATTTTAAATTAAATTAATTCCCACTGGGCAAAAAGACACAAATATAAATGCACCAACTGACTTAATTCACTATATTACTAAGAGTTTCAAATGTAAACTAATAACCCCCACTTTTGACTTAGCTCTACTTTTAAATTATTGATAATTCTGCATCGATGGCAAATAGATTAACTAAAGGCATGAAAAACTTGACCGGACCATAATTCTGTAATTGAATCATTTTTAAAGCAAAATGCACAATTTAGCAACATATAAAGGAAGAACGTAGAGCTCACAGAACTAAGTGTGTATATAAAGATATACTCTGTCACAAAAAATTATATGTACCCAGAAGGAAACTAATTACTAACACGAAACTTAACCTATATGTAGTGTATCAGGAGATAAACAACTGTTTACAGATTCAAAACAAAAGACTGTTTTATTAAGAATTTATGGCATGAAAAAGGTTACAAATCAGAAAGTAGTATAACCACCTCTGGCAGCTATACAAACCGAAACATGGGTTGGGGTCGAATCAAGTAAGTCAATTATGACACTCTGCGGAAGATCATGCTATAATCTTTGCAACTGAACAGTTAATTCACCAATATTCCGAAACGGCTGCAGTTGCCTTTCATGCATGTCCAAAACTTGCTGTGTTGGCGAGAGGTCTGGTGACCTGGCAGGCCACGGGAGTACTTCATATCCTTGAAGACATTGTTGGAAGAATCGCGCAGGATGTGGACGAGCGTTGTTTTGCTGATAAATGGCACCTGGGCGACTTGATAGCATAGGCAGTACAACCGGAGTTAAAATGTCGTCCACGTAAATGCGAGCAGTCGTGCTGTCTTTAAGGACGGCTACAGGTGATCGTCTGTGCCTACAAATCGCTCTCCCACACTGCAACGCCCTGTGTAGTCGCCGTATGACGCTCGACAACAAATGCTGGATCGATCCGCTGGCCTGGCCGCCTCCACACGCGTGTGTGTACTTGAACATCAGCACTGAGATTGAATCGAGATTCTTTGCTGAAGATCTCACACCTCCAGTCGGTAGCACTCCAGCTTGCCCGAGTTCGGCAAAAATCCAATCGACACTGCTTATGATGTGGGATCAGTGGTAGGTGTCTTAATGGACATCGGCAACATATACCAGATACCAGCGTCGGCCACTCGTCTCCGAATGGTTTTCCTTGATACCACCGGTTGCCTGCGACACCGTTTTTCCCCTTTGGGGAGCAGTTCAAGCTGCTGTGTACGAAATCTGGTTGTAAGAATCATGTGCGCTGCTGTAGATATCCAAACAAATCCATGTGTTTTCGACCATGTCCGCCAGTCTGTGGTTCGTCGGCGTAACGCATGCATTGCTTGTAGTGGTGGAAACATTGAACATTTTTTGTAACATTTCGAAATGTTTTCATGTACTACAATATTACGTAATGTTTATGGTCAATAAATACTTCTGCTAATCTCTGTCTTCTAGCTCTTCATTTCTTATACCTTTGATACATTTTCCCATGAAGTTTTCGGTTTTGGTTTTCTGAGCAATTCTCGTTCTTTTTGACTTGCTCTACTGCCACTTAATGTTTCGCCAATATTTATGGGACACCATGCAACTTCACCTACACCTGGAAGGAAGAACTGCTTTTAATTAGCATGCCAAGTTTAGCCATTCTTCGATAAATATGTAAGCACATTGAAACATTCACAAGTGGTTAGTGTGTAGATGATTTGAAGAGCAAAGCGAAATTTCGTAATCGTAATTTTCCTTGTCCGATTCTTGTCATGTTAGCAGAGTAGGAAAACGCAAAGGCTTTTCGATTTTGGCTGCAGCGGAAATCGATGGATCTTTGAGGATCTCGCAGTTCTGTAGCAATAATGAAAGTCGCATTTGGAGATATCATCTCTCGTGCCATTGTGTCTGAAGGCAACGGAGAGCGACGAAATGATGATAAAATGAACCCTAAACATCCTACCAAAGAAACGACAGCTGTGATTTCTGCATTATTATTTTTGAAACAAATCAGCAGCTGAACGCAAAATATATCAATGTACGATTCTATTCCTAACGTTTGCACCTCATCTGAGCGGGATTTGTCCTAACCGTTGTTGATTTAACGTGACATTCTTTTATAAAAGAATTTTTTTCATTCTTTTTTTTCCCTAAAATAAATTTCCGTTTCCACCCTTAGACAGTTAAAATATGCATATAGATTTTAGCTTAGGAATATAAAAGTTATTTATTATCATATAATTATTATAATCAATAAAAAACTATAATAATTATTTCAAATCATATAATTATTATAGTTAATTAAAAAGAAACTTCTTTTTTCGATGTGCATTAATAAACAAAGATGAAAAAGATATCTAATAAGAAGGCGGGATAATAGCATGCCTTTCTGGTGTAGTGGTCAGCACCCTCGGCGCGTATTCGAGAGGCCCGTGGTTTGAGTTCCAGCGAGAGCATTGCTCATTTTTCACGTCTCCTGCTCTTAAATAACCGAATGACTCTATAAAGGCGCCCGAACTAAAAAAAAAAAAAAGATTGCGGATGATGATTCTCCACCACCAGGATTTGGCGATTGGGTCCCTTAATCCCCACTCGCCCTTTAAAAGCGGAAGTATATAAGGTATTTCTCCCGCCTTCTTGGAATGCCTTCGTGGTGTAGTGGTCAGCATGCTCGGCGCGTATTTGAGAGGCCGTGGTTCGAGTCCCGGTGAGGGTATTGCTCATTTTTCACATCTCCTGCTTCGAAATAAATCCTAATGTCTCTACAGTATTAAAATTACAATAATCTCTTATCATCGTAAGATTATGACAATCAATTATAATAATTAGCAAATTACAATTGATTATAATAATAGTACAATAATGAAAATTAATAATGCAAGAAAATATAATCATTAAATATTTATAACAACAATTATTATACAGTAATAGTTATTTATTACAGTTTACCATAAAAGTATGTATATATAGTAAAATTAAGTTTTGAAGACACTCATACTTTAGCAACACATAAATAAATAAATAAATTCACAAAATTAAACGCTTTTAAACACACAGTTAATACAAACGATGATCAGCATATTATCTTTGATTACTTGCAGTGAAAATAAACAGGGAAAATTTAAGCTGCATAATTCCTTGCTGCATAATTCCTGTCCATCCTCTCTATTTCGTAAATACACTCATGTCCATAAATTAAGGATAATGCAAAATCAGGCAAAGGAACAGTTAGAAGCAAAACAAATTTGACTTATTTGTAAAGCTTACTTATTAAACAAAAGGTAAAGAGCAAAAAAAGATGCTATATGTTTGATATTATTAAAAAAATTAGCGATTTTTTCTCCCTGGAGCAAATTACAAAAAAAAACTATTTAAAAAACCAATATTACATGGTTGATATGATTGTTAATACATTGTATGTCTCCCAGACGATGCAATACAGTCCGTACAACACCTAGGCATGCCGAGTATCAAATTATCGACCTCATCTTGGGGGATATTACATCACTCAAAAAGCAATGCTCTCCGAAGCTCCGGTAGACATGTAGGAGGAGGTTGACGGGCTGCAACTCGTCGGCCAAGCATGTCCACACATGCTCTACTGGATTCAAGTCCAGTGAGAATGCTGGCCAGTCCATACGGGTGATATCCTCCGATTGAAGGCATTCGCTTACGATGTTTGTACGGTGAGGACGGGCGTTGTCATCCATAAACACAAATTGTGCGCCCATGGCGCCCCGAAACAAACGTATATGTTGTTCCGGAATGACGTCCCGATAGATTTGGCTTGTCATGGTTGTTCCAAGTTCCAATTTGAACATGCACTTCAGTTCTGGAACCAGAATAATTCCACCCCAAATGAGCACTCCTGCACCACCGTAACGGTGTCGTTCATTGATGTTTTCTTGGTGGTAACGGGTACCTGGAGCTCTCCATATGAAAGCCCGGCGAGAATCAGACTGCAAGCTAAACCTGGACTCGTCGGAAAACGTCACACAAGCCCACTGTTGCGGTGTCCACAATGCCTACTCCAGGCTAACCGCAGAAGAGAGTGAGTTGCAGTAAGTGGAACGCATCTGACAGGTCTACGAGCATATCGACCAATCTGCCCTAAGCGTCTGTACACGGTCTGCCTGGACATTGTCGTACCAGTGGCTGAAGAGAGCTGACGAGACAGGTCTGAGGCTGTGCTCCGCCTGTTTCTTTTGGCAGTAACTGCCAAATACAGGTCCTCATTCGGCGTTGTAACTCTGGGGGGACCTGTGCTGTAACGTCTACTCACATGACCATCATCTTGGAATCGTTGCCAAAGCCTCGAGATGACACTCTGGGCAATTCCAAGTTCGTCTGATACTTCCAGTTGGGTACGCCCACATTCCAGACGGCCGATAATTCTACCAGGTAAAAAAATCATCCAAATGCGTCCTTTGTGTCCTAACTATTCGGTTATTGAATTGAAATGCTTAATAAAGCGTCTGCAAACAATTTTACTTCTTTGCCTGTATTCCTTATATATCACTCTGTTACACTCTCGTCATTGTGACGTACCATCGGCGTCATCTGGTTACTTCCTGAAATTTGCATATGATTCCTGAAGATGTGTGTAGTGATTTTACAGATGATGTATTTATTTAAGAGTTCGATTTCTGCGTGACTCCGAATTATCCTTAATTTGTGGACATGAGTGTAAATCGGTCCAAATGGCGTATGCATGTTTGCGCTGACGGTCCCGGTTGAGCTATAGCTAACCAAGAATTGCGTAAAGCATTAAAATATGATAAAATTATTCTTTCATTTTTTCTGAAGGGGTAGCCAAAAGTTTCCCAGGGCATCAACCCCAACTTGATCTACCTCCTCTGAAGAGAATTTATGACAGCTACGAAACGACATATCGGGTAGCCTACCAAGATCCTCAGTTGATTTCGACAAGAAAGACAGTTCCCAGATGCCTGTTTTGCAGACTACGGATGGAAATGCAGCACAACAGATGACCGAAGTAGAGGAATAGTTTACATGCCTATTCAGTCTGTTGTAATTTTAAGTAATTACTCAACACATTTTCTTTTTTTCCCCTATACGTTATGATCAATTTTGTAATGAAAAATGAGCATCGAAAGAAAAGCCCAAAAAAAATATTTGTTATGTAAAATCTGACTACCTTTAATGTAAAATTATTAATTTTGCGGCGAGACATTAATGCAGTAGCCAAACACAAACAATAATAATTTTTTTAAAAAAATTGAGTATGAAATGCTGTTTTAATCCAGCTTTCGTTAATGTTTCAATTATTTTTCTAAGTAGTCGAAAGTGATGTTACTGTCTTCTTTTCTTGTCAAAATTGTAAATGGTGAGCTCTAGCCAATAAATAAATAAATAAATAAAATAAATAAATATATAAAATCAAAAA
>KK116395.1:120230-132596 GCA_000611955.2 Stegodyphus mimosarum | reverse complement strand
AAATTCTGAAAGCTTTCAGATTTTAAATTACTTCCAAAGTGGCGTTTTTTTAACATTTTGTGTGTTACATTTATTTATTAAATATCATGTTCTTCGGACTTAAGCCATAGAATTCAATTCCACAGCAATATCGCATGAGCATATCTTTAAAATTTCCGATACACAGTCTCGCGCGCTGGAGATAAAAATGTTTTTTTCCTCCCCACAGTGTTGCCATTGCTCACTCTGGAATTGAATTTTGGGTTTGTTAATTAAAAATTCGTTAAAGTTTTACAAAATATGAAACAGATAATAAAACAAATTCCAAATTTGGGCTTCCAGATCCCCATATTCGGTTGAAGGTTTACGTTATTCAAAATTCGATGGGTACCGTTGTTTTATCACAGTGCGAGAAACATACATACATTTATGCAGATTCTTCATTATTTAATTTCTTTAAATATGACACAGGGCAATAATATTTGGTGACAACAATTTGAAAAGTGATAGCCCTTCTGAAGTAACAGTCCTTTGGGCCTAAAAAAAAGAAAAGAAGAGAAAAAAGCTATTAAAAAAAAGATGACATAAAAAAAATCTAATGTAAACACCATATCGTCCTACTTTTAAATTATACATATTTTTTGCTGCACTTTATTTATTCAAACTTATTTCCTCGAATCATTCTAACTTAATTAAACAATCCCTCGAAGCAAGTTGAAAATGACATCAAAAATTTCAAATTTTTAATAAGTTTAAATATTCGAGTCAGTTTCTGTCGTACTTGTATTTTTATTTTTTCATAGCGGGTTTAAAACGTTCCCAAATATAAGTAAGTATAGAAGCTGGGAGAACACATTAAAAGTTAAATTTCATTATTTGTTGAAAATAAATTAATTACTTTCCGAGTTCAAAATAAATTAATTACTTATTCTAGTCCCGGCGAAGCCATTGCACATTTTTCACCTACTCCTGCTTCCAAATAAATCCTAATGACTCTAACTGAAAGTTTGTTTTTTTACTCTTCTTATTACTTTTCTAATTTTGCCCACCAGCGGTCGAGTGGTAAAGTCGCTAAACACTGGTAATTCAGTCCGAGGCTCGAATCCCGCTAACGGGTTGGTTTTCCCTATATGTAACGTGTATACGAGCCAGTTTCCCTTAAAAGACCTCCACGAAGGCATCCCTATCCTTAGGCAGATAGCCCTCGAGATTTTGCTTTAATCAGCTAAACCTAAGCCTTTCTATTTTTTAATTTTTTTTTATTTTTCACAAAGCTGGTCGATCCCACAGCTTCCTCCAAATTCAAACGTACCCATCTGTTGGGGAAATGACTTAAGTACTATTCCTACTCATTTGCATTAACCGCGTTTTTGAAAATACATTCTGGTAGGAAATTGTAAGCTGAAGCTAGAAGGGATAGGAAAAATGCATAAACTTACAATAACTGTTATAAAATTAGGATAAACTTTACAGCCTATTTTTTAATCTAGAAAAGAACTTACGTGGACTTCGTTTTCATTCCAACGATGAGACTAATGAGGCTATAAACGCGCTTGTTTCATCGATTCTAAGAAATGAATGGCTTGAGGCATTTAATCTTTGGAAAATTTGCCTATAGAAATGCACTGACGCTGGAGGAGACTACTTTGAACACTCCTAAAAATTCGTAAGTATAACTTTAAAACCCTACGTGTATCTCAAAAATTTCAGAGTGACACTCGTCTATCTACTTTTGTTTTGGATCTACATGTTTTGGTGAATTGGCATTTTTAGCCCAAATGGGCTATTAGTCTCGATAAAGAGATTTTGCGTTGAATCACTATAAAAGTCTGAATCTCTTTTCAAATAGTTAAAGGAATTAAATAACAGAGAATCTGTATGAATGTATGTGTGTTTCTCGCATTGTGAAAAAACAACGGTATCTAGAGTCATCAAATTTTGAATAACATAGTCCTCAACCCAAACATGGACACCTGGACGCCCGAATTTTGAATTTCGAATTTTATATTTCAGATTTTTTTTAATTTTAACAAATTTAACGATTTGAAAGCGAGCAATGGCAACACTGCAAGGATTGAAACATTGTTTATCTCCGGCGCGCGAGACCGTATATCGGAAACTCTAAAGCTGTGCTGTTTTTAAATATTTTGTGATTTTGTTCTTCAACTGAATTTTACGTGACGAAATGCGATGAACTTTATATTTAATTAATAAATTTTACGCACAAAACGTTAATAATAGAAAAAAGACCAAAAAAAAAAAGCGTTTTGCAAGCCGCTTTACTTAGAAAACTGTACATTGATAGGATCAACTGAGAAAAGGCTAAAAAAAAAAAATAGACAAATATATGCCAACACTTAACACTTCATTGGGAATTCTAAACACATACTGCTTTTAAAATTTTTGTAATTTTGCTGTTGAACTGCATATGGCATAACTGCGAGCAAAATTATGCTTAATAAGAAAGCCAAAAAGACAAAAAAACGGGTTACCAGGAGTGAATGTAACAGCAGACTGGTAGACTGCGAGCTCAACCAAGCGTGTAAAAAGTTTTATCAAAGCATTAGCAGACTTTACATTAACGGTAAGATAATAAGTAAAACATATTCTGTATTTTTTCTGCGGCTGATTTTTTAATTAATAAATATTACTAATATAACATGTTGGTTTAATACCTTTTCCCCTGCTGTCTCTTATTAGTGCGTAAGATACAAGTTTCGATTTGCTCATATTTTAATTGGTAGATTATGACATATTTTTAAGAAAAAAATTATATAGATATATACAGAGAGTGTTCACACATTTTTGTAACGATTTTGAGTAGGATAATTTAATTTAAATATTAATTTTAAAATACAGACGTGACTGGCGCCAAATTGGAATGAGGTTTCATTATCGTCTGCAGCGTTAAAAATATTCTTTTCTTTAAAATGTCGCTGAAAAATAAACAATGGATCGAAGGCTATATTATTGCGCTGTCTGAAGAGGTCTCTTACTCAATTATTAAGAAAAAAAAAAGATGTGAAAACCATGGTTTTAATATTTCTACGCGTAAAATAAGTGGCATAATTAATATGAAAGGAAATAAACGTCAAAGTTTATATCTGATTGGGAGAAAGGCAAAAAATGCATACCCAACAAAGGTACCTACAGCTCTTAATAAATCTAAAGTCGTGTTTTAAAGGAAAATCCAGCCCCCTCCCCAAAGAGCTATTGTAAAATCTTTAAATATCTCTGTAGGAGATGTGAACAAGATTATAAAATAAGATTTAAAGCTAATCAAAACAAAAAAACATGATGTTCATCGCCTAATGCAAAATCGTTACAAAAATGTGTAAACACCCTCTGTATATATACAAGTTGGCCATCCCTGTTGTATAACGTCATAATACCTCAGGAGCCATATTCAAACACTGACTGAAAAATGACGTTCTACTATAGTAGATGTTTACACATTTTTAGAATGATTTCGGATTCGTTTAATTGATGTTTTAAATGTACTGGGTATTTTTTTTAATGGTCGAGCTGATATCCTTTTTTCTAGACTATAGTCCGAAGAACCAAGGTATTTCCCTTCCACTACTTTCCAGAGGTAAATAGTGGTTAGGTTAATAGTGGATCAAATAGGTTTATAGTGGTGTGTTAGCGTTTACAGAGAGCTCTTTTCAAGAGAACTAAGATACAATAGTCCATAGGTGAAACGTCAGGGGACTTCGCAGGAACATGTAAAGGTATATGCAATATCTGCATCAGTCTTAATTTTTTCAAGGAATGCAGTGGTACTTTTCGAAGTATGCCTTGTCGCTTTGTTTTGAAGTTTAACTTTTTGACAATCATTGAGATAAAGAAATGGAATATCTTCTGTAAGTATCGGACTTAAAAATATCTCTTAATAGTACGCGGAGTTTATATATATATATATTTTTTAACTCTTCTCATTTTTAATTTTCCTTTGTATCAGATTCCTGCGACAATCATAAACCCCATACGGAAACTTTCTTTGCTCTTTCTTTTAAAAACGAAAACTCAAGACGTAAGTTTGTTTCACGATCCAATATGGATACAAGATTTATCTTTCTTGGTTGATATAACCAAACACTTAACCGATTTAAATTTATCGTTACAAGGAAAAGATCATATCATTACGAACATGTTTGACATAATTAAAGCATTCAAATGTCAACTAGTTCTTTGGGAAAAACAACTTAAAAATGAAGATTTGACGCACTTCTCGACGTGCAGCGTGAACAAATCAAGTTTAGATCATAGATGTTCTTATCAAAAATACGCAGAAAAAATTGCAAATTTAACAACTGAATTTGAAACGAGGTTTAATGTTTTTAGTTCCTTCGAAGACAATTTTTTTTTTGTTGTTTTCTTCGATTTTCTCAATAAGTATTGACTCAGTACCCAGCCATATGCAAATGGAGGTGATCGAGATTCAATGCAACTCAAATTTGAAAGCAAAATTCATATAAGTGGGCGTGCCTGAATTTTACAAATATTTACCAGCCAGGTTTGAAAATACTCGAAAATTGGCATATGAAATTATTTCCATGTTTGGTAGCACTTATCGGTGCGAGCAGTTATTTTCAGTCATGAAAGGTAATAAGTCTCCTATTAGAAACCGCATTAATGATGCTCACCTTGGGTCAGCGTTGAAAGTTATCACTGCAAACAAAATTTTTCCCGAAATAGGAAAGATAATAGCAGAGAAGAGATGTCAAGTATCAGGACGTAAACATTAAATTTTTCTTGTTCTTTTCTATATAAATATATACATATGTTTATTATTGTATTATTCGAAATAAATCTACGCTTCTATGAATATCAATTTTTTTTTTTTGCGGCCCACCTAAAGTTAAACCTTTTTTTTTTTTTTGCGGCCCGCCTAAAGTTAAACCTTGTTTGTTTGGCCCAACTGTACCTATGAGTTTGACATCCCTGAAAAAATAAAAATTAACATTCGTTTAAAATATTACATCCTTTATTTAAAAAATTTTTATTTCAAAAGCGATTTAAATATAAACAAAATTTGCAGTAATTTTGTAATACAATTTTGTAACTGCAAATTTTCAATTTTGTACCTCTACAAAGTAATCAACCAACGCAAATGAGGATATTATGGTCAGTTTAAATATTTTTCTTTACAAATATTGCTCGCTAAGTATTTAAGATCTCTTAGCTTTCCAAAGGATGCTGTATTGTTTAAAAACACACAGTCTGAAATCTGTTTCAATTTCCGCTTTTTTGACAGATATCCCTGTGCTGCATGCATTCGAACTGTCAAATATGCTTATTAAACTGGAGCTGCCATCTGGTGTTCAAATGTGACATTATAAACTTTTATGCAATAGTAGTATAGAGGCAAATTATCTTTAAATTTTCTACCTTAAAATACGTGAAACAATGACCTGCATTTATCTAATAAATATCACGGGCATACAGTAAATGCTCTTATGAAAGGTACTAGACTGATATTTAAAACTGCATTTTGCTTCCATTAGTGATATTCGTGGGGGTGATGTATCCCAAGTTTTATACTTATCTATTGATCGAGACAACAGTTTTTATCACGGAATATCCAAACATCAGCTGAAATAAAAAATGTAGAAATTAAAAATTAGTAAAAAATACTAGTTGACTGTAATAAATTGACTACAGTACAGTTTTGAACATTTATTTTTAAATAAAAATTTTCCCTTTCTTTTACATCCTTTTCAGTAAATATTAAGGCTGCCAAACTACTAAGAATAATTTATTCACTTATTTTTAAATATTACAGAATGGGAAACTGCTCATCATAGACATAACATTAATTTAAAAGTAGTAGAGAAATTTTAATATCAATAAATAACACTGCCTCTGGTACTATACACAGAAATACGTCTCCAATATGCAGTTTAAAAAGCTTAAAAGAAAATAAGTTTGACATTCAAATAAATGCCCAAATATTTTTATATCAGCTTGTCGGTTAAATGTCCACACCTTTCTCCTAGGAAAATTTTAAGTTCCCTTCTGATTTAAATTAGACGACAGAAACAATGCTTTAAACAAAAATTTCTTAAAGTAATTGCCATTCACAAATCATAAGCACCCATTTAAGAGCTTACTGACAATGACATAGCATATATTAATTGTAACTTTTATCTAGTAGCAAAAATGCAACTTACAATATATTTTATATGATCGTAAATTAAATTGTGTTGAATGCATTATTTTTTAGAAATTAAATACGATTATATCTCGACAGAGGGAGTATTTAATTGACTGAAAAGATACCACTACTGAGTTATAAATTCAAATAGTGTAATTTCTTCTCTTTCTTAACATTTTTAATTACCTGCATTAGATCTAGTTTTAGTATCACAGCCCGTAATCTACCATTCATCAAGTAGCAAATCCTCTTATTATACTAAATAAAAGATGGTTCATACTATTGTTTCTTTCTACGGGATTACAAGCTTATTCATCCACGTCTCTTCTTGGTCAGGAACTCAATTATTTAAACCCTGCTGCAACTGACTGGCGCTCTCCTCTCACATCCTTTAACAAGCAATTTAAAAAAAAAAAATATTTTTACGGATTTCGTATTCATTTAGCTATTTATTTAGAATTGTAATTAAAATTGCTTTATTTTTCCTTGCAACGCAGACGATTTTTGAAGAGAAAGCTACGTCAAAAAAATAAAAATAAATGAGCGGGTTCATTTAATATTTAATAAATAAATATCTCGTAATGGCTGTTGCCATCCTCAAAAATATCGAAAAATAGGTTTTACCAAAATGTTCTAGTGAATAATACCAAAATGTTCTAGTGAAAAGCTTATAAAAGCCGAATTAAAACACCTCAGCTCAGTTGCAGCTGTTTTAAGCTAGCTATTGTTTACCTAATACTGTTATTGATTATAGCGAATTCGTTGTGAAATAGAATTAGTTTCTCTGTTTGGAATTGAGTTCTCTTTAAGGTTTGAGATATTGTGATATTATACGAATATCTCTGAGGAAATATTTCAGCATTTTGTTTTATTTCTTGTGAAAAGAATAAATTTTAATATCTCTTTAATGACTTGCGCATTCAATCCATAACGAACCCGTACGCACGCAACATTATCTTGTACAACTTATAAAACAAATTCTTCCCCCACAAATGCTAAGGAAACATTAGTATTTTGCTCCAGGTTCCATTTACGGCTAATGAATGAGATTTTCTTCATGCGTTATTTATATAGTTCCTTAAAAAATGTCCTTTCGCTTAAGCAGCGTCTAAACCTGAACACAGTCTGAAGCTCTAAACCAGAGTATTTGCCAGCATCTTACCTTTTCTTGTTCTTATGCGGAAAAAGCAGGAATCATGAGAGGATTTGGGGGTGTCTCAATAAGGACTCTAAGCAGAAGCCTTGTCAAGTACGTTCGCCAGTTTTCAAAGGGCTAATTTGAAGAAATTTTCATCTTTTTCCTCACTCTCCCTCCGTGGGATTTACTCAGGAGCTTTCATCACCATGCCCATCGTGAACTTCTTTCAAGTTTACAGAGAAGTATTGCAAAAGCAGTAGAACACCTGCATAACTGCTTCTGTATCAAAGTATCTTGTCAAGTTGCATAGTAATCAGGGCCTACGTGTATGTAGACAGGCCTCCAGTGCTTTCCTATGACAGAAAAAGTCCAGTCCAGTCTACTGCGAACAGTAATGAGAATTTATAGTTATTCTCCCTGCTTTTTGCATATATTATGCATATAATCAACATCTGAGGCCCTTTCTGTTTAATAACAGAATTCAAATTTCACCATGTATGGAACATACTATTCCACATACGAATTCTCGACTGATTTACAACAATCTTGCTCAGTGTGGCTCACTTCATGTAAAAGGAAATAAAGTCTGAAAGGTTTCAGATTTTAAATTACGTCCAAAGGGACTTCGTTTTGTTTTGTTTTGTTTTGCTTTGTGCGTTACCTTTATTTATTAAATATCATGTTCTTCGCACTTAAAGCATAAAATTCAGTTCAACAGCAATATCGCAAAATAATTTAAAAAGAACATATCTTTAGAATTTCCGTAAAAAGTTTTTTTTGTTTTCGCTTTTGTGCCGTAGAGCTCGCTTTTAAATCGTTTGAGTTTGTTCATCAAAAATTAATTAAAGTTTTACAAAATATGAAATGGATAATAAAGCAAATTCCAAATTCGGGCTTCCAGATGCGCATATTCGGTGGAAACGTACGTTATTCAAAACTGGGTGGCTCTAGGTGCGCTGTTTTATCACATTTTGAGAAATATACATACATTTACGCAGATTCTTCATTATTTAATTTCTTTAAATATAATACAAGGCGATAACTTTTGGTGGCAACAATTTGAAAAGTGATACAGCCTTTTATACTGATTCAATGCAGAATCGCAAAACGAAAACAATAGTCCTTCAGGGACAAAACCCCTTTGGACTGAAAAAAGAGAGAAATCTGAATCTCTCTTTAGCAGTGATGTTATATAAAATATGCATTCCGGTTTCTTTTTTTTGGGGGGGGGGGAGTACAGGCTATTTAGAAAATGTCTTTAATTGGTGAAATGGTTTCTATTTTGCGATTTTACTTAATTTTATTATAGAAGCAACCTTTCTTATACACTCTAGTTTTCAAACCGCGCTTTCTTCCAGAATGAGATTTTAGTTTCGCGCATTACGCAAAATAGGGTAAAAAGCTTCTAGTTAAACTGGTGTCTGAGTCTCTGTGCAGCTTCGGCTGATTTATACAACAGGATTAGTTTTAATTTTACGTGTTATACTTTGGCGAGGCCCTGTACACGTCAGGACTACCATCTGTTCATATTGTTCTTGAGTTGAATAAAAGTGTCTTTTTCACCCTTTTTATGTGTAGTAACTGATACAAGTTTAATTTAGAGAATAGTCGCTCCACAGTTCAAGTAATGATCAAGCTTCCAAATAATTTTAAATTAGCTAGAATCTTACACTGTGACACTTTCCATATCGATAAAAATGTACTATCTTCTTAATGATTTTATTTTTACCCTCATTCTGTCAAAAATTTCCAGTTCAATTCGTGATTTGCTTCTGCTGCATCAAGGTAGTATTAGATATTCTTTGCTTCTATCGTGTGTAAAATTAAGTACTCTCTAAGTCTTTGATTTCATTTATTTATTAGTAACTGAAGAAGAAAAAAACTTACGTTAAAATAACACGCCGAATAACGATTATTGGAGAAATTATACAACAAGAATCAGCCTAATGTTTGTAAATTTTGAAGGGCTAGTTTTGATGGTTTAACTACAGAACCAGTTGCTTCAGCTGCCTAAGTGCAAATGAACGAGATAGAATATGGTGATAAGAATGGCTTCAAGTTACTGGCGCCATCTATTGATGAAACAAGAAATAAAATCCATCTTTATTGGAATTAGGATCATTAACTAGAACAGAAAGATTTTTTTAATGTGAAACGCCTCTAGAAAAACTAATTTACCAATGGAAGATATTTTTTGAATAACTTTGAAATTGTGAATAATTTTTTCAAAACTTAAAAATATTACGCTAATTCTTGCTGTTTAATTTCTCCAATAAGAAAAAAAGCTGTTTAAAATTTTCAAAATACATTTTGCATACAACTTATTTATTGCCGCGGGGGGGGGGATAAATTCTTTGCTTTTAGGCTTAACTAAAGAGCATATAAAATAGAATCTAGATAACAGAAATCTTAAAAAATTTGGCAAAACAACACCTTATATTTGGTGTATATTTTGGAAGAATTTTTTTTGCTTCTAACAAAGAACGGCCTGTATCTGTTCACTCTCGAATTAAATAGAATTTTGACTAAAATCTATGCCAAATATAAACTCGCTATTTGGAAATCGGCGTCTTACCACACGCGTGTCGATGTGATGGACCAGAAATGTGATTCGTTGGACCATGCAACTTTCTTCCATTCTTCTAATATTCAATTTTTTATCTTTTACCTCGGTTTGTTTCTTTTGAAATCTTCTGCCAAGAATTTTTACACACTTCAGAGTTAAGCATTACTCCGAAATGGTGTTTCGTTTTTCTGTCTAAAATGATGTTCGTTTTCCACATACTACCAAAGCTACTTTTAACCAAGGAGAAATGAAACAAACAGATTTCCTCGAGTAATGGTAACTTTCATGATACCCATATTCCTAATTCCTCCTTCCCCAAAGAAACGAATAATATTAAAATAGTATTCATGCATTATTCTTTGAATATTTTGAAAAACGTCACGAATAGTTCTAAATTCTATTCTTTTGTTCCTAATTATGAATATTATTCCAGTCAGAAATCTGTGGGATGTATTTTTGAAATAGTAATTTACTGATAGCTCAATAATATAACTTTTAAAAAATGTACTAATTGGTTGATAAGAATTTCGTTGATAACATAACGTTATTATTGAAAATTCAAATAGAAAATAATGTTTCTTTGTATGTGCGTATACATATACACCGAAGAGCCATTACATTATGACCACCCCGTTAATAACATGTAGGACCACCTTTAGCCCTCAAAACTGACAGCACCCGCGAGGCATCGACTCCACAAGGTGCTGATATGTAGTCTGAGGTATTTGGTACCAAGCGCTCAATAGCTGGTCCTGCAATTCCCGCACATTGGGAGAGGATAGCGTGGCAGCACGACTTTGGTTTTCAAGGTGAGACCACAAATGCTGTACTAAATTAATGTCAAATGAATTTGGAGGCAAAGACATGACTTGAAAATCATTGGAATGTTCCTCGAACCACTCCCTGACGATTCGACCCTTATGGCACTGTGCATTATTCTGTTGGTAAACACGATCTCCCGTCGGAAATACTGTTGTCATAAATGGGTGAACCTGGTCTGCAACGATGTTCACGTAGCGCACAGATGTCAGGGATTGCTCTATAGGGATTATGGGTCCTAATGTGCTCGATGAAAACATTGCCCACACCATAATACCCCCGCCACCGGCTGGTCTTCGTCCAACTGTGCATCCGTGAGCCAGGGTTTCATTTGGAAATCGGCGTATTAGCACACGCCCGTCGATGTGATGGACCAAAAAATGTGATTCGTTGGACCATGAAACTTTTTTTCATTCTTCTAATGTCCAATTCCGATGTTTCTTGGTCCACTGCAGACGCAGCTGGCGATGATGTGCGGTCAGTGCAGAGACGTGTTTCGGCCTCTGACTGCATAGGCCCATACGCAACAATGTACGCTGCACAGTGTGTTAAGAAATACTGTCTGAGTCGCCACTGTTGTAGCTGGTGGTGATTTCGGCTGTTGTAGCTCTTCGGTCACGGGGAACAATGTGTAGCAATCTCTGTTCTCCTCTGAAATCAATTCGCTGTCGACGACACACTGCTGGCTGGCGACTTGTCGTTTAACCATCCATCCGTACACCACTTTCGATATGTGCTCACAACAATTGCACGTGACCAGCACACTAAACGCACTGTTTCTAATATTGATGTCCCCAGTCGCTGAGCCATAACGATTTGACCTTTATCGAAGTGTGATAAATCATTTGATTTTCCCATTATTTTGCTAATCGCGCTATGTTTGGAAATACAATGCATATCCGCTTTATATACTCCAACATCAGTCGCGCACGTGCAGTGATTTTCTTCCTTGGTTAGTCCATTGTTATAGATGGAGGGTGGTCATAATGTATTGGCTCTTCCGTGTACATTAAACATAAAGTTGTTACGTATCAGTAAATGATTAAACTTCGTAGCTTAAAAAGCACATTTGAAAAAAAAATAAAAACCCTTATAGTAGTAAATATTCTCAATGATTTCCCCAAACCCAAAGTAAACTGCAGTGCAACAGATTATACAAAAAAATGCCATTTTTACTTCCTCGTAAAAAGTACTGCAATCACGAAAAATTCCGGGTACCATATTTCAATGAAAACATCTATTTTGACCCCTATCGAATACAATTTAACGATTGTTTTTGCGTGACATCTATACGTAAGGGCAGAATAAAGGACTCTTTTTCCCCAAATGAATTATAAAACTGATGTAAAATCGATTCAGAAGATATTTTTTCGTGGCGCATGTATATGTGTATCTCTCATCGCATAACTCAAAAGCGAGTCATCTCAGAAAGTTGAAATTTTGTACACAGGGCTGCTATAACATGTAGTTGTGCACCCTCCTTTTTGGTTGCAATCGGTAGCACCAAAAGTATATAAATATATATAGATAGATATATACCCACTCTATTACTCGGCTCAGTGAACTCAATTTTTTTACTTCCTTGTACAAAGTAAAAAGGAAGTATTGTAATCGCGAAAAAATTTCAGGCGTCATATTTCAACGAAAATGTCTATTTTGACCGCTATCGAATGCAATTTACGACGTTTTTCAGTGACTTTCATGCGC
>KK116395.1:93695-113595 GCA_000611955.2 Stegodyphus mimosarum | reverse complement strand
TTTTTTTTTTTGTGGTGGCGAGTTTAAAACAAAGCCAATGATTTCATCATCAGTTATCTGATATGACAGTGTTGGTTCATCTGAACACATTATCCATACTAAAAACCTCTTCTGGGTTAAGACTTTTTTTCTGCCACTAACACAGAATCATTATTATTCGGTATCATTATTGGATAAATATTTTTTCTTCGGTATTTCATTCTCCATTGTGCAGTTTCTGGAACATATAAATTCAATATTTATATTTTGAGAGGCAATACGGATTTCAGGTCGGCAGATTTTCGGTACTTGACTGTACTGATTTAATATAAAATATTATTGGCCCTCTCTCTTAATTTTCACCCACAACATAACAAAATTTCTCTTTATTGATATTGTTTTATTTTACAGAAGAGGAGATAAAAAAAAAACTTTTTTTTTGGTGAGCTACATATTTACTGCAGTTCACCATACAGGTAACAGGAATAGCAAACAGCACATATTTTATGAGGTTAATGAAATAAGAACAAAATTCTATCTCACTAATAGATGAATTATTAACTGATTTAGGTATTAATTAACATGTTTCTTGTATAATAATTTCATAAGACAGAATGCACAAATGAACAGATTATTACTGTTACTACAATAAGCAATTATGTATTTCAGCCATATAGAAAATACTTGCATAGGATTTATTTGCCATTTTTCTTCACATAGCACATTTTGCAGGAGGACAGATATTATTTTCTGCTGAATGGCATCTTCAGTTTTAAAAATGACCCTTTTTTGACATAAAACCTATGAGTACTATTGATGAAACCTTAAGTGCTACTATTGCTGATAAAATATTCTCTTAATTATTTGTTGTTAATTTGCATGCTATGAAAAATAATGCAGAAAATTCTTTTTTCAAAGAATATCATATTTACTGGGGTATTAAATTAGCTAATTTCACTTCTTGAAAATCAAGAGGAAATATTTCACGATGCATATCATTTCTGAGGGGAGAAGTTAACTCGAAAAATTTGCAGATAATATATAAATAATAATAATAACTAAAAAAAAAATTGAAAGTTTTCAGATTTTATATCATGCCCAAAAGAGCTTCTTTTTAATGTTTTGTGTGCAAGCTTTATTTATTAAATATAATGTTCTTCATACTTAAAATTCAATTCAACAGCAGTATCACAAAATAATTTAAAAAGAGCACATGTTTAAAATTTCCAACACACAGTCTCCCGCGCTGGAGTTAAATCCTCCCCTCCCTGTACAGTGTTGTTATTCACTTTGAAATCATCGAGTTTGTTAATAAAAAATTTGTTATCGTTTTACAAAATATGAAATAGATAACAAAACAAATTCCAAATTTGGGCTTCTGGATTCCCATATTCGGTTGAAGGTTTACGTTATTCAAAATTTGATGGCTGTTGTTTCATCACAATGCGAGAAACATACATATATTTATGCAAATTCTTCATTGTTTAATTTCTTTTAATATACTGCAGGGAGATAATATTTGGTGGCAACAGTTTAAAAAATGATACCTCGTTTATAGTGATTCGACGCAAAATGCCAAGATGAAATTAATAACCCCTCTGAGCTAAAAAGGTACATTTGAATAGTATTATACTACTGTATTCTATAATCAGTTACAGGTACTATTTTTAACTCTATGTTTACTTGTACATTATATTTTTCTATTAAACCATACCTTACAAACTGTCCCCATAAATCAGAAATTTCTAAATTACATTTCTGTTTAGAGGAGATATGCAAGTGAACTGTACCTAACTTTTCCCATTAAGTGTGCTCTTTTTACATACTCTCATTATGATTTATACATTTTATGCAATTAAATCATTAATAAACATAGTTAATATGAGTAAAATTTTATTAGATATTATAATGTAGCAAATTATTATATGACATATATATATATTTTTTACATAGTTGCTAAATTGTTAAAATATTTTACAGATCAAAAGAAAAAGTAAAAATAAAAATGAAATTTGAACAGTCTGTTGCACAGGATTTTCACTCAAGATTTGAAAATTATACAGAAACACTTTGCACAGAATAATGAAAACACTTAAGTTTTTATAATCACTATATTTATCTTGCAAGGTCCTCTTTATTGCTAAGGAGGACTTGAAGAAGATAGCACATTCACAGCATGGAACATAAAAATAAATTACATAAACAATGCTAAACATTACAAAATCTTAAAGTACGATTCAAATTCAAATTCTTAAGAGAGTGATTCGTTTAAAATATATATTTATAATATATGAGATAGGGTGAAGCAAAAATAATTTTGTTTTAATTTTCAACCATATACTATTAACTGTTATCTAAAGTTTTAATTTTTAAGAATGTATACTGTGACATTCAATCCCTTCAAATGCAATGATAATTTTAAATTTTAACAAGCATAATGAAAAATTTGACTGCATTTAGTAGGTCAGATCCTATATATCCATAAAAATAAAATTATACTTACTATCAATACCTTTCAGACTTATAATAATTTACTCATAGAAATGATCAATAATTTCATTCTAAGATACAATAGGTTCAGTATTTTCACTAAAATTATGACTTTATACAGATAATGTTTCCTACTAAGCAAAAGTAGTGAAATTTGATGCTTGAATCCCTGATACCAATATCCTATCATATAAAAGTTAAGCGTGATGGTTATAAATCAGTGGGATGCTTCATTATTTACAATCATTTTTAACTATTATTACACATAAAACCTTAGCTATAAAATTTTCCATTTCACTAAATTATTTTATTGTAGAAAAACAAAGAACTTTGCAAAAACATTTCTGTTTGCTTTGTGATATCTGAAGTAACCACTTCTCATATTAGATTTCCACCAGCTAATGCAGCAAAATATTGGCAATTCCTTGCGGGACACTTAAAATCTATCAATCCAAGAAGTTCTCCCCACAGTTTGGTAGTACAAGAAGAACGCAAGACCTTTGGATTCCATTTCCCGAAATGCTCTTGATCAAACCTGGAATCGAGCTTACGCCAATAGCTTTCTTGCACTTACCTGAATTAAATAATCCAATCCAATTCCTAAGTTCTTTACAAGGCATTCCTTAAGGTAGATAGCAATCATGTTCCAAGTTTATACTCAAGTTCTGAGTTCATATTTTAATAACAGGGTATCTCAACTTACAAACTGCTTAAAATGCAAACTTTTTTACATCTCTTGTTGGCCTCCAAACATGAACTCTTTCATGCCCCATTTTGGCCTGCAGATTTGAAGTCAGAAAATTACAGACCAAAACAAGTTTTCAGCTGTGATGAGATTGGTCTTTCAGGATGAAAAAATGCTTAAATGAATATTCATAACTAAGCAGGAAATGGCATTGCTAGGACACAAGCCAATAAAAGATAAACTTTGGGGGGGGGACAGTGCTAATACTAGTGACTTGAAAATAAAACCTCTGTTGATTTATCACACAATGTATGACAATGTATGACTGAATGTATGGCAAAAATCTTTGCTCTAAAATTTACAAAAAAAATTTGACAAAAAAGATTTAACTGAGAAAATTTTCCTTGTGATAGATAATGCTCCAGTATAACCATCATAGTTGAAAAAATAATATGGATGAAGAGTTTAATCCAAATTACGTTTTCCCTCCTAATGTTACATCAATCATCATATCACTGGAACAAAACATTATTGAAAGAAGCTTTATACCAAAGCTTTTATCGAAAGTTACTGCTAATTCGGAACTAACTGTGGAGATATTCTGGAAGGAATATTTAAATGTTCTTCATTGTTTGTATCTTATTGATCAGCCATGGGAAGGTATTTCCTCTACAAACATTGAAATCAACTCTAGGAAAACTATTGCAGGACTATGTCCAAAGAATTCCTTTAGAACTTGAAGGTGACATGGCATTGCATATACTGTTGCTTCCTTGCATAAAAGCATGCATTTATATGTTATTAAAGTAGATATAGAGGAGTTAGAACATTATGTTCAACTGACTGCTGGAGAACTATATAAATTAAAAAGGAAGCAGGAAAAGGACAAGGAAGAGAAGCAAATATTTTCAGAGAATGAAGATAGCAACATAAATAAAAAATATTACAACGAGTAATGTAAATAAGAAATCTTGCAGCACTAAAGCGAATTAAAAGAACTGGTTAATATGTGCCATTCAGATCAAGCTATTGTTCCTTCAGCCACCAATATCTTTAATATTAATGCTATTATATATAATATAGATATTACAAGTGTGTTGTTATATCAAGCTTAATCCATAATTGGTATTACTCACACTGCCAGGTGATAATTTCATGTCTACAAGATAATACATAAGTACAAAAATTCATATCATGTACCAATATCCCTTTTAGCTCATCACTTATCAGCTAGCATATAACAGCTTCTAATGCATGCTAGCCATCCCTTCAACACTAATTTGATTCACTTCTTTAACTAATTTATTATTTTTAGTTTACATATCCTACATATGTTATCAGTAAATATTTCTCATTATTAAATAAATGCACCTTTTTTAATTGCAAATATTACATCGCAACAAAAGAATTTTATCTCAGCATTTATATATTGAGCAGTAACGTAAAAAATAAAAATCAGATTGTAAGTTTTCCTTACTTTTAACAATTTAATATGAAAGAAAAAGACTCTTATATTACTGATGCACAATTTTTTATTATTTAGCTACTTACATATTTAACTTTTAATATTTTACATGTACATAATATTTTTGCTTCACTCTATTATATACAACTAGCAAGCACAAAAGCTGGAAGAAATTCCAAACTAATTCTTTTTTTGATATATTTATATCTACATAGAATCAAGTCAAGTGAAAATACTTATTTAATTTATGGTAATTAAATAGGTCATTAAATTATGAAAGTCAGAAACTGTTTAATGAAGATTTATCAAAGCTGTCTCATAATTGAAGTTCAAAATGGTTTTTCGATTATATTATCATGTACAATAACTAATATAATAAATACCTTTCTTCAAAATCATAAAAA
Source organism: Stegodyphus mimosarum (assembly GCA_000611955.2). NCBI lineage: Eukaryota > Metazoa > Arthropoda > Arachnida > Araneae > Eresidae > Stegodyphus > Stegodyphus mimosarum. Next base: position 108,572 of record KK116395.1, on the reverse strand, counting down.
AAAAAAAAAAAAAAAAAAAGATCAGTCTGTATTGCATCATATGCAACATAAATTAAAAGGCATCTGAATCTGAATCTCTTCACCAAAATCAAAAAAAAATAATTCAGATATATTCAGCACAAAAATTGCATATTTACGTCTGAACAATAATAATAGAATTACAGATAAGAATATAATTTTGTCCACAAAGATAAAATTTTGAAAATTACAGAAAACTTGTTTAATTAAAAGTTTTCTGTTCAAATGGTTCATGGTTTTTTTTCTTATATATTTTTTTAATCTCATGAACTACATAATATTTCCTTCAGATGATCAGACCATTCATACTAAACTGTGATAAAATTGGAAAATTACACATAATTTCAAAAAATTAAAACAGAAAGATCAATACTTATGTGAAAATAATATTAAAATTAATACACATCTAAAAATCTATTAGTTTTCAAGCTTTACATAATCCAACAGTTTGAAGCTTAAAATCCAAAATTATATATATTATTTGAATTGGTCATGTAAACTATGAAATATAACTCAAAGGAAGTTTTCCCAGTATTTTAAGAAAAAGAGAGACTTGCTTTGGGTTTTTTCCCTTTTTCGAGTCTTTCAGGTTTTTCTCAATTTTATGAATTTGCATCTTTCAACAATATAACATATTTGTCCTTTCACCTTCACAAAAGACAATCTGGCTCAAGCCAAGACACATATATTTCACTAGCAGTTCTTGGTTTTATTATCTTCTTTTAGAATGCTGCAGTTAAAAGTAATACAATTTACAAGACTTTAAGATATGTTATCATAGTAAGCCACTCATAAACAAAAATCATTAATCATAAAATAAATCAGTGAAAGTTGCTCCTTTAAATTTCAAATTTTCAATCAATAATTTTTTTTTCCAGATTTATTTATTTCATTTTAGAAATAAGCACTATCACCTTCTGCAGCATAATATTCTGGTCTAATTTTGTCTAAAAGAATATTTTTCAGTCAGATGTTAAGATGACATTTTGCTTTCAATTAAAAAAATCTATTAATCTGTAGTTATTAAGCAGTTATATCTTTTTAATTGTTTATAGTTCAATGATTTAATTTATCACTTACTCAAGAAGGAAAAAATACTAGAAATAGACTGGTATCAAATTTATTTAAATTTTTTTATATTTCAATGATTTAATTTATAACTCACCGAAGAAGGAAAAAATTACTAGAAATACAGACTGATATCATTAAATTTTATTTAAATCAATAAAACCATTTCTTTCTTAATTAGTAATGCAACTTATAAAATCATCTTAAGTGTAATAATAGATTTTGTTTTTCAATGTTCCATGAAAGATACTGATTATTGACATTCTAAATAAGTTTGATTAAACAGAATAATTAATTATTTGAAATGCTATTGCTATAATAACCATCACAACAAGTGCTTAAAGCATAGCTTAAAAATGTTATTTAGTGAAGTTCAAAACAGTTAGCAGAACAAATTACTATTGGCAGCTGAAGCAATTATACTCGATTTTTCACACTGTGATAGGATGCAATATCTTAATAATTATATCCATATGAAAAATATTAGAGAACCTTTACATGAGGCCATTATAAAAATTGCACTTTTTTATTTAGCCACTATACTGCTAACATGAAATTTAAAACAAAAATAAATTAACAAATAGTTCGACAAATTTTATAAATTAGCAAAGCTATTTCTTGTTACTGAAGCACACTTTGTCTAAGGCACCTTAAGCATATCAAGATATAATTGTAGAATGCAGATGATTTAATGTGCTGATGTTGCTGAGCAAGAGAGGAATAACTGTTTTCTCATCAGAACTGCATTTCTGAGGAATGACGATTCTTGCAACTAGTTGCTTATTATCTGGAGAAACTTTTGAAAATGTTGGTATTGGAAATGCAGAAAAGTCTGCATTTATTTGTGTGCCCTGTTTCTGGGCAGCTTTTAAGTTAGATATTTCTACCTTTAATTTTTCTGCTTCATTCTGTAGTATTTTCAGTTTTGATGCAGATTCAACAAGGTGATGTTTAGCTGCCATTTTATCAATCGTTGGTTGTGTACCTGGTTTACGATGACTAATATCTACTACCAGAGGACAACACAAATTCTGTGCTTTTCCGAAAAGGTCTTTTGATTTCTTTGACAATGCAACAATGCTTTCTGATGATGTGCTGTCTGTTTCAGAAAGCTCTACCATATTCATAAATCCAGTAGTACTTGCAAAACCTATAGGTTTTGTAGGAGTTTTCAGAGATGGTAAGTTTTCCAATTGCTTCAACATGCGAGTAGTCTGCAATCTTATATTTTCATTCTTTAAATGCTTCACCGTTAACTGCAGATCTTGGACTTGCTGAGACAACAAGGAGCTATCACGAGACATAACAACATTTGATGGTGCTGAACCTGGTACTGTAGGACTTGTAGGAGAAGCAACTAAGTTAGCTAAAGATGTAGTTTTTGATAAACCTTCTAGTATAACCTTTTTAGAAATTAATTTAATTTTGTCTTTCAGTTCCCCTCTTTCTGTTTCTAAAGCATCAATATCTGCCTGCAAATGATCAAGAGTTTCTTCAAATTCCTTTTCCTTTTTCTTCAGAAGCATTTTTGCTTCATCTAGCTGTCTCTGAATACGTTCAACTCTCTCATCACTGTCTTTTGTTGCTATTTCTAATTTCTTTTCTGCCATTTCTTTTCGAACATGCATCTCACTTAATTCATCACTCTTCATTTTAAGAGCTTTCTTCAGCTCAAAAATATCACCCTCTCGAGCCTCCAACTTGAATTTTAAATTTTCTAAGTCTCTTGCTTCTTCTTTAATGGCTTGTGCCCGCAGAAAAACAGGTGGGTTTCCTTTTTCAACATTCGAACGATCAATTTCATATTCACCTTCTTGCATAGCACTGGACAATTTATTCATGTACGTCATAAGAGTATTCATTGATTGACGTATGCATTCCGGTCCACTGTCATCCTTGCCATAAGCTTTGTCAGTAGATTCATGAGCAAGTTCTTTTATCTTTTCCATACTAACATGGACAGCATCTCCTGACATAGCAGTTTGTTGTACAGCAGATTTTCTTAAATAGAAGGCAGCTGTCATGACTTGACCAATTCGATCTTTGGCGGTTGGAATTTAGGTTCAGAACTATTAAGATTTAGCTTAGTTTAGTTTATTTAAAGACAGATGTACTATTATCTGCAGGCAGTCTTCTTCGAATTTTTTTCACAAACTGACGCACATCATCTGAATACGTACAAACATCTCTTAGTAAAATTCCAAATTCACTACTTTCACCAGAATTGTCCAACAGAACTTTTACTGAAGAAATATCAGTATGAATAGATTCACAAGCAGCTCCGATTAGTTTCATGTGATCTGCCATAAGTGAAGTACAGTCAACAGTCTCTGAAGATAAATGCACACTATAAAGATTATAGAAATAGATAACAGATTTAATTAGAGCATCAAGGTTAACATTTTCATCCAACTGATCTTTTCTTAATAAATCGATATAAAAATCAAGAGCTTTTTCTTGTACGGCCATTTCCATATACAGTGTACCGATCTTCATAAATAATTCCATGTTGCAATGGTTAAGAGCACTAGAATACTGATGCAAAAGTGACTGTAAAAAGTAGAGCTGATATAATAAACGATTGGCAAATGAATACTGATCAATTTTATGAGTCTTAAGTACAATATCTTTAGATATTTCTTCAGGACAAGGGAATTTTTCTTTTACCTGTGATGCTAAAATTTCAGCTTTTGTTATCATTCTAGGAATAAGCAAAAGCACTAAAATTGCATCATGATCAGAACCACGGCAGAGGAAATTATCAGGCATGAAAGCACATAAATAGTTGACATGTTGAGTAGCTTCTTGCACTTCTAACCTTCTCAAATCCATTTCCACAGCTCGAGCAAAAGCTTTCGTTTCTGCATATTTTACCTTAAAATCAAAATACTCAACTGGTTTAGACATAGCAACTCTGTCAGATTCCTTCTGCAACTGCATTTGAAGTTCATGGTTAGTCTCTCGCAATTGCTCTGTCTGATCACGGAACTTTTGAATAGTTTGCTCATAATCTGCAATTGCTTCTTGCGTAGCTTCTAATTTTCTTTGACCTTCAAGAATTTTAGCATTTAACATATCAACTTCTTCACGAAGTTCTAGTTCAGTTTCCTTAGCTGTTTCTTGTAACTGATCATTAACATCCTGTAGTCGTTCCAAATCATCAACTAGAACTTGAAGTTCTCGCACTCTATCTTCTAATGCCAAATTTCTCTCAGTTAAAAGTTCAATCATTTCTTCAGATCCAAGAGCTGCATCAACCTGTTCTTTCAATTCACCAAGTTGTTTTTCATAATCATCTACTAAGAGACTTAATTTTTCCTTAGCACGACTAAGTTCGCTAATCTCTGATTTTGCTTGATCAAGCTCTTTCTGAGTTCTTTGATATTCTTGCTTTTCCTGGGCAGATAAATCTCTCATTTTAACAAGGGCTTCCTTTAGCCTCTCATTCTGTTGCTCTAATTGTTTCACTTGATATAACGTTGCAGTACCATCACCTCCTTTATCTGACATTTCAGTTTTTAAAATTTCATAATCAATTTGCAGTTCTTCAAGTTTTTCTTTAGTTTGTTCTAACTCTGCTTGCAGAGTTTCACATTTTTCTTCGGCCATTTCTTTATCTAATGTTGCTAATTCCATAGCTTCAGCTAAATCTGACATTTCTTCCGCATGTTGTTCTTTTGCTTCAATTGCTTCTTTCGCTTCTTTTTTTGCTTGTGTTAGTTGCCTCTGAAGATCAGCCTGTACTTCCGTTATTTTTGCTTTATATTCCAGAAGCTGCTGCACCTGAATTTTCGTTTTCTCAGCTTCTTTTATTTTAGACTGGTCTTCAAGGCGCTTGATTTTCAAAGTTTCAATTTTTTCATTCAGATCTTTGATTTCATTTTTTAGACTATCAATTTCCTGATCTTTCTGAAGAAGTAAACCCTTGAATTCTAGTGTACTAGCAGCATTTTTGATAGATATAATGTCAGCAGAATTCTCTGATGCATTCTCTTCAATCATTGAACTTTTTAATGAACTAGATGAAGAACCATGAGAAGGTGCTTCAGCCATATTTGCTGCATCTTTTGCTCCCTTATCAGTAGGAAATTTAGGAATATTTGTAGTGAAAGATGATTTTCGTCGTTTTTCTGGAGCCTCTTTTACTGACGATATGTTTTCCATAGAACCAGTCGATGGTGATGATGATGCCCTACCCTTAGTTCCAATGTCCTCATCAAGAACTAGAAGCTGAGTCTGACGAACAAATATCCCATAATTATCGGGACAAGTGAAATAAGCTTTGCCCTGAACACAACCATTATTTTTTCCTTTTGGTTCATCTAATATAACCCCAAACCACTTTCCAGAAGAAAAGTTTGTATTACCAACAAATGCAACTTTACCTTTAACATCCTTACCCACAATTTCAACTCTGCTACCAATTTTAGGTACTTTTTCAGCCATATTTTATCACCACTTAACTAAATATTAAAAATAAAAAAATTTAGCAGTTAACAATACAGCATATTATTTAGTTTCCACAATATAAGTTTTACGCATAACCTTTTTTAAAGGTTTTGTGGACATTGGAACAGCCCAACATTCAGTTATCATCAAAATAATAGCCACAATAAAACTAACAAGTAAAAATGCTAAAAGAGTAATTCTCCATACAAACAAGTAATCTGGTGGCAATATTTCTGGCTCAGGATATGATACTTGAGATTCTCGAGGTATGAAGAGAAGAACAACAGTTATAAAAAAAGCAACCAAAATGCTTCCAAATCCAAGAAATCTGCAAGGTAAAATAGCAACTGTAAAAGAAGAATTAATTCAAAATGAAATGAAATTTTCAGTTTTCAACATTCATTGTAAATTTAAACAGCAGGTGAACACATTAAAAGTACACAAAAAAACTATTTTTAAAAAATACACAGAATACTAAAAATAAAACTATATACTAATTTATGAAATGGAAATTTTAAAGAAAGCAGGAAGGAATTGAAGTAGATCAGAAATGTGGTATATTCCAAAGTGCATTTAAAATAATAAAATTTGTTTTAGAAATAATTCTTTATATAAGCATCTTTCTCCGCAAAAATTAACAGTTTTGTGAGATGATCTAGCTTAATATTATTATTTCAAAATAATACATCATATGTCTAATTTCACTAAATTATTTTGATATCTGACATAAATAATGAAAATATGGATCCAGTATGAGAAGAACCTGCTGGCACTTGACCACTAAAAATGCTTAAAATTGAATCTGTTCCTAAAATTAATGTGATTTAACTTATAATAGTATCACCATATGTGTATAGCAATATTCCATATGTGTATAGCAATTTTTAAAAGTCAATAACTTTTGATATAAAATCACTGCCATAATACTGATAAAATTGTGCAATGATATTTTACATTTTGTGGTGTACTTGCCGAGAGTAACTGTCTTCTTATATTATGGTACACACAGGAAAAACACTCAAGTAGCTAAATAACTTTTCTCTGACAATAAAACTATATTTTATCCTCACATCTGCTAACAGGTCTCTGTCAGCATCATCATGGTAAGTCACTAACATTCCATCGGGTGCATTTGATCTGCTAGGCATACCTTGAGCACTTTTGTTTGCCCTGCCTCCTTCAAGTGTAATCACTCCTTCTCCATCCAGTTAGCTTCCCATCTTCTAGTGCCACTGGCAGTTGTAAGGTCAGTCAGTGAATATATTTCGTCATTTCCAGTTCACAGATAAATTATCTAATAGGCTCATTACACCAGTTACGCTGCAATTTGGCAAGTAAGTTTTCTATGATTTTTTAATACTGTATCACACTTTTTGGTTAGCAATTTCATATAATAAAATATTTTATGATTATAAACAAAACTGAGTATATTTTTGGGCTGTGGCTTTTCAAGCACATTGTGCCTGATCATGTAATGAATTGCAAAATTTTTTAATAATTTAAAATATTGCTTACTATAAAATTTGACGATATTATAAATATTTATCTGATCCAGGCTTCAAAATGGCAAAAAAGCTTTTGATTTGAGAAACCCTCAAAACCTTGAAGAAATTTACCACTCATTGGAGGCATGATGAAGATGAGGATGTCAAAGATGGTAATGGTAATGGATTTCCTGGTGCAAAACCTTTAAGGTTATATGTACTGAGAAGCATGTCAAAAAAACAACAGAAATTAACATTACACAAACACAACATACAAACAACAACAAATCTAAAACTCGATGACACTTTATAAGGTATATCTCCCACATTCTTAGCGTGCCTTCGTGGTGTAATGGTCAGCACACTGAGCCGGTATTTCAGAGGTCCGTGGTTCGATTCCCGGCGAAGGAATTGCATATTTTTGATGGTTCCTGCTTCCAAAAATGCCTAATGTCTCTACAGTGGCGCCCGAACTAAAAGGGTTGTGGATGATGACTCTCCACACCCAGAATTTGGCGACTAGGTCCCCTAAAACCCTAGTCGCCATTTAAAAAGGGGAGTATATAAGGTATATCTCCCACATTCTTAGCGTGCCTTCGTGGTGTAATGGTCAGCACACTGAGCCGGTATTTCAGAGGTCCGTGGTTCGATTCCCGGCGAAGGAATTGCATATTTTTCATGGTTCCTGCTTCCAAAAATGCCTAATGTCTCTACAACTTTTAAAACCGAATGATGAGAGAAAATGATGAACGCTTAAGTAACTTGATACACAAAACTCACATGCTTTCAATTATGAAACATGAATAAAAACACAGAGTATGACACATTAAAAAGAAGTCAAATTAAACAATAAAAACCCGTCTCTTTCAGGTAATCAAACAAATTGTCATTTATCTCTTTCCCGATAATATGGTCAAATCAGGACATTCAATTAAAAAATGACGCACGAACAAAACACTATTACAGCTTGAACAAAGAGGTTCACTCTCCGCCTTCAAAAGGTAACTGTGCATGACTTGGAAGTGACCAATTCTTAAGCGAGTTAGCAAAACTTCCTCGCTACGAGGATGTCAAAGAAGGAGATTTTGAATGTTGAAAGCTATATTGATTCAGAAGATGGTGTAGAGCAACATGAAGAAGGATCAGAGACAGAACAAGAGAGGAAGCGAAGAAGAGGCATTGAAGAAAATACTGACTTTTATTTGAGACAAAGTCAGACCTCAACACTTCAGTAGTGATAGTAATGTTTTGGTGTCCTTCTTGTATCATCATTGCATGATAACCAAACTACTGATCTTTCTACTGCGAAAAACAGAAACCAGAAATAATCAGTTTCTACAATGAAACCAAGTTAGGAGAGATATTGTGGATAAAATAACAGTTCATATAATGCATCTTGGAATGTAAAATGGTGACTCATGGTAATTTTTTTACAATGTTGAACATTTCAATCAATTCTTGGATCATACATGTAGGCAATGGGTACACAGCTCTTAAAAAATGGTTGCTCTTAAAACAACTGTCTAATGAACTTGCTCAATGAAGTCTATTAGGATGCCAGTACACTTACAACAAAAATTAAAGAGATATGCTCCCACCCCAGAACAACAACATCGAAATTATGATGAGCCAGATACCTCCAAAAAGACGCAAATGCTATTTGGAGACTCATAAGGGAAGCTTAAACTAATGAGTGCAAAACGTGTCACACAGCAACCTGCCTCTCACATGCTGTTTTTATGTGTCCTCCATGCTATACGAGAGAAGGACAGATATCTCCTAATGAATCAGATGAATGAGAGATTACGCTTATGTTCTAGTTTTAATTAAATTTAAATCTATAATTAGCCTCGCACAATAACTTTATAAAATTAGCAAAATTTCATTAATATAAATAGTTTCTTTTTAACACTATTAAAAATTGTTTTATTGTCACTTAAGCATTTTTTATAACGTGTAGAAGTTTAAGAATAATGGATAGTGTTTGATTTTTGTAAGAAAAAACTTTTTATGCATAAAAAAGTTCAGTACATCTAGAAGTGCCTTTCAGACTCAATGCGCATGAACATGTTCTGAAACATACTGTGCTCGATGGAGTGTTAAAATCTTTACGGAGTAGTCTCGCAAATAATGCTTTATGTTTTTAGTTAATGGAAAATTATCGTTTGTGATTCGTACAAATTTCTGAAAAAATTCAAACTATATCATATGATAAAAATATAATATTTTCACTTTAAGCACCTTCATAGGTACTTACGCATTATCCTGTTGACCATAAAAGTTGGTGGACATCCCACTAAAGTGTGCCACTCATCCCTGCAGAATTCCTAGCTGTACTTCTATCTACAACTCTCACAATAAAATATTCATTAGAGTTTTTATATAATCCACCAAACAGCCATTGCTGTGGAAGTATCTGATTCACTTCGTTTCTGTGCTTCATATAAGGCTTGATGTACGACTTTGTCGATTTCTACTATTTCATTAGACCCTCTAATTTTACTGGAAGCTTGTTATTTTACAGGCATGAATGTTCCAGTTCATTACTGTTTTGCATTCCATATTCAGCTGTTCTTTACTCCTTTCAACAGATGTTCATTCTCTTGATCAGCTGTAAATGAACTGGAGTCACAAATATGATTCTACAGCACTCAAATTACAATTTTTTTTAATGCAGTAAAAAATACAGAAATAGTTAATTTATATCCTCATTCAATAAAACAAAAGGTGACTTATCGAGTATCAATCCGGGTTACATCAAACAAAAGAATGACTGCATTGTGACATCAGGGCTTATCTGTAAGTGGCACTAAATCATCCTGCTTAGCGATAGTTTCACAGCTGATGGGATAACACATAAGTACCTTTTCACACATTCTGTCAGTAACTCCTCTCGTGTTTTTAGCATTTTAATTTTCCTCAAACAATTTATATAAATGCTAAAATACACACAAAAACACTATCTTCTAATTTTTCTACTACAACTGCATTATTTTATTGATTAATCTAAAAAGTAGTAGTAAACAGGCAATACAATAATTATCAAATAATAAATAGTCAGTACAATAATATTAAAAAAAAAGTTTTAAAACAAAATATTTTCTGCAGTAATAGAAGTAAGAATTTTTTTAATTTAAAATCCTATTCAAAATAATAAACTACTGCATCCAGCAAATATATTAAAAGCTGTATGAGTTTGAAGCATAAAATTTTTCTTAAACAGTTCTGGCTAAAACATTTATCTCATATTCCCTCTGGTAGTATCATGCTTTCATATCAACATACATTAATACTCTTCTCTTTTAGAAAATATAGAATTTGTTTTTATTTACATGTTCTCACACATATAGATAGGATAAAATATAGCCCGTTAAAACATTAAATCCTTTTAACTAAACATGTTCACACTTTAGATGAAGAATATAAAATCATCACAAATAGATGAGTTTTCAGACAAGAAATTCATTACATACTTCCTGTAAAATACATGCATTAGATGCTAATTTCATGAAGATATTTTTCATTTTGTCACATTTTTCTTGAATCTTCTAGAATCGTAGGTCTATAAATCATGCCTTCAAATCCTTCTAAACTTTCTAAGGTACAATATTTACTCTGAAAAAAAAATTATCCCTACCAATTCTGCAACAGCAAAAAGCTAGATAATTAAAAAAAGGAAAAAGTGTAAAATTAATTTTACAGACGAAACTGATGTATATGCTGAGGATTCTGAAACAATTACATGGGGGCAGGGGGAAGCTCTTGTTGTTTGGAACTTATCTCACAGTAACACCAGAAGATGCTCACAAAATTCATTGTAGCAAGAAGTGTAAGACTGCACCTATCGTTGGCAAGAGCCTTGAGCACCATACAGCTGACAATACGACTTTGCTCAGTTCTACCCCCGAATTTGATGGAGAACATGCCTGGGGGATGGGTCCGAGGGTCTCCCACTCCTCCTTCTTTACCACCAACTTCTCAAGAGGGCTTTCAGCTCGTCACGTATTTAGAATACCCCATACTGCACAGACACTATACTAGAGATGCACAACCTGTGGCCCGCTGAGACCTCTTTAAAATTTTGTTGCGATCTGACATGCCTCTAGAATGGGTTGCGAGCAAAAAAAAATTCACCACTTTCCCCTTCGTTACTCATTCTACGCTCTCCTCTCGAAGTAAGATTTGGCACTAAGCCAAGTTTCCAATCAACCAAAGTAAATTTCACAGCCTGAGCACGAAAACAGCTCCTAGCCTGCACGGTGCACACATTGGGGAAAGGTTTGTGGTATGATGTAGCACGAGTATATTTGCACGCATGCACTAGTAAAAAGGGAGAGAAAAATACTTGCTAGGATCGGAAGCATTGCATTAATTTTCTTTGCGCTGTTGCACTTTGGGCTTTGTGACTATGCATTGTTTTATCATTCGTGCCCTTATTTTTCTTTTTGAACCATTAAAAAGTTTCTTGTTTTGAATATTTCAAAATATTATTTTGAAAGAGGAACCAACGTAGAATTTTTGTCATTTTTGTCCATCTGTTTTGACAGTTACTTGCCACAATGAACAGATTTAAAATGAAAAGAAAGGTAGCAAACCATAATAGGAAATTTTCTGAGGCCTTGACTTCGAAATACATTTTTGTGATGCAAGATAATAGAATTACATGCTTGATATTACGATTGGTGTTTGCAAGGAGTATAATATTAAGCACTCACATTTTCAAAGCTTGAGAGGATCGAAATCGTTAAACAGAATCTCTTCACTGTTCTCTCGTTGCACAAAGGAATGTGTTTACAAAGGCATCTTCACAATCAGATAATCGTGAAGTTAGTTTGGGAATCGCAGCCTTAATTGCTAAAAGGGTTGGATCCTAGCAGAGCTCACACCCTTGGCGCGAATGATTTTGGTTGGCGATAATTGCGCCAATCTTGGTAACCCTACTTTAAAAATAGATATGGCAAACCTAACTATTTCTAGAATTTTCGGATTCGGCGGGTATTTCGAATTTTGTAGTTGGTCATCGAGTTGGAAGTATGGCTGCTTGTGTAAGCGAGTATATACTAGAATTTTTTACTTTGTTAAATGCAAAAGGTAATAAAGAATTTATTCAATGGTGTATGAAGGAAGGATTGATTGCTTCGGATTATAAATGTCCTAAATGTAATGTGTGAATGGGATTATACGAACGAAAGACTGTTGTTTTGGATGGATCTGAATGGAGATGTCGGAAAAAAGGTGTGAATGCGCATGATGTTTGTAGAAGTATAAGAAAGAATTCATGGTTTTCCAAAAGTAAGTTAAGAATGTATGATATTTTTCCTTTTAAATATATTTGATTAATTTCTGTAATGTTTACATATATTTTCATTACGTATCCATCTTATCTCGCTATATTCACTTGCCGCCATTGTAAGTGCTATTTTTTATCTTAAATATATTTCATTAATTTCTGTAATGTTTACACATATTTTCATTACGCATTCACCTTATCCCACTGTATTCACTTGCCGCCATTTCGTTGTGCCTTGGCACATTTTTTTCAGTTTGTCGCCAAGGGTGTGGGCTCTCCTAGGATTTTACCGCTAAAAGTGGCTGCCCACTTACTGATGGCAATTTTGCAATGAAGTGTATATTGTTGGCACAAAATCATGTTTCTTATAGCCCTTTTGGGCTTTAAAAAAGAAAAGGAAGCTTATTTTGGCTCAATTAAAGCAGATTTCTGCAATGCAACTGGCTCTTTTCTTTTTTTTTTTTTTGTCCTGAAAATACTTTTTAATTGGATTTTGTAGAATTTTGCATGGAATGGTAAGAAATCACTTATTTTTAACTTATTAAAGTATAATGAATACTAAGCAACATTGAAATTTTTTTGTATGAAAGCCAAATAAAATTTATATTTTCCTTGAGATACAGAGATTGCTTTTATAGAGTGCTGCATACATATGGCATTGCAAAAATGCATTTTTATTTTAATCAGTCCAAGTAAAATGTAATAATAATAATATTCTTAAGAACTGCATTTACTGATTTTACATGGAGCTTGTTAATGAATAACAAACTGATCAAATTTAAAAGATAAATATCTTACATTTGCTGGATGGCAACAGATTTTGAATAAAAAGTGAAATGAAGATTTCAGAACAAAGGTATTTGGATTACAGTTTCAGACATTGTGACTAATGATTATTGAGTACTTTTTCGATTAATGCAAAGACTTTTAAGATGAACATACTCTAGGTAAGATGAGATTCATATGTGAATAGAAGCAACAGCCCAAAATGAGGGACAGCTTGAGTATAGGACCCCATTGGCGATTTTTTGGACTGGCGACCGAAAAATGTCGCCAAGCCATGAAAAAGCAGTTAAAATTGAAAACACAAGTTAGAAAGCACGTTTTAACGAGAAAAAAATTTTAGAATATATGTTTAAACAGCAAATTTTAAGGTACATAAGTAAGTGGGGGCATATTTTAAATAGTAATATTGAAAATACAAGTTTAGCCATAGAAAAGCCGTTAAAATTGAAAATAGAAGTTAGAATGCACATTTTAACAAGAAAAAATTTAAACACAAATTTAGAATCTATATTTAAATAGTAATACTGAAAATAAATAAATAAGTGGAGGCATATTTTTAGTAGTCATACGGAAAATACAAATTTTAAGCTGTAAAACTGAAAATAGGAGTTCAGAATACATGTTTAAATTAAAAACATGAAAATAGGAGTTAAGAATGCATGTTTAAATTAAAAAGAAAGAAAAGTTTGAAAATACACAAGTACATGGAGGCATATTTCAAGCAGTAATATTGAAAATGCAAGTTTTAAGTTGTAAAACTGAAAACAGAAGTTCAGAATACATGTTTACATTAAAAATAAAGTAAAAAAATGCTGGAAATTTAATAAAGTTTACAAAATCATGGTAAATTTACAAATAAATCCTATACTCTGCCCAGTTTATATCCCTTACAATTTCTAGAAATTTGTTGAATACATCAATATTTTGCTCTTTGCAAGATTTAGTGAAAATACAGACAGGGTTGCCGAAATGCAGTAAACTAGAATTTGCTGGGTTACCAGAAAAATACCGTCCGAAAAGTTCGCCAAGCTGAAAATCGCCAATGAGGTCCTATACTCAAGCTGTACCCAAAATGAAATATGCTGAGCTATTCTCAGGGCTGTTCCTAGGCCATTGGCTGCCCATGTACTTTCCTAAGATTGCGGACCCCAAATTTTAAAAAAATGCTTAATGATTAATCACTTTTTTAGTTCATACTCACAAAGTACTTAAATATGAACAATTGTATAAAAAATACTTACATATGACAAGTTCTTATAATGAATTTAAAATATTTAAGGAGTGGTATCGCAAGAGTCCAGCCACCGTTGATTTTCCCTGCCCGAGTACTTTTATGCACTGCACCCCACTAAGAACGGCCTTGGCTATTCATAAGAATAGCTTGAAGGAAACCTTTTTGACCCTCGAGGTCTTAATTTATGATGAGTAATGAGATAGCACAGATTATTCTTACCAGCATTTCTTTATTTAAAGGAGCTTGAACAGCTCCTTTAAATAAATGATTTTATGCTACAAATTTTTAAAATATTAATTCTTAAACTAGCAGGCATGTACTTAGCATAAAATTGTTTCATGTATTAATTACAAAGCATACTAAGATCAGATTGCAATTTTTAATCTTACATTAAATTTTTTTTAACATTATGAAACTTTACTAATAAATTCTTAGAGGTTGTAAAATGAAGTCTTCGGATTGCAATTTTTGTAAAACTTAACTACATTTAAATGTTTTTCTAGAAGTTTAATTATTTCAGTAAATTACAGTTTAATACTATGAATTAA
>KK116395.1:0-93639 GCA_000611955.2 Stegodyphus mimosarum | reverse complement strand
AAAAAAAAAAAAAACTAAAATAAGTCAATTGCAATGTTTACAAATAATAAAAATATTGCTTATGAAAATAATCAATGAGCTGAAATTTAAAAAAATAAACTTACGAGACAGGGCGTTTCGTTTTAGAAAACAGAACTGCCAAACATATTGCACTGATCCATACGATAGCAATTACAAAAACTCCTACACCAACACCAAAAATTCGATCACTCATAACACTCTAAGGGAAATTCTATTTATGACAGTGTTAGTCACAGAAAACTATTATGACATCTCATCCACTTCATCTTAGCTCACAGAATTGTCTTCACAGTCGAATGCATATATCGAAAATATCGAATTACAATTTAAATATGTCATTGAAAAGTTTCACATGAAATTTTACTTTTTATAAACTGTGATTAATGTTTATTCAAAATATTTAAAATTTACAAAGTTTATTCGGAAACTCCGAACTCCAGACACATTCAGATAAATACATTACACGAAGATGTAATTGAGCTTCTGGATCGCTAACAATATTTTCTCTTAGTTTTCCCACTTAGGTTTATTAATTTATTGTTTAGAAAAAATAAAACATTTACAATATTTGAAATAGGGAATATATTTTTTTATATACATTTAAAGGCGATATCGAATAGAAACGAAGTGGATAAAAATTTTTTTAAAATTAGGTAGTGCATTTGGAATGAAGTACTATTTGTCTCTTTTGTGAAATGTGTTCTGATTTTCTTGCAAATATCCATCTACAATATACAAAAGTGATTATTTTGCATTGAATGAACCAACGAACTTTTAACGGGAATGCTTTTTAAGCTACCGAAATTTAGAATATTTACTGGATACTTTGAAGACTATGTAAGCCCTTCTCGCCAACAGGTGGCGGGCATTTCTTCCTCCATGATTTATTTACTGCTTTTGACTTCGGAGTTTTGGCATCCAAAAGTTATTTATCGTTAGATTTTGTATTCTTTTCTTTAAGTTAGAGGCAGCCAAAGAATATGTATTGTTAAGAAGGAAAACGTCTCCTCAGCAGCAGTGGCTCCCTCCCAACGCAGAGGGAAGCAGCTGCGCATGCGCGAAATGTCTGTCGCCAAAGCACCAAAGTTCGAAGCCGGCCTCAAAGTTCGAGGGTCAGTTTATCAAGAGTTCATAAACAGAATATCTTTTTAAATTTCTTTAAACTTTAAAGGAAAAGAAAATATTTTTTCGCCAAAGTAAATTAATTAATGGATTAGTTATTTTGAGCAAATAAAAAAGGTAAGAAAATCCAAGTTTAATTTATCGCGAAACGTCAAAAAAGAAGAGTTTTGTCAAAGAACGTTTCTTCTTAACACGCGTTCCTCAATTAAAATACAGTAACACGCCGAACAAATATTAATTTAGAAGTCAAAAAACAAAAATCAGCCTCATATTTTCAAATTTTCACAGGACTAGTTTCAATGATTTTACGGAACCATCAGTCTTAGGTGCAAAAGCACAAATGAACGAGATAAGATATAATGATTAGATAAGATAAGATAAGGAAGCCTGGACAGGAGATAAGCTACTGGTGCCATCTGTTAATGAAACCAGAAAAGGTAGAGATTATACCGGTAAATATCTACCCTCAAGACTGTACATGGCTACATAAAAAATATACTTGTGCTATCATTTAATCATGGGTTTATTGGTGCTCCACCAAATTTATATTTACTTGGTCTAAATTATCAAATGAAAACATTTCTGTTAAAGACAGGTTTGGAGCTTATAATGTCCACATTAGTTCTACGGAATCGTGCAGTGTGTACCAATGTGCCAAGGTTACACCAAATATATAATTTTAATGATTATTTTACTAAAAATTAGGTACAAAAAAGAAAGTTTTAATTAATATCGTGCATTGTTTCCTGAATTTTTACTTCCTTGTACGACGTAAAAAGGAAATATTGTAATCGCGAAAAAATTTCAGGCGTCATATTTCAACGAAAATATCTATTTTGGCTGCTATCGAATGCAATTTAACGATGTTTTTGAGTGACATTCGTACGTAAGAACAGAATGAAAGACTCTTTCTCCCCAAAAGTTATAAAACGAATTTGAAATGGATTCTGAAGAGAATTTTTCGTGACGTTTCTGCGTACGTATGTATGTATGTATGTATCTCGCGTAACTTAAAAACAAGTAGCCTCAGAATGTAGAAATTTTGTATATAGGGCTGCTATAACATGTAGATGTGCACCTCGCATTTTGGTTGCAATCGGCCGCACCAAATGTATATAAATATATGTATTTTTTTGTGGACAAGAGTTTCTAAATCAAATTGGTTTTTTAGAAAGTTGTTTTTATAAAGGGTATTGTTTTGTATTGGCTTTGATTTGTTCTTTTCTAAAAGTTCCACTCGTTTGAATTGCTTTTGGTAGGTCACATCATTTGGTTTTACTTTTGGTTTTGAATTTTACACCAGCCTACATAAATGACGAAACACGAATTAAATAATTGAAGAGTTAGGTTTGAGGGCAACTTCCCCTTGATAAGTCTGTCTTCTGCCAGCTCAACAATTATTCACTTATGCATATTTATTATTTTTAAGATTTAAAAAAAATTTATTACATTTTATATTTGTTAATGAATTTTAATACTTGCACTTGATTTACTTATGTTCTTAGAATTTAAATGATATTGTAGACTAATTCGCATCAATATAAATTATTTATAATTACTTTTAAACCTATTTCTATAATTAATTTTTTACTTTAATTTGCTTTTTACGAATAGAAATTTTGTTAAATATAAATATATGTATATATACTCGTTACTCGGCTCAGTTTATTTGGTCTTATAAGTTTGTAAATTGTGCACTTTTTGCTTTAAAAATGATTGAATTATGTTGTTCTTATGTTTCGGTTAAGTTTTTATGCCCTAAGTTAACCTGCATGCAATAATTAAGGAATTATCAACAATTTAAAAGTTTGTTAAGTGCGGTTAAGCCTAATTTTTGGTTATGATAGCCCAAGGTCCGTAGAAAGAAAAGGTTAGCTCACTTGGGGTAAACAAACGAAAAGCCAGCGATTCGTTCGGCTGTGACGTCACTGAAGTTCTCTGTAGCATCTGCTAATAGTAGTTTCGTATTTCCTTTTGAAATATTTTCTGTTTTTCATCGGAAAAGTAAATATTCTAATATTTGGAGTCGAAACTTAACTACCTAAAATATTGTTTACTGTGTAGAGTAAGTCTTAATTACGAAAAGTTCCCTCAGTAATTTATTGTTTCATCGGAAATCTTTCAAACTTCGTTACAGAATTTGCCATTCAAGATTCAGCTGTTTATACCGTTGCTCATTTTATCTTCAACAGACTGAAAACCCACATTTCACAAGAACTGGAAAATATGTAGTGTAGTGATATTTAAATGTTGAAATAAAAGAAATTCCAATTATGAACATTTATTCTATAAAGCTGTATAAACTTGTCCCTAATGTTTGGAATCTAATTTGGCTGAAATTTAAATTTATTTTATTTTGCTAAAGCCTACTTTCGGTCCATTTGTTTCTGCAGTACTTGTTTCATTTAGAAATCTTGGTTTACTTGTGGCTTTTTTTAGATGAACTCGCATGAACTTTTTCTGTAATATGTGATTAATTCTAATAGATAAAAAAGAAATTGCATAAAATTATAAGTCGCTAGATTCTAAAACTTCTTTGTAATTTCTTGATGTAAAGCAGCAACAAGAAACATGGACAAATGAACTATTCAAGCTATAACTGAAAGGAAGTGTAATACTTAATCAGCATACTCTTTGAATTCAGCAGCTGCATTATGTAATTCTATATAAAAATTGACACTATATTTAACCCTTTGAATTTTACCTTTTAGTAAGCATAAAAAATAAAATTTTCTAAAAGTATTCAGATAGATGATGTTAACTTTTTATATCAAAAAAATAAGTAAAAGATATTAAAAGAATATTTGCATATCCTCTATATGTTTTGTTATTAATATTGCATATTTAGAATTTTATCTTTTAGGTTTCTATATTTATTTCACTTATGTGTTATTTAATGTATAAAAATTATAACGAAATGAAACATGTAGTCATTTTCTGGATTGTCATCCTCATTTTTTATTTCAAAGAAGTAAATCCTAGATATTAATAGGACTGAATGCTGTATGTATTTATTTTTGTATCAAAAAAGGAATTTGTTTGTATAATAACTTAAATATTACATTTCATTTAACATATTCAGTTTAACCATTCTATGAATAAAAAAATTAGAGTTTATCAGTTTAGTTGTGGACAAATATTATTCATACACAGATAAATGCACTCATTAAAACATTATGCAATTTATACTAACATCATTTGACTGTCATTGTACTTTCTGTGAACACATGGAAAAAGGATGGATGTTTATTTAATATGATAATCTGTATATAATATCCCCACAGACGTAATGATTACATTCGTAGATACTAGCAAATATATTTTGCACTTTTTGCAGGTAAATTTATATAATTCAAAATTGGTACTAAATTTTAAACAGTACATTCAACAAAATCTTAGTAAATATGGATCTGAATTTTATAAATGAAATTTTGTATGAAATATATTATGATGCACTTATAGTAATGGAATGCATATTTTAAAACTGCAATTAATAAAATATTTGCTTAAGTTACATTATTCATTCATAATACAAATCATTACAAAGTATAAGTACAGATAGAAAATGAAATTACTACTACATTCAGCAAAATCTTAGTAAATATGGATCTTAATTTTATAAATATATTTTAAAAGAATTTTGGCATATTTGTTTTTTAAATTTTTCTATATTCTTAAATCATACATTTCCTAAATTTTGATAATTTCTTAAATTTTTGCTTCAATTTTAAATTTTTTTCATTCACATTTTTATATTTCATTCTAATGAACATTCTCTGTTTTACAAATGATTCAATTATATCTCTTCCTAAACCTTCTCCTTCCATTTTCTCAACTAATTTTCTTACTGTGCCCTGTATAACTTTACATTTAGGAATTTCATCCTTCCACAATTTCTTTAACAGTATTTCTAAGCGCAAAATTTTATGTTTAAAATTTTGTGATGGCATAGTCAAGCCACCATGGGACAAATGAATAATCCAAGGTGGTGGTGCATAGTCATGGTCTGTTACTTGACTGCCAGTTATCTGCCCAAGATCAGGATACTTGATTTTAAATTTTCTAGCAATCCATCCAGCTAGATACATTAAAGCATCTTCAGATGTTTCAGCCACTGGTGATTCATTTGTTGGAGATGATAATGTTTCACTTGCAGTGTCTGTTTCACTAGATTCATGAAAATCAGATATGCTATTTAATTTGTCTGATAGTAATTCTGCTCCTTCATCCTCAGTTTCAATGTTTGCGGATTTAAATGCAGATCCTAAAATAAATTCTTCCTGGTTTGTGTCTTCAGTATTTGCATTTACATGCACAAGACCAGTATTCTTTCCCAAAATAATCATTCAAAGTCGATATAAAGCGTTAAGAGGAGATGGATGGTCATTAAGGCCTCCACGACTTCTAATTTGTGAAAATAAATTTTCCAGTGCATCCTGATTCAGCTTTGACTTGAGTGAGTTGCATACACAAAATTTAAAACTATTTAAGCATATTTGGTACTGTGTGTATTTTATGTAATATTATTTATATGTATCTCTATATATTTTTATTTACATTCAGTTTAACATCACTTAAGTATAGCTACAGTCTACATGTTACTGTATACTTTGATTATTATAAAATGAGAATGGTCTAAACACAAAGAATTATGACTACCTGATACTATACTAATGGTACACAATGTTTACAATTATATTTTTTTAAACACTGAGTGCATTTATGTACATTGCAGCACTTGCATTTAATATATTCAAACTCAAGTGTAAAGTTTCTGTACATATAATAATGGTATTTATAATATTAGTATAATAATTTGTTTATATATGGTAATGCTATATATTAATGCCATTTTCACTATACAAGCAATGCATAAAATAACATGCTTACACATACGAGTACTGAAGGAACTGTATCAGATATTTTATTTATTATACATAATCGTACTTATGGTATATTATGTATGGAGTGTTATTACATATACTGTATTTGTAAGTATGTGCAACATTTAACTAATGCCCACCGTGGCCCAGCATTTAACTTGCTAACACTGGCATATGAACCCAGGTTCAAATCCTGGCGAATGGGCTGGCTGCATGGGAGTTTTCATGGTTTTCTTCATGCGTAATAGGGATACAAGGCAATTTCTCTTAAAAAGGCCTTCACAAAGGCCTCCATTCCCTTGGTGGACACCCTTGTATGCATAGGGGTAAAACATGCAGATTACCAGAACTATGTATCTTTAATAGATTTGTACTTACACACCCTTGAACTCGCTGTATCTTGTGAATTTTGATTTTAGCCTTAGATGCATTTATAACCAGTGTAATTTCAATCGATGCGATACTGTATCTTTAGTATCGCATTAACTTAATGTGTTCTAGTCAAATTGTAACATAGATTTAAATTTCCCTGTTATTCATGATATAGTGTTTTCTTTATTATGCATTTCTAAGCTTATGGTATTTTTGTGTACATTGGATTACTGAAAGTGTATGTGATATTATATAATTATATGCTATGTAATACTATATTCCTTGCAGTATATGACATGTTTTGATGCTTTTTATCTCCATAAAAACTCTGATTTTAAAATCTAAAATGATACACATAAAAAATACGACTTGTCTGCCCATGTAACTTTTTTAAAATGATTCAATAGCTGCTGTCTGGTCTGCCACTTCAGACCCTGGTTATGGCTTCGATAGAAATATATGTATCACTAAACATTTCTGTTTAACTTTATGGAGCCATAGCTGGGAGTTGCTTCAGTGGTAAAAATGTTATTACTTGATAAGTAATGCTTTATATTTATATGCATTTGTCACCATTCACAATATTAAAAACCGTTAGCATTTAAATATACCAAATAAAATGCATAGAAGTTTCTACATATATTAATGAATCAATTAATTTAAGTAACCCGAAAATTCAAAATAACTTGCATCTCTGCTATTTAAACCTTAAATCAAATCAAAACACACTATTAAGTTTCTATACCTATGAAATGATACATTTTGCTGATTATTTTTTATTTTGCCTGCATTATTGGTGCATAATGCAATCGCGCAGTGCGTACCAACCATTATACTATATAAATTTAATTATATTTGAGAGCGAAAAAAACAACAAATGAGTTTCCACAGTCGCGCACAAGCTTACATTCAGCTTAAATGAATGCAAAAATCTACGTTGATCTGAGGAGAGAGAACTTCAGTGACGTTACAGCCAATAGACAGCGAAATAGACAGCGAGAACGCACTTTCGTTTGTTTACCCCAAGTGAGCTAACCTTTTCTTTCTACGGACCTTGATGATAGCCAACATATTTGTTTATATTTGAAGCTCAGCAGAATCGTGGATTTGTTGCCAGTCTAGAGAAACTCAGCTTCGCAACAACATAGTAACGTCTTCTTTTATTCTTGCGAATTAAATTATGCTTGATTCATTCTGGAATTATAAGTTATTAGCTGGTTTTTGTGTAAAAATAGTAATTTTAATTGTAAAAATTGTTTTTTTAATTGTTTTAACTGTACTCGGTGTTTTATGCTTTTTTACATCTTTCAATTTTTAATGAAAATGTTTTGAATTTTTATGTATTTTTTCCTTATCGCGAAATGAGAACTAAATTAATTAGTAGCGTATACGCATTAGGTAAGCGGTGCTGAATCGTCTGTGAAAAACCGTTTCTTTTTTATTTGTTTAATTTCTTATACACATCATTTTAGATTTTTTATAATATTTGAATAGAACTTGTGGTAATTCTCCAGATGCTATAATTTTTGCTCACTCTGAGTTATAAAATGAATGAGATGTAACGCTGATAAGTGAACGTAGTGCAGAAGTCTGGCTAT
This sequence comes from Stegodyphus mimosarum, assembly GCA_000611955.2. Lineage (NCBI taxonomy): Eukaryota > Metazoa > Arthropoda > Arachnida > Araneae > Eresidae > Stegodyphus > Stegodyphus mimosarum. Next base: position 85,643 of record KK116395.1, on the reverse strand, counting down.
GGTAAATAAATATAGTGAACTTTAAAGAGTGCATTTATCCTACTGCGGTTTAGGCGCTATCGACGAAGTAGATTTAATTCGAAATTCGTTAACTGTTAATTCAATATTGTTGCGTTATACGGGTTCGTGGATTTGAAAGTATCCGATGAAAACACGATGCAGAACAATAAAAAGCACAATTTATTTACAAGAATCACTATTTACAGCACAGTTCCAAAATTACCTTTAAAAGCGTCGAAAATCTACAATAAATACGCTGAAACAATCAGCAACACAGCTTCAGGCTGTAACAGTAAAGGTAGCTTCCCGGCAACACTAAACTTATAATAAACACCGTGGAACAATCACCAATACACTGTAAAGGTAGCTTCACGGCAAAGCACTATCTCGATCGCTTTTCGTTCACAAAACTCTCGCGTAGCTTAGCACTCACAGTAAGCAGCTATTCTCACAATGCCGGCTCTCAGAAACGCAGGGGTTTATATAGCTTTTCCTTAGGTTCCACACGTTTCGAGAAATATCTCGACAGGAAGTTATTCTAGAAGCTTCCCGATTGGACCATGGGATATCTCCAATTTGGTCGCCAAATGCGCGATAAAGTCGCCAATCTGCAACCCTCCCATACACTATTTTATGGCAACCCTGGTGCTATGCCGGAAAGTTTACATACAGGCGCAACCGCCGAATTTTTCGCAACAATATGTTTAAATAAAATGCAGGAAAATTGCGCATAATTTAATATTCCGTACAAGGAAGTCATGTGGTGTACACATCAGAATTTTTTCTTTATAACAATCCTTCACAGGCCCAAATCGCCGCCCAGACGGTGTGGTGGGTTACAGCCGAAAACATCGCGGACGAAAACGTCGCGAAGAAAACAACTCAAGGCAAAAACATCACGGTAAAAAACATTGCGGGAGAACATAAAGCAAAGAGAAAACATCACAGTTCTAAAACATCGCGGTACAAAATATCGTGGTCGGAAATAAAGTGGTACAAAAATTCGCATTTTAAAAACATCGTCGTCGAAAATATCGAGGTAAAAAATAAAGTACCTACAAATCATAGCATGAGAACAACATCGCACACATGAGTTTTTCAAATCCCATACTGACATATTATGTAACTGACTTTCGTCGTAACTAACAAAATCGACATCGAAAAAATTTATTACACGCTATGAATGAAAATGTTAACCACATTTTAAGAATAAACGGAAACAAAACAAAATATAATTTTCATTAAAACTATATCAGGTTAACAAATGTGAAGGAAAGTAATTTAATAATTAACTAAACTATTTTTATAGAGGTAATCTCCATGCAGTTATTTATCATCCTTTTTATAAGCATTTTTAGACTGTATTCTTCATAAAATTATCACTAAAACTTTATAAAAAAATTTCATTTATTAATGATCCTTGTTACTTAACTGTATAAATTTAAAATTCTATTAAGTTCTGTAAGTTCCCTTAGTTTTCTACTCATTTTAAATTTTTAAATGCTTAAGTTTCCTTATTTTTTCAGCAAAAATGAAATAAAAGAATCCCCCTTTCCTTCTTGCGCTCCGAAATCATTATACGAACAAACATTTACAACTTTTCAAACCTGAAAACGCACGTGTGCGATGTTATGGTCACGCGGTGATTTGTAGGTACTTTATTTTTTTTCCGCGATAATTTTGACCGGGATGTTTTTAAACTGCGAAGATTTTGAACCGCTTTTATTTTTAACGACGATATTTTGTAGAACGATGTTTTCCCTTTGCTTTTTTTTCGCCCACGATGTTTTGTACCCTGACCTTTTCGCCTTGCGTTGTTTTCTCGGCGACATTTTCGTCCGCGATGTATTCGGCGGACACCCTGTGGTGGGACATACTGCGGTACCGAAGGTCCCGTGTTCGAATCCCAGAGAAGGCATAGCTGTTTTTAAATGTATAGTGTTTTTTGCAGGGTGGGGGTCTCTAAATATATGGTGAGCCGAATGTTCTCTTATGTGGTTTGGTTGTAGGGGAGAGGGGTGGGAGATCCTCGGACCTCTCCCCCCCCGGGAGTGCTCTTCCTCAAAATTGGTGATGGAAGTCCAACCTCCTTGAGGCTCTGACAACAATTCTTCCATATAATACATGGACAAGACAACAACATCAGTTCCAAATTATTTTGTCTTTTATGAAGGCGGTCGCGTTTTTTGTGTTCTTAAAACTGATAACTTTTAGAGATGTTCACTAAGGCTTAGGTCACAGTATTTCCATTCTATAGGTAAAATTTTATTATTAAACGCATGCTTAGTTATTGGCTACAATTAACTTAAAAAGAAAGTGAGTCTAAAAGAAAGCACTCTTAAAAAGAAAGAGAGTCGAAAACTCACATTTGTGCAGAAGGAAAATAATACATGATTTTCTTTTTTTTAGTCAAGGTTCTTGGGTTTTAATTTGTGGATAATTTTAAAATGAGTAAATTTTCAAGCACAAAATTTAACATATTTGTGAATGGGACAAAGAAAGAATTGTTAGCCTTAGTATAATTATTCGCTATGTAATTTATGAATCAAGAAAGAGTACTCCACCAAATAATATCACAGCCAGATTAAAATTTAAGGTCCTTAAGCGCTTAAAACATTTTGATGCCCCCATACACATTTAAGCCAGTTTTTTCCGCATTCCTTCTCGCTCTGTCTTGGTTAGTAGGGCTGGCAGGAACTATGCATTTTATTGCTGCCGACACTCTGATTCTGACGGTGCGGGTAGAGTTACTTATAGTAATATTTATTTTATGTAGTCTTTGACTATTGTTCCACGTTTTATTTAAATTTGACTATTATTCTATTTAGTTGCATCACCACGAGCTGTGGCTAGTATTCTAAATTCTGTTTAAATAAAAAGGTTAGTTAAACCTTCCCACGACTTTGTAGTTACTTCAGACATTGCTAGAACTCGTTTTATGTCTGTTAGGATTGTTGGATTAATTAACATTACCGGATCAAGTGAAACCTTGCAGATAAACTACTGGTGACTATCACGATATTATTTTTTTAAATGGAACCTACATTCCAATAAAAATACATAATGATATTGTTGGGTGCGTATGTTGTGCGGTTCGTAATGGATTGAATGCACAAGTCATAAGTTAATAAAATTTATTCTTTTCACAAGAAATAAAACAAAATGCTGAAATATTTTCTCAGAAATATTCGTACAATATCACAATGTCTCACAGCAGTTATACAATGGTGTGCAAAAATTAAGGACGAAGTCGAAAAATTAGCATATCAGCTGAACGAAGAGGCAGAGCGGACAGAAAGACCAATCAGGAGATTAAGTAAGGAGATCTACGGTAGCACATGCGCAGATATGCAGGTAGACGTAATGGGGGAGTGTCTGAGTAGTATAAAGCATGTTGTCGGTGTAAGATCAGTATTTCTGGCAAAGAGATTGCCCGCCGTATAGCAGTTAAAATCACACCGAGTTGCTGTCTCAGCGAGAAATGGCGAATAATCAATCTGTTAGACGACATCTGGATGCTTTTACCAGAGGTCGAATCATTGGGAAGTTGGAGGAAGGCCGCAGTGTGACAAGTGTGGCTGCAGAGTTTGGAATTGCTCACAGCATCGTTTCAGGACTTTGGAGACAATTTCAAACTACAGGAACAGCTATCCGGGGGCTTAGTAGTGGTCGTCCACGAGGAACCACACCCGCAGATGACCGGTATATTGCCTTACAGGCCAGAAGAAACAGGCGGCAGACAGCGGGAGAAATCGCTAGACACACGACACAGGCGACCGGACGACCGATATCGTGTTTTACCGTGGCCGGAAGACTGCACGGTGGTGGTCTGTTTGCATGACGCCCTCTACGGTCTAACGCCTGCCCATCGGAGAAGGCGTTCTCTGTGGTGCCGGGAACATTTGAATTGGAGAGACAATGAATGGGGACAAGTACTCTTTACAGATGAGAGCAGATTTAGTCTGAGTTGCGATTCTAGACACATACATATCTGGACAGAGCGGGGAACACGCAATAACCCTTTCAACATCATCAAAAGGGACTGTTTTGGAGGTCGCGGAGTTCTCGTTCGAGTAGACATAATGCTTGGTAGCCGGACCGACCTTCATATCTCCCAAGGAGGTTCGTCACCTGGGACTGCTATTGTAACGAGGTTCTTCTTCCTTACATGCGTCTTTTCACAAGGGCTATGGGTCCTCAGTTCCTCTTCATGGACGACAACGCTCCACCTCATCGCACAGTTACTGTCGAAGAGCTGTTGGAGAGTGAAGATATTGAACACATGGATTGGTCGGCAAGGTCTCTGGATCTAAATCCCGTCAAGCATGTACGGAACTTACTAGGGAGACCCGTGGCAGCACGTAACTTATCGCCAGTAACGATTCCGAAACTGCGATTGGTGCTACAAGAGGAACGAGCAGCAGTGTCTAAACAGCTCATTAACAACCACGTATCCAGCATGCACAAATGATGTGAAACCTACCTAGCAGTCAGGGGAGATCATATCCCCTATTAAAGACCGGATGTTTCTTGCTGGACACCCATCACAGGAATGTTTCGGCCTTCAGTCGCATTGCGCTCCATGCTACTTTTTCAATAAAGCTTCTTTTTATCCCTCTGATTTCTCTTTTAGTAAGTGTTGCTTACATTACTCATGTCCTTATATATTGGGGATCTTACGGTATTAAATGTGTTGATTTGGAAAGCTTTTGTACAAAGTTATATTGAAAAAACCGTCTCGTCCTTAATTTTTGCACACCAGTGTATTTTGAATTACTAAAACGTTAAACAGAACTCAATCCAAAACAGAGAAAGCTAATTCGATCTGACCGCGAATTCGCTACAATTAGTAACAGCACTAAGTAAACAACCACAGTTCACTTAAAACAACTACTGAGCTGTGATGTTTTAATCCGGCTTTTATAAGCTTTTTAATCCTGCATGAAATCATTTTGGTATTTTCTTGATTTTTTTCTGGATAGCAGAAGCAATTACGAGATATATATTGATTAAATGCGCGTGCTCCTATATTTTAACTTTCCCAGCGTAGCTTTCTCTTCAAATAAGTCTCGTGCTGCAGTGCACGATGAAATGAAACGATTTTAATTACAGTTCTACTAAAAATAGTTAAATAAATACAAAATTCGTAACAATATTAACATTACAATATTTGAAGGAGATTAGCATTACAAAATTGGAGGGTTATCTAATGGTAAGTGAGCCCATGCGCGACATGTTAGGCTCAGTTGTAAAGCCGTAGTGACACCTCACATGAACGAGTTTTGATCTATGCTCCAAGACCGAGAGCGGAGGAACGAAGAAGGATATGTAACGAAAAACCAGGATTTCCAAAGATCGAACACAACGGCAGTAGATAAGGCTACAATGAGCTGAAACATAAATAATAGAAGTAAGGCGAAATCACATATTTGGAAAGTTTCTTAAGTGTGAGAACCCCCGCTACATCAGGGTAACTTGACGAAGAATCTACAGGAAATACGTTTCAAATAAATAAATGAAAGGGAAAATAAAATGGATGAAATGATAATACAAAAATGAAAGGGGAAGTAAAATGGATGAAATGATAATACAAAAAATGCTAGGGAAAATAAAATGGATGAAATGATAATACAAAAATGATAGGGAAAATAAAATGGATGAAATGATAATACAAAAATGATAGGGAAATAAAATGGATGAAATGATAATACAAAAATGAAAGGGAAAATAAAATGGATAAAATGATAATACAAAAATGAAAGCGCAAATTGAATATACTGAATAAAAATCAAAATAATCAAGAAAATGCAATTTACCAATAAACTAGTCAACAGAGGGAAAATGTATATATGGTAGAGGAAGGGGAAAATTATGCGAATGATTTTAAAAGTTTCAGAACCTAGTGCTAAAATTCTAGGGTGGTGGTGGTGGTGGGGAAACGCGAGGAAAAATAACAATATATTATTTTCTCTTCTTCATAATAACTACTTTAGGCGGCTGGTGGCAAAAGCGGCTAGACTTGCATATAAGGGTATAGAGTACATTTCAAAATTTGACTAGTTTCTGAGCGTAAACTTCAAACAAAAACTTCATAATGTAATCTTTGATTATTTACGTAATTAATTTCCCGCGTTTTTGTTTCGTGTCTGGCAGGCATCTCGTTTCCTCTAGAAATCTTAATATAAATCCTTTACAGCGAAATATTTTGCGATATTATTAGTTTAAATCCCACGCCCCTACACTTTTGCGAATTTTCCCTTCTTATCTTCTTTAGAACACTGCGATTTTTTTGTTGTTTGTTTTGTTGTTAGTCCATAGGGGCAATTTGTCCAGAAGGACTATTAATTTGGTTTTGGCAGTTTGCTTCGATTCACTATAAACTTTGACTCACTTTTCAAATTATTGCCACCAAATATTAGAGCCCTGTATTACAATTAAAGAAATTAAATAATGAAGAATACACATAAATGTATGTATGTTTGTCGTACTGTGATAAAACAACGATACCTAGAGCCATTCAGTTTTGAATAACGTACATTTCTACCCGAATATGCGCATCTGGAATTCCAAATTTGGAATTTATCTGTTTCACATTTTGTAAAACTTTAACGAATTTTCGATTAAGAAACTCAACGCTTTCAAAGCGAGGAATGGCAACACTGTCCGAAAAAAAAACATTTTTATCTCCAGCGCGCGAGACTGTGTATAGGTAAATTCTAAAGATATGCTCATTTAAAAATTATTTTGCGATGTTGCTGTTGAATTGAGTTTTATGGTTTAAGTGCAAAGAACATGATATGTAATAAATAAAGGTAGCACACAAAACGTTAAAAAAAAACGCCCCTTTGTGTGTAATATAAAAAGATTTTAGATTTTTTTATTATTATTATTATTTCACGGTGATAAAATTATTGTCCGAATTACAAGGTTTAAATTCATAACTGGAAGTGATAAATCCAGATTTAACCCATTTTTGTCGCAGTAAGTGGCAGGATCTTATTAGAGGAAAGGATAAAACTTTAGCAGGATGTTGTTAATTTAAGCTGCTACGTTGATTGTGGTAATAGAGGAATTGGGAATTGACGTTTCAACTCAACTGTCGATCTTAATAGAAAGACAAGTAATTGCTTATTCAAGCTGTGTCAACACCGCTCGTAAATGTCAAGTCCTTGAAACATATTTCGAGAATTCAGAAGTTCGAGTTTCGAATATTCTTTTGATTAATTTCATATTTTGTACGAACTTAATGAATTTTTTATTACTAATTTAGCCCTTTGAAAGCCAGCAGAGGCAACACTGTTGGAAATAATATGTTTATTTCCGACTCTCGTCAATCTGGCCTTTCGTTAAAATATAAGATACTAGCTTTCAGCTTTTGTCATCAAAATCTGCTATTCAAATTCAACGTGTTCCCATAGCCTGAAATAAAATAAGTTTCGTCATCCACGCGCCAGATGTTGCTCTGTGATAAGCAGTGAGATATTGAACTTTCAGATTTAATTTGTCTGCCGTAGAATAGCAAACTACGGGATATATAAGCAATAAACGCAGTTCTTAAGAATACATTTTCTACTTTTTAATCGGAAATGATTTAAATGAAAATGCATTAAAATTATGAGATGACTTATTAGAATATTAAATATCTTATAAAATATTAACAAATATTCCCTCCCCCCGCCTTGTCATCGATTTCCTTTCCGTCAACGGATTCCTTGATTTGATCTGACTGTGTCGGATCTTTTGAAAAAAAGCAACAACAACAAATTTTAAATAAACCAACAAACAACAAATTTTAAATAAACCAACAACCAACAAATTTTAAACAACAAATTTTAAACAACAAATTTAAATATTTTTAGTCCAAAGGGGCTTTGTCCCTGAAGGACTATTGTTTTCGTTTTGCGATTTTGCGTTGGCAACATTAAATGTCGGTTTACTTTTCAAACTGTTGACACAAAATATTGCAGCCCTGTATTCTATTTAAAGAAATTAAATAATGAAGAATGTGCATAAATGTATGTATGTTTCTCGCATTGTGATAAAACGACGGCACCTAGAGCCATCGAATTTTGAATGACGTAATCCTGCTGCGAATATGGGCATCTGGAAGGGCACATTTGGAATTTGTTTTATGATCGATTTCGTATTTTGTAAAACTTTAACGATTATTTGATTAAGAAACTCAAGGATTTCAAAGCGAGCCATGGCAACGTTGTACAGAAAAACATTTTTATCTCCAGCGCGTGAGACTGTGTATAGGAAATTCTATAAACATGAATGTATATACACTCACGTTTGTGAAAATTGCAACACCATGAAGGACTTACGCGAGTGAGCTGAAATTTTCAGGAAATGCAAAGTAGCGCATGATATGCAAATGATTAGAATTGCAAATCCGTAGCGCATGCGTATGCTGAGCAGCGCCCGCTGAACGGCTGATGGATCCGAATAAATAGACGGCTGTAGCGAGGCGTGTATGGTTATCGGTGGTTATCTGCTAGTGGTAAACGTTAACTCAATCTGTACTTATGCCTCGTCGACGAAAGAGAGCGAGATTTGAACAACTTACAGAGTTTGAACGAGGGAGAATCATCGGCCTTCGTGAAGCTGGATTGTCGTATCGTGCAGTAGCCTCTCGTGTGCAGCGTAACAGCAGCACAGTGATGCGCGTTTGGAAGCAGTGGACGGACGAGTGTCGGACAACTCGGAAATCCGGGAGTGGACCCCGAAATGTGACGTCAGCTCGCGATGATAGACACCTGGTCCGCATGGCGCGGACGGACCGTACAGCTTCCTCTAGACAATTGGCAGCACTGTGGTCAATAGCTACAGGTGTTTCATTGTGTGCTTCATCAATTCGTAGACGTCTGCTGCAGTGTGGACTGCGCGCACGGACTCCTTTATACAGGATCCCCCTAACGCACGACCATCGCCGCCTGCGGCTACAATGGGCCAATCAGCATAGAGACTGGCGTGCTGATTGGCAGCATGTCGTGTTTTCTGACGAATCCCGCTTTAATTTGTGGTACCATGATGGCCGCATTCGTGTCAGACGCTATGCCGGTGAACGCCACCTTCCGGAGTGCATTATCGAACGCCACAGTGGACGAACACCCGGAGTTATGGTCTGGGGCGCCATAGCATATCATAGACGATCTCAATTGCTACGAATTGTGGGCAATCTGAACAGCAACCGGTATATCCGTGAAGTTCTACAGCCCGAAGCTGTTCCCTTCCTTCAAAGCTTGCCAGGCGCTGTATTTCAACAGGACAATGCCCGCCCTCATACTGCTCGGATTGTTAAATCCTTCTTTGCAGCGCAGCAGGTACAGCTTCTTCCTTGGCCTGCCTGTTCCCCGGATATGTCGCCAATTGAACATGTGTGGGATGCCATTGGTCGGCGTCTTGCTCGTGATCCTCGTCCTGTTGCGTCTGCAGACGAACTTTGGGTACGCGTACAAACGATATGGAATGCTCTTCCTCAGTCAGACATTCAAACTTTGTTTGACTCCATGCCACGTCGTGTAGCAGCACTTATTGCGGCGCGTGGTGGCCACACAAAATACTGATTCTGATCTCTTGTTCTTGTTTGTTTGCTTTGAACATTTAGTCATTTATTTGTACCACTACCACTCAACTGTGTATTAAATTGCATTCAATTATGACGATTCCTTCTTGGTGTTGCAATTTTCACAAACGTGAGTGTATATATTTCTCCAAATAGGATAAAACAACGGTACCTAGAGCCATCCAATTTTGAATAACGTACGTTTCCACCCGAATATGCGCATCTGGAAGCTCGAATTTTGAATTTGTTTTATTATTTATTTCATATTTTGTAAAACATAAACGAATTTTTCATGAAGAAACTAAAACGATTTAAGAGCGAGCAATGGCGACACTCTACGGGGGGGGGACCTTTTTATCTAAAGCGCGCGGAAATTCTAAAGATGTGCTCAGTTTAAAATTAGTTTGCGATATTGGTCATTAACTGAATTTTATGGTTTGAGTGCGAAGAACGTGATATTTAATAAATAAAGAAAACACACAAAATGTTGAAAAAAACGCCCCCATGGACGTAATTGAAAATCTGAAACATTTCAGTTTTTTTTTTTGACCGGGCAAGCGGCAAGTGTATAAAAACAAATGAAATAAGTACATATATATAAAAAAAAATTTAGAAAATAAAAAAAAAAAATTCTAAAAGGTTTCAGATTTTAAATTACGTCCAAAGGGACGTTTTTTAAACATTTTGTATGTAACTTTTATTTATTGAATATCATGTTCTTCGCATTTAAACCATAACATTCAGTTAAAGAACAATATCGCAAAATAATTTTAAACTGAGCCTATCTTTAAAATTTCCTACACACAGTCTCACGCGCTGCAGATAAAAATGTTTTTTTCTGTACAACCTTGCCATTGCCCGCTTCGAAATCCTGGAGTTTGTGAATCAAAAATTCGTTAAAGTTTTACAAAATATGAAATCGTTAATAAAACAAAATCCGAATTTCAAATTTGGGCTTCCAGATGCCCATATTCGCAGCAGATGACGGCATTCCAAATTCGATAGCTTTAGGTACCGTCGTTTTATCACGATGCGAGAAACATACATACATTTATGCACATTCTTCATTATTTAATTTCTTTAAATATAATACAGGGCTGCAATATTTTGTGGCAACAGTTTGAAAAGTGATACAGACTTTTAATGTTTCCGACGCAAAATCGCAAAACGAAAACAATAGTCCTTCAGGGACAAAGCCCCTTTGGACTAAAAATGATGTATTTAAACAGCGTAATAATTATTTTATTAGCATAATAAACATACGCCCTATTGAATTCGCAGACTAAACATGGTCAGTTCATTGTATTATTCCTCTTTATTGCCATGACTGTTTTGCAGTCCTTTCTGTACTTTATTATTTACCTAATTCTTCAGTGTTCTACCTAATTCTCCGCTGCTATAAACTACTATTCACATTACCCCCCCACACACATACACATCAGAGGAGAAAAGAGAAAGAAAAAGGCCTGAAGGTTTTCAGATTTTAACGGTTGCCCAAAGAGGATTTGTTAAGGTTTTTTTGCGCTCGTTCTGAACTCGCAATCAGCTCAGACACTCACACCTTCTAGTCCATTTTTCCCCCTTTTAGCGTTTTTATTAAGCATCGTTTCCTTCGCACTTACGCCACATAAAATTTAACAGCAAAATCACAAAGGTTTTAAAAGCAGCATATATTTAGAATTTCGGATGCAATGTTCAGTGTTGGCATACATTTTTCTGATACTTTTTTTTTCAGTCCCTTCTGAATTCACCATATTGTTGCGTGCGTACGGGTTCGTAATAGATAAATTGTAAATTGGAAGTCCGATAAACTAACTAATTGTATACCTGCTCCGCCAACTTAATGGCACTACAGGGACTGATGCACAGCATCAGTCAGCCACCCACGAAGGATGGAAATAACACTCTGCCGAGTCCTGGAGCCCACATCTCCGAGAGCCTCAGCTATTTTCACGAACTCAATCTACCCAACGCTAAACTGGCCGCCTAAGACCACCGTCCCAGAGGTCAGAGACCACGGCGGGGTGGGAGATGACAACTTGGAGTGATGACTGGCCGTTGATTGAGGCTACCTGCCAGTACTACACCGGATGCCCCTCTTCTTAGGCTTTACATGAAATACCAAGGACAGCAGTGACCAGACTCTCGATGGTCCAGTTTGCTATTTGGTACCAATACCCTGGTGGAGGGGACTAACACCACCCGGCCCATGAACAGCAAGTATAGACTTACCCCATGGACCATCGGGAACTGCCAAGTTCATAAATTTTATACCCCCGTGGCCGAGACTGCCTAGGTACAGATCCTAGCCAGTAGCCTCGCATAGTACTCTGCGTTGACTCCCGGTGGGGGGGGGAAGTCCGGTAAAAGGTTGATAAAACTTATTCTCAGGAAAAGAAATCTAACAGAATGCTGGAATTTTCCTCAGAAATATCAGTGTTCACAATATCGCGCAATATAATCAGTAGTTATACTTCAAACTACTGAAAACGTTAAAATAGAAAGCAAGGCAAGGAGGAAGCTGATTCGATCTCTCGCTGAACTCGCAACAATAGCAATAGCCGCTAACTAAAGAACTGAACTGAGAATCGAATTGAATCTTTTAATGGTAAATGCAGCGTGTACCGGAAGGCTGCTTTTACTGTGTCGTAAGTTCGCACAAAGGAAGAAGAAACTGAGCATTAAAAATAAAGCAAGGTTGTCTCGAGAGCATAATATGATTATTATTGTTTAACTTCCGAATATGTTTTTTCAATAGTTGCTAAGTTGATTTAATTGTTTTAAAAAAATAATACTTTTATGTTGGCAATATTTCAAACGCAGGCTCGAGAGCCACGTATCGCACAAAAAACTCAGAGATATGAATTTGATTTCAAAATGATTAGAATAGGTTTTTATTCTCTTGGGATTTTATGTAGCCTTTTGAACTATTGGACGTGCAATAAAATTTTCGTGCTGGGTTCCATCATTAGAGTTTTCATTGGAGTTCAACACCACACCGTTGAAGCATTAATACCACACCACAGCTGTAAGTCGTGGATTTTTTGCCCTTAGGCGTAGGCATTTCAATTAATTAGGCGATACCGCCGCGCCGTCCACGGCGAAGCTAGCACATGTACTCAAAGTACGTAATTTGGATACTGAACTGAGATGTCTCTCTCAGACTTTAAATAGTTTTTAACAAGGCGCGAGAGATCTTTCTAGTAATTTCTGCATCTCGAGATTTCTAAAAGCAAAAAAAGTGTAATTACGGTTACAACTAATATAGTGTTCAATTATATTTATTTAATTTAAATATAAATTACCGAGATCAGCTTTTACTCAATGTTAAATGCACGCGCTCTTGTATTTTTACTTTTCCGGCATAGCTTTTTCTTAAAATATGTCTCGCGCTGCATTGCGCAGAGAAACACAACAATTTAAATTATAATTCCACTAAAAATATCTAGCTAAATACAAAATTCGTAACAATATCAGTGTTCCGTTTTCTTAGTAAGATTACTTACAATTTTTTTTTTAAATTTTTATCTTTTATAAGTTAACTTTACTCCTTAAATATCACGTTCTTCGCATTTACGCCACATAAATTTCAATAACCAAAATCATAAAATATTTAAAAACAAGGTATCTTTAGAATTCCCGATAGAATATTACAGGTTGCCATACGTATTTTTATATTCCTTATATTATTTCTTTAAAAACTAGTTGCTCGCGCAGCCAGCCGCTTAAAATAGTTATCATAAAAAAAAACAGTATATAATGATTTTAATGAGTCCAGCTAGTATAATTTCATAAAGAATATTTAATGTTTTTAATTAGACGTTCCATGATCTTAATACATATTTATTTAAATTAGTTACATTAAAAAGTGAGAAAAATATTCTTAAGAACTATTTTTACTACTTACAATGTGCTGTAGGGCTTCATTGATATCGAAAAAGCTTTGATAGAAATGGTGGTACTCCTTATGCCGAGTGGTACTCCTTGTCCGGCAAAGGTCTAATATTATTTTTGTCGACCTAAATCATATGGGAAGACTGAATCATACGGATTTAATGTAACCAAAAATGCAAATATATTAGCTATCAAAACTTAAGACGCTGTGAGGAAGACAGCGAAAAAAAAAAAAAAAAAGTAGACAGTTTTATATCTTCCGTTCTACTGGGCTCACTTTCCATGTCTCGAAAGCGAGACTTAGGATATATATTAGATTTATATATAGTTTTGTTCTATTGTAGGTATTTTGACACAAAATCAGACTTTTTCTGAAATAACATACCAATATTTTTCCATATTTCGATTCTACGACTCAAATTATGCCTAAATATTAATCGTAAAATTTGGTGCGAAATTTACGGGGAAATTCATAAATTTAACTTGGCTAATTTTTTTCAGTTTGAGCCAAGAATAATTCACTTGGCGAACTTCTTAATATGTGGCAACCTATTTTCCTTCCCTTCCATTGCGCAGAGGAGGAAAAAAAGTCGCATCATTCCTGTCTTTTTTACATTGTGGATGAGAGGGAAAAATGTCACCATCATTCTACTTTCAAATAATTTTAACAAAGTGCCTAAACCACATTTTCGTTCTTATCGCTTTCAACCAATATGCCAAATTTCAAAACACGACAATATGTAAATTCAAGTATATCTTCGGAAATTTTGAATAAAAAGGTCTAATTTTTTGCAGATATGCTTAATATGCATTTTTGCAGATATTCTTAATATGTGGCAACCTATTTTCCTTCCCGTCCATTGTGCAGCAGAGGAAAAAAAGTCACAACGTTCTACTCTCAAATAATTTAACAAAGTGCGTAAACCACATTTTGGTTACTATCGCTTTCAACCAATATGCCAAATTTCAAAACGCGCCTATATATAAATTCACCTATATCTTCGGAAATTTTGAATAAAAAGCTGTAATTTTTTGCAGGTATGCTTAGAAATACATCTACTTTAAGATGGTTGTAAAAATTTTATAGGTTATAATACAAAATATTTTTCGAAAAATTTATAAAAATTATTTAAAAATACAAACTTTTAAAATAAATCATAAAAAATGGGCGAATTTTATTTGGAATAACCCTAAATTTCTAACCGTGTAAGAAGGAATCAAATAAGGTGAAGAGGTATTAATAAATACATTCCAAATTGAATTAATATTGAGGAGCTAAAATTTTGAGAGCTAATTTTTTAACAACCGCTTGCGTGATTTTTACAAAACTTGGTAGTTTGGCATAATTTGAGTCGTAGAATCGAAATATGGGAAAACAATTGGCATTTCATTTCAGAAAAAGTCCGATTTTGTGGCAAAATACCTACATTTGAACAATGCTATATACACTGAAGTGACAAAAGTCATGGGATACCTCCTAATATTTTATCGGTCCTCCTTTTGCCCGGCGAAGTGCAACAACTCGACGTGGCATGGACTCAACAAGTCGTTGGAAGTCTCCTGCAGGAATATTGAGCCATGCTGCCTCTATAGACGTCCATAATTGTGAAAGTGTTGACCGTGCAGGGTTTTGGGCACGAACTGACCTCTCGATGATGTCCCATAAATGTTCGATGGGATTCATGTCGGGCGATCTAGGTGTCCAGATCATTCGCTGGAATTGTCCAGAATGTTCTTCTAACCAATCGCGAACAATTGAGGCCCAGTGATATGGCGCATTGTCATTCATAAAAATCCCATCGTTGTTTGAGTACGTGAAGTCCATGAATGGCTGTAAGTGATCTCCAAGTAGTTGAAGGTATCCATTTCCAGTCAATGATCGGTTCAATTGCACCAGAGGACCGAGTCCATGCCATGTAAAAACAGCCCAGACCATTATGGAACCACCACCAGCTTGAACAGTGCCTTGTTGACAACTTGGGTCCATGGCTTCGTGGGGTCTGCGCCACACTCGAACCCTACAATGAGCTCTTACCAACTGAAATCGTAACTCATCTGACCAAGCCACGGTTTTCGATTCGTTTAGGTACCAACCGATATGCTCACGAGTCCACGAGAGTCGCTGCAAGCGATGTCGTGCTGTCAGTAAAGGCACTCGAGTCGGTCTTCTGCTGGCATAGCCAAAGGAAGACAAATTTCGCCGCACTGTCCTATTGGACACGTCCCTCGTACGTCCCACATTGATTTCTTCGGTTATTTGACGCAGTGTTGCTTGTCTGTGAACATTGAAAACTCTACGCAGACGTCGCTGGTCTCGGTCGTTAAGTGCAGGTGCTCGGCCACTGCGCTGTCCATGGTGGGATGTTATGCCTGAAATTAGATACTGTCGGCACACTCTTGACACTGTGTATCTCGGAATGTTGAATTCCCTAACGATATCCGAAATGGAATGACCCATGCGTCTAGCTCCAACTACCATTCCGCGTTCAAAGTCTGTTAATTCTCGTCGTGCGGCCATAATCACGTCAAAGTCTCTTCACGTGAATAACTTGAACACAAATGAAAGCCTTTCCAAAGCACTTCGCATTTATACATTTTCTACGCGATACTATTGCCATCTGTATATTTGCATATTGCTATTCCATGTCTTTTGTCACTTTGTCACTTCACTAATCGCGCTTTCCAGACATGAAAAATGCATTTTGAATTTCGTCATTTTGAATTTGGCCCAGTAGAACGAGAGTTATAGAACTGTCTTTTTTTTTCAGGGTAGAAATAGACTTATATAGATTCCTTTCATAATTTTTATATCAATATAAGTAATAATATTTTTAATTTAAAACGATAATTTGAATTCAAATAAAAATGGATTTCAAGCGATGCTTTATCTGCAAATAAGAGTTAACGACTGCTAAGCTACAGAATGCAATTTCGCGCCGTTCTCAGAAATACCGATCACTTTTACAGCTGGTCTTCTAAGGAAGATGGTCACCATAAGAGGATTCTTTGTATTTAATTTGTTTTTAGAATAAAAAATGGAGCATATGTTTTCCCTTTGATAAATAGGATTCGAATGAATTAGCTGGAAAGAATAATGATATCTCACAAAAAATTATTACCTTTTATTATTTTTTATTAATTTAATTTTACGACTCTGAGATTATCATTTAAGTATAAAATTATTTTTAAACTTTTGTTTTAATTCTGAGTTTATTAGTTTGTCGATCAGATTTAAACTTTTTCGATTAAACTCGATCAGATTTAAACTTTTTCATACGCAATAAGTCAAATTACATATTGACTCGGTCTTTTTTAATTGACAGAAGCAGCACAGATTAAGTTATTTACAGTTGATTCTTCAATATGAAAGAGTGAGAAACAAGGCTTTGTACTTTTTCTCCAGTCACTAAATCAATGATTCTCGCTTAGAATTTTTAATAAATTATAAGATATTAATCAATTAAATTCTTGGATATAGGAGCAATGAATATGTCACAGTATACTCGATAAGTATAAGACATTTTTCCTTTGACAGCTCCATAAAATCGGTGAAGTTGAGATATTATTAGAAAATTTTAATCTAGTCATTCCTTTGTGATTAGTTTTGTTCTCCGAAGAAAAACCCTAAATAAGAACTAAAATAACTGTGCCTTCATTAATATCATACATTAAAGAAATACTCTAACTGCGCAACTTGGAAGCATTAACTATCTGTATGATAATACCTCTGAATAGTATAGTGAAATAAAATAAAGATTACTGCATATGAAACTGATGTTTCGAGTAAAATTCATAACCGCAGGTAATTAATAATTGAAAACGTTTACCACCTATCAAAACTTTCAGTTTAGATAAATACATTTAAATACACAGCTGCACATACTTCATGAATTTTGAATGGTATAAAAAGTTACTTTATTTATTATAATTATAGCTATTATTATGTGGAGCTCCCCCCTTTTATTTAACAGTTAAATGCGGGGAAACTCTTACACCAATAAGCGAATAATTGCTTGAGTGTGTGAACAGAGACGTAAGACTGAAGAAGGGTTGATTACCCTTTATTTCTCATAAAGATTAACACAGTCGGCTCCTATCTCAGAGCGTACAGCAAAGCCTCCACTTGAGCTTGAACTTAAAGAATTAAAGTTTAACTAATGCTTAGCTAAAAAGATATAGCCGAAGCTATCAAGATTCTAAGTAGTTGGCCCCTAAATCTCAATTAAGTGGGCGAAGTTATCAAGGGCCTAAATTACGGCCGAGCGTAGCAATAGCTTAGAGAGAGACGTAACCCAAAGGCAAAAAGTCGCGCTAGTCAGAAACTCTCGCTCTCTAACGAAGTCAGTGAAACTTCGACTTAAATACTATTCTTACTCATTTGCATTAAACGCGTTTCTAAAAACAGGAAGGAAATTGTAAGCTGAAAATAGAAAGGAAATTAAAGTGGCTTTAACTGAAGATAACTGTTAAAAACTGAGGATAAACCTTACAATTATAATAGCTACAATTATATAACAATCAGAATTTTCAAATAAGGAGGGAAGGTTGCTTACCTTTTTCCAGAATAGAAATGCTTCTGGTAGAGTTCACTTCGTTAGGAAGTGTACACGTTTTTGGAGAGAAGAAACTCTCATTTTTTTTAAAAAACTTTTTTCTAATTTGTACTTTCTTTTTTCAGCGCGTCCCGTATTAAGTGATTTACATTAACTAAACAGAAGTTAAAGCATTATTTTTAGTAGCACAACTCACAAAAAAATTTATAGGAAAACATAGAAACTTTCGAAGACGTTAGATCATATCCGTTTCTTTTCACTTCGCATGATCAAATTGGCCGGATCCCTCACAGTTTATCCCTAAGGGCTGATTGGACTTCCTAATATCGATTCCCGCAATTTATTAAAATACCTTGGTTCTATCGACGCGCCTTTGTTCGTAAACAGTGAAAAGAGTATGTGACTATGTTTTGTGTTATTTTTAGATGTTTACTTTTTTGCTTAAAAAGAAATAGAATCTTTTAAAACTATAAAAAAAAAGTTTTAAGAATTTTGCAAAAATTGATCTTATAGTTTTAATGATGTAAATGAACCAAAAAAAATGAACAATATTTCTCATTCCCGTTCGAGGACAACGGTGATACCCTTTAATATTAATAGTGAATTTTTTATTTTATTTTTCTGTTTTGCATTGTGATAAAAAAGTAAAAGAATTTTGCTTTTGGTAAACATATTAGAACTAAGTGTAGAACATCGATTTTGAGAAATAAAGGCCTATGCTGATAAAATTATTTCGCTCGGAAAGGGATGTTGTTCGTAGTTTCGGCTTGATGTCGACGGTGTATATGATCTCCCAATTGCATCAAATTTTTATTATTATAAATAGTATTTCATATATGCTTGCTATTGTTCTTTTAGATCAGTACGGTAAAGCATACAAAGGTTATTTGTCTACTCGTAGACATCCTATTTGCGGAGGACTTTCTAAGGGAAATTGGTTTGTATTTACCTTATGCATAAGGGAAAACGTAAAAGTTCGCTCAACTCTTTCGCTGATTTTCTAACCTGCGTCGAACTAGCACTGTTCAGCAATCTTATACATTTTGCCCAAAAGTGGGCTATGTGCTTTTTTCATTCTATTAAATTCTCTTATTTCATACTTCCTTTTAATCGGTTGTAAGGTTCTGCTGTCTATCTGCTGCGTAGAATCTGAAGAAATAGTGATTGCACGGAAGAAGAATTAAAAATACCCTTTATTATCTCTTTAAATTATTTACAATGCGTCAACTTGACGTTAACATACTACGCCTCTACTTGGGCGGTAACTGAAACAGTAGAATTAAAACTCAAAATTGGAGATATTCACGAGTAGTAGAATTAAACTACAGCGCGTAGATGAGTCTAGTGGCAGCAAGATAATAACTATTAAGCCACGTCTAACCAGCAATAAGTGCTAAGTGGAAGCTTGCGTACAACAACACACAGAGATTTCCCAGACTCTCTCTAACTTTCTTTACTGAAACATCATCAATATTTAAACTTTTTCTCCCACTGGTAGAATTTGCATTTCTTACACGCGCTATCAAATTTAAATATTCTGGCACTGATAATTAGGGGAATGAAGGCTTATAGGAAAGTAACTTAAAATTAAATTTTAACTGGTTATTTGAAATAAATATAAATCCCTACATTTGTCCATGCCAGAACTTAACAGACTTAGATAAAGGTTTTTAAAGACCTGTTACAAAGTGATAAATTCTAGAACTAAGAAGAACTGAGTCCCGTTTACATTCAAACACAAAAATTTTAAATTATAACAGCAAGAGTTCATTTCATAGTTCTATTCCACTTTTCTTCATCGTGTTTTAATTGGGCTTCAGTTATCTCCTTCCAGTCATCTGGAAGGAATACTTATGAATACATGATTCTAACAATAAATAACACTTTGATTTCACACTAAAATCTTTTATTAAGTTTCTAACGTTTTGCATTTAGCTTAGCTTATTCATTTTTTTCGCACATTACGGTGTTTCATGCATTCACAATTATTAAATTACATTCATGCTTAAATTTTAAACTTTTATCCCCTTTTGGCTCTCCACAATGTGTGGTGTGAAAAGGCAAGTGTACTATGTTATAGTGGGCAAAATTTCCACCTAAACGCACATCGATTTGTTAGCACATAACAACCTTCTTAGACACACCCTAAATTCATTTCTGAGTTCTCCATGAGCTAATAAACATGAAAATTAAGAGTGTCGGTGAAGAGACCTACAAAACACATGCATACCAAATATTTTCTACATTCATCTTAAACGCATGCAAGCTTTCGGTGAAAATCGCATGATTTGATTTAACTAAAATTTCTTTTGAGTGAACTCAATTGACTGCATTAAAATTTAAATTCATTAACTTTTACATTTTGAATTTTTAGCACAAAACACATATTATGTATGCTCTTTTGAGCTTTAAACTTTCATCAAAAGTATCATTTACTTTAACACAACAGATATTTCAACATTTCACGAACAAATACTTTTAAGACATTAGAGAATAAGAGGAAAATTTTACTTGAATGAATCCTTTTCTTCGCCAAAAGTGCGAACCTAAAATAAATTTTTATTAACAAGTACTAATACGAAGTTGCTTGTATCAGGCCAGATCTTATGGCAGATTAACATTTAGGCTTTCGAGAAGTAAAACCGAACTACTAGTACTTTACATTAACATAACATTTCTATAATACACTATACTTTGTGCTTTCGCCAAATAAAGCTGAAATAACTTTAGTCCTCAATCGAGGCAATAGCTTTTATCATGTAACTTCGTATTTGAAACATTTTCATGCAACTTTACATAACAGAAAAGATTTATAGAAAAATTCACTTATCTCTGTCTTTTGAAGCTTAGTATTCCGGCATTCGTTTATTGCAGAATTGTGTTCAAGCCATCTGATTCATGTAGGAGACTTTCCGTCCCTGCTTCCTGTCCACTGGTGGGAATTGGCTTTTCCTTTTTTCACCCCTGATGAGTGGTCTTTTAGGATGCACTGGCGGCATGTCTTGTCTTTTCCTTTTACTGTCCGCCAAACTGGTTATTTGCACATCGGTATTCGAGGACGCTTGCCTGTAAACTCTAGGTTGTTTCGACCTTTGCTCTGTGCTTTCAACTTCGAAAAGCCTCTTCTTCATTTTACCGAGTGGTGGTCTTGTTCGTAGTAACCTTTCTGTATGCCACCTCCTTGATGTATCCTGGGGTTGTCTACTGCAAGATCTTGTCATAACACGGCGATACTTGTTTCTAGACGTATGTTTCACCCTTGAATTTTTTCTTCGCTGGATCTTCCACACCTTAAGAGATTCTTTTCTTCGGAATTCTTCTGCTGATTCGAGAACTTGTAGTTTCTTTAGTTGTTTGCTTTTCCGCGAGTGGTGGGGTCAGAATTGCCCCTAGGGAAGCCAACTCTTCTGATTCGGAAGCCTGGAAGAAATCATGTAAGACATCGAAATCCTTACGTTCATAATATTTTTTTCAATTGATCCGGATTAGCCTTTATTCTTTCTCCCGATTTTGTTTTTAAGTAGATCATAGCCTCAACGATCTGCTGTACCATGTACGGCCCTTCAAATTTATGGGCGAATTTTGATACGGCATTTTGAGGTGCTTCTGGTTATTTAAAATAAATATAAATCTCTACACTGTAATTTGCTGATTATTTATCCCAAACACAGACACACACAAAATAGGTAAATGAAATAAAAATAATAAAATAAAATAAAAAACTTAATAGCGATTGAACTATCTGCGTATTTTACAACTGCCCTATTAAATCATTTTAAATAACAAGAATTTAAATTTCTAGATGACTAAGAAAATAAATTCATTGACTTGAAAGCATCGAAGTTAACATGCTTTCTATATTATTCAATAAATAAATAAATAAATAAATTTTTGCTATATTTATTGATTTAACTGAAATTCGAAATTAATATAAAAACAATCACTCAAAATTAATTTACTGTATTTCCTTCCCTCTTTTGGGCAATATTTAGATAATCAGTAGCAAATCTTAAAATTAAAAACCCTAGCTTAATTTTTTTTCGTTTCTTATCTTTTCTTTTTTAAATGCTATTTTCTTTTAACCATTATGCTTTTAGATACTTTGTCCGAAATGACAGGGAGTTTCTTCTCTAGTGACATTAAACTATAGCTTGAGAGAAAGTGGGACCGGATACGGAGGACTATTCAAAGCTGTAAAAGAACAAAAGCTTTACGACTTGAAAGTCTCACATAACCTTTGAAGTATTTTCGCGCCTCTGAGGAAGGATGGCTTTTTCTGATCTTATACTTTTAAATAGAAAATCGCAGACCTTTCCGTTCATTCTTTGTTAATCAGAATTTTTGGAAAGCAATATTTTAAAAACTTAAGCCTTATCTGTTGAAAATTATTGAACATTTTTTTTAAGCAGAAGTAGTGGTGGAGCGGGAGGGTGCTCGGGAGCCCAGATCACCCCCTCCCCTCTTGGCTGGTATGGGAATTTAGATTCTAATTATTCTTCACTTGCCTCGATGATCCACTTGACTGACTAATGAAATAATGGTTCACGCAAAAAATGCCACGCAGGGCGAATACTCCCCTTCTAGCGCTACACCCTTGCCTGCGATAAATAAGAGTACTCTCTGGAATCCTCGCTCGCGAATGTCTAATTGAAAAAAAGAAAGTACGTATTGAAATAATTAAAAGTCGTGTTCTGAATCATTGTGTTCTTCGTTGAGTAAGTGCCGAAATCTCCAATTAGCGTTAATTAGCACCGTAGAAAGTTTTCCCTCTATTTATCGCTTGCATTTTGAGCAAGTAGTTCTTAGATACAGTAGAACCTCGGATTACGAATGCCTCACTTCACGAACAAATTATCTGAACAACAAACGCCTCAGATGATGAACGGCGTCTCGATTGACAGACACTCAAGTCGATAACAAACGATTTTCAAAGTTTACCTCAAACTTTTTTTAGGTAACCCCTGTTACCCTCAGACACATTTCAAAACTTTAATTTGATATTTTTCATTGCTTAACTCTCATTAATAAAGCCTGGCATCAAATAATTTACAGGCTTATGAATTCTGCTTGGAGTAAATTATGGCCAGACTGGGCTGCAAGCTGAGGACACGTTGCACATTTTTTATTATCTATGGCAGCATTTTTGAATTTTTTTTTCTTTTTCAAACGGTTACCACTTTTATAAATTTAAAACGCTCTGCGGAATACCCTGCTTTTGCTACCTTTGCAAACAATTTCAATTTTTTAGCATAAATTTTGTAATTGTAAATAAATTTAAAACTTAGTTATTAGAAGAAAATTTACTTTCGTTTTTAATAATTCCAGGCTATTAAGAGTTCGAATAATCTCTGTCTTGTTAATTAAAAATCTGATGCGGACACCATATGACTTCCTTGTTACGTCGTTTCACTTTTAGCGTTGGTTCACTTTTCAAACTATTGGCATCAAATATTATCGCTATGTATTATATTTAAAGACGCTAAATAAGGAAGAATCTGCATGAATGCATGAATGTTTCTCGCATTATGAATAAACAGTGGTACATCAAACCTACAGCCATCAAATTTTGAATAACGTAGTCCTCCAACCAAACATGAGCACTTGGACCTCCGAGTTTTGAATTTCGAATTTGTTTTATTATCTATTTCAAATTTTGTAAAATTTTAATAGATTTTTCATTAGCAACTCAACGATTTCAAAACAGCGATGGGTAACACCTTACGGAAAAAAAAAACATTTTTATCTACAGCGAGCGAGACTGCGCATCAGAAATTCTAATGATATGATATTCTGGTATTTTTAAATATTTTGTGATATTGCTGTTGAACTGAATTTTATGTGGTTTAAGTGGGAAGAACATGATATTTAATAAATAAAGATAACACATACAACGTTAAAAAAAAACGTTGTTTCGCGAATATTATAAAATCTGAAAGCTTTCAGATATTCTTTTTTATTTTCATTCTATAATTTTATGTTATTTTTATTTTTTTACAATGAATATAAAACTTTCCAAAATATAAGTATAGGAAACGGA
Source organism: Stegodyphus mimosarum (assembly GCA_000611955.2). Lineage (NCBI taxonomy): Eukaryota > Metazoa > Arthropoda > Arachnida > Araneae > Eresidae > Stegodyphus > Stegodyphus mimosarum. The sequence continues at coordinate 61,591 of KK116395.1, read as the reverse complement.
AGACCGCATCAAAAGTTAGATTTCGTAAGGTGTCCAAAATCATTTTTTTTTGTTAAGAAATTGGTAACAACCAATTTAAACTTAATTTTAAACACTTCTGTAATTGGAAGTATATGAGTATGATCAACAGTTGCGAAACAAAGGCTGAGTAAATACTTTTAAGCCAGGTAGATGGGTATATGTATATATGTAAGATATAAGAAAATATGATGGCTGCTGTAAGAAATGATTGTCGACCTCAAAATTAACTATTCTAAATTTGGTGTTCTCCCTCTCTAAATTCATTTATTACCCCAAATTCGACATATTTCCATGTTACATAACGCTGCGTGAAACTAAAACCTAAAATTAATCGATCACAGCTTGGATACACTTGAGCATTATATTTAGTATAAATATTCCGCAAGCAACTACGTCATTCATTCATCTCATTCCTTTTCCTAGCTTCCGCCATGCTTGCTTAACTTGTAAGGTTTTAGTTTAAACTAACAAAGTTTTACGTTAATTTCTCTTTCCTGTGAGCTCTTATTTCAACTTCCCGTTAGAATGAGCGCGCGTTTCAGCTTTATGCTAATTTGAAGCGGAGCCAAGTTTTGTATTTAAAAGGTTAGCGAGGAACTTCTCGGTGTGAGAGAGCTTTTAGTCTCAGATCACTGCGGCTCTGTTCGACGTTCGCCTGACTAGCAAGAATTTAAGTTCTAGGCCTTAGCGCTGTTACGCTATTACTTATTGAAGTAAATCTAAGTGCGTTAGTATTAGTTAAATTTTGCTACGCACCATTTAGCATAGAGGCCAACCTCGCGTTCATAGCTCTGAGAGCAACGACTACTTAATTTCTACTGAACTTTATTTTAAATTATTTTATTGTTCAGTTTAGACCCAAGTGCGGTCATTATTTTCTGTTATCCCTTCCGAGTTGGGAAGTGGCTGTAAATAGTAGTTTAATAAAAGGGTCATTTTAAACCCTCCTTGCGTGTAGTTATTCTACCACAGAACATAGCTGTATTCAGCTCCCTGTTCGAGATTAGAACTTTGATACTGTTAGGAATATGTTCGCCAAAAGTATGCACCGAACACTCAGTCCTGACAAACTATGCTTGGATAAATGCCTTGTCTACTAAAAAGTGATTTGACTCGAATTATCATAGAATAAAGTTGTATTTAGAAATGGCCACGTCTGGAAGTTATTGGTTTTTGCACTTATCTCTCTAAGCACGCAACTAAAATACTACACACACACACACACACAGACACACATATTTATAATAATAATAAATGCAAGGAAAAGACGGAGCAACATCGATGCATAATAACTATATAAGATAAAGAAATTTGGCAGTCGAGGCGGTTTTAATTCCATTTTTGTTTTCCAGCTGACGTTCGTGGCCACAATCACTCACCACTCTAGTCGTGCCTATTCAAGAACATTTACATGTTGGAAAATATTGCGATAAAAAGCACTCACAGAAAGAAGCTGAAGTGCCTAGTTAGCCAATATGGAAGCACACGAAGAGAAAAGTTCTGGTTTGAGTTAAAAGTTTCAGTTCCCAATTATTACGTCATCAGCGCTGAGCAGGCCATGCAAAATGGAATGATCTAGAAATGACACATTTAAAAACATGAAATATAATAGACTTTTAAACAGCAAAATTTTGTTCATGTGACGTGAGATTTCTAAACTTTTATGAAAGTTTGTATAAATATAAAATTAGATAACATAGTCCCATATGAAAAAAATATATATATATACTACAGGCTGTTTCAACACAGGGGTTACAAACTTTCAGGAGAGATAAGAGTACACCTATGACGATGGAAAATCACATAGCAATGCATGGTCGGAAACATTTTCTTGGCGCGTTGGTGACAACACAAAACACAAGAAAGGAAGGACACCAACAGTGTGAGAAAACATGTTTATTACGCATAGTACAGCAGAACCCAAGAAATAAGAACAAAAAGAGACAATGATCACCATCAAAGAATGTTTTCGAAATTACGACGCCGGATCGTGTTCCAAGCCTCACATCTCCGACGTATGGAAGATCTGATGCTCCGAAAAATACTGGGAGTGTTCCGAACTTCTCCGGCAGCTGCCACGATGCGTGCAACGGATTCCTTAACACTCTTAACGGGTGCTACGTACACCATTGTCTTGACGTATCCCAAGAGGAAGTAGTCAGTGCAAATGAGGTCAGGCGATTTTGCTGCCCAGTGCACCGGATCACCGCTGCCAATCCAATGTTGAGGATATGTTGCATTCAGGTAGAGACGTACATCAAGGCTGTAATGTGAGGGGATCTCATCATGCTGAAACCATATGGCAGAACGTATCGCAGTGGGTAGTGTGCACCGTCCAGTAGCTGCGACAATGCATGCGATAAGTTGCACCTGCCAGAAGTTGGTGCTATAATACCTCGTATACTAGTCAAAGCCAAGCGGTAATCAGCCACTGTCAAGGAAGAATTCTCTAACTCATCAAAGTATCCCCGTGCAAGAAGAAAACCAAGAGAGCCTTACTTAGAGTTCTGAGTCATACAGTAGTAGATAAGCCACGCTCAACCAGTGGGTTTCTTATGCAGGTCTTCTCAGCTCAAGACTAACCAAGAAAATTAGGACTACGGCAACGACCAGCCAATATTCTTTAAAAAAGTTACTTTTGCAATTAATGTACAGGTTTTTGACACTCGAAATACAGGAAGACTAATATTGCATCAGTCAAACTTTCAACTGAGGTGTTTCTTTTTTCCGACAATTACTAATTGTATATTTATATTATAAGTATGTATCAAGTGAGTCAGAGGTAACTTATGTTACCACCTCAACTTTAAGTATGCGAATATTACTCTTGACATGGCATTTTTGTCTTCTTAACAATAATAATTCTTCAAATTTTTTATGTAAATACGAGAGATCAGTTATCTTTTTATGTGATAGCAATATATGTTTGAATCTTTCCCTCGTGATCAGCATTAAACGCTCAGTTATGTTTTTTTTTATAAATTGTACGCATGTACTATGATGATGAAAATAACTATGGAATTTATTTAGGTAAGTTCTTCTGTTTTCTTAGTAATAGTAACAATTCAGCGTTAAGTATTCAAGTTTTAGGTAACGGATGTCAGTTTTAATATGAATAGTATTATTCTGTACTTTTCCGTTAATGTTCGCTTTAATTTACTTAAGTGTGCTTTTGTTACGTCTATGCGTGTAATATGAAGATTAAATAGTACTTGGCAAGGATTTAGACTATTTAGCATCATTTCGTGATCAGTTTTATGTATTATGTATGCAGTTTTAGGTTTCATGTATTATGTATGTATTATTTAAGTGTTACGTATGCAGCTTTCTGTATTTCTATGCTCAGTACTGTGTTTGATTTTTTTTAACCTTGTAGAGTCGTTAGGTTATTTCGAAGCAAGACAGGAGAAACATGAGCAACGCTTCGCCGGGAATCGAACCACGGACTTCTCGGTTACGCGTCGACGTGCTGACCACTACACCACGAAGGCATGCGAAGAGGGCGGGAGAAATACCTCATAACCTTAATGTTTACTTTTGTACTTATATATGTTTTATCCTATCTGCAAGTACTACGAAAGAAAATGTAGATGCATGGTTCATTTTGTAAAATATCTGCAGTTTAAGTTTGCGCAAAGAACAAAATTATGCACGAATTTGTTATCTTAGTGATAACAGGTACACAATCTTATAAATGTTTTATATAAGAGTCGGGCATATTGAAAGTAATCTTCTGCGTTAAATCACGTTTGGAAGCTAGGACTTTTTTTTAATAATTTAATATAATTTCACTTTTTTAAAATTTTAATAATTTTTTTTAAAGTTTGCTGTGTGTAATAATTGAATATGCTACGTCCTTCTTTCATGCAAAACCTACGATATTACACAATAACTATATAACAATTATATCAGAATTAGCATCCGCATGTAGACATTTGGAGAGTCCAGAGAGTCCACGGCAGTTAAGTTTTGAGGTAGAGTCCTCCTTTCCTTATTTTATATAACACAAGATTTTGTTTTATTCTAACAGCGATTCATAACAATCATTTGACAGCTTCTTTGCTTAAATTTAAGTAGTTTCTAACAGGCTACTCTTTATCCGATCAACATCCAAGCTTACTTGTAAACTTTGTGAAGCTTTTAAAAGAGCTGTTCAGACTGGGGTATATTTGAGTGTGTTGGAATGGCTAGGGCAGCCTTTAGCAGATCTCCTACTTTTACTGCCTATCATGGGATATGCTCTAAGGTGTTGGTTATTCTTTAAAAGTGAGGCGAAACCACCACGCCGTCAAGGCAAAGCTGTAACAAGTACTTAAAGTACGTACGTTGAAGAAATTTTATAGAATTTTGGAAAGCATCTGGTAATAACATCAGAAGCCGCTCGAGCTGTGAAGTTCCCTTCGCTGGAGTAGAGAATGATGATTCGTTCGAGCCAGTCACGTGGCAGGTCACTTTCCCAAGTACTGACCCGGTGAGGAACCGCTTGAAGATGGAAGTTCGTATGAGTTTACCTGCATTTCATGAGAGTATGAGTATCGTATGAGTTTACCTGTATGAGGTATTTCATGGGGATTTAAGGTTTAATCTTTGCTTTCGGCGAACTTCCTCATGACCAGTGCAGCTTCAAACCCGGCAAACTTCTCTGCTGCAATTTTCGCTGCTCTGATCTTCTCGACGAAGGCCATCCTGGTAGGAGATCAGATCATCGTCTCCATCAATATGGCCTTGGGTCTATCATGTCAGATGCCTCCGTTAGCTTACATTAACCCCAGTCTTAGCGGCCATTTATTCGGCTGCGCTCCTGGGGCTGGAGCGTGGAGCAGAGAGTAGTGGTTTCTGCCGTAAGGTAGTAGATGGTTTCTGTTGCGACCAGTGCAAGTCGGTGGTCTTCCTCAGTGGCGCTCACTCACTCACCAGACAAAGCCATCCCAACATTTTAGACGTAATAAATAATAAGCACGTTTTCTAACCCTGTTTGCGTCCTTCCTTTCTTGTGTTTTGTGTCATCACTACGGCACCAGGAAAGCGTTTCCCACCATGCATGGCTAGGTTACTTTCCATCGTCTAGATTGGAATCTCTTCTGAAAGTTTGCAACCACTGTACATTTACATATTTTTGGTGCTGCCAATTGCAATAAGAAAAGAAGGTGCACGATTACGTGTTACGGCAGTACCATATAACAATAATTAAAAATTCCAAGTTCCATTGTAAGGATTTTAAGTTCACTAACGTTTATTTTATATTAAAACTTTACTATCATCTCTTATTTTCCACTTCCGCACAGAATTAACGCGTGAATATGTTTATGCAAATTGCACTTGCTAACGCTTAAGTATTTAAGTTGTGGCTTTTTGCCAAGAGTAGTAGAAGGAAGGAGGGAGAGCCCTCTTGCTACGAGGCTTCACGCGAGCTTGCCATCGGTTACTGTCCGCCTTTAAGGCCAGAGGTTTAAATCCTCTTGAAAGTTAAAGACGTATTGTAGTTTTCCGCACTTTGGGTACCACAGACGTAGTAATTAAAAAGGCCAATCTTAGTGCTAGTCATCTATGTAAAATATTAAAAGTTAACTCTTATTTACATTTTAGTTAGTTAGTAGTCTTATATTCTTTTTCGTTCAGGCCACAAGTGGTTGATCTTTGTATCCCGAAGTGCGGGAACGTTTGTAAAATCGATAAGCAAATGAAGGAGAATTCTAACCCTTCTTAGCTTTGTTGTATTTCCTACACACGCACGAACATAGCTTTTAGTAAGCTCCCTGTTCCTACTCAGAACTCCAGTTATGTTTGCAAAATCAATTAGAAGAAACAATAGTCCTGATACCACGGCTAATCGCTTTCGAAACATGCGAGGTATATACGTAGTACAAACGCCACGAAAAATTCCGTTCTGAATCCGTTTTAAATCCACTCTACAATCCGTTTTGGAAAAGAGCCCTTGATTCTGTCCGTACGTTCGGACATCACGAAAGAAATAATCCAAATGCATTCGTGAACTGTCAAAATGAATATTTCCACTGAAATATGGTACTCGAAATTTTTCGTGCTTACATAACTTCTTTTTACTTAGTAGAAGGAAGAAATAAAAAATTATATAGTTATTAATGTAATATTTTTAATACTAAAATACAAATGCGGTGGACGAAATATAAACTGTACATATATGAAGCAATGCAATGCCCATAATATTGTACACAAATTCATGCTCTGACGTCTCCGATCTGATTTTGATTTCATCCCCCTTCGCAGCGTTAACCGATTTAATAATATCTTTACTTTTCACAATTGGAGACGCCATCATACTTGGTATACGTTATAGTATGGCTCGCATGCGCAAATAATCTTTATACCACTTTTCAACAATCTCCTTTTTTCATTTTCTTAGTGGTCCTAACCATTTTCTTCGTTGCTCGACTTTTCTTCTTAACGTTCTTAAAACTCGTTGTTAATAAATTTACAAAAAATGTATGCTGAAAAACGGAAAATCATTCGAAAATTCAGAGTCATAAAGCGGGTTGTTTACTGAATAGTAGCAACAGGCATAATGATGCTTACGAGCAGTTGTCACATTGTCTCGAAAGAGGTAAATATGCGTAGTCATAATTCAACGAACTCAAGTCATATTCCAAGCAAATGTCATGTACCTAACAACATCCAAACAAGACGCATTTCAAAGCAGACGTATACCGAGGTACCACTGCATTTATCGCGTATAGTTAAATCTCCCCATTTTCTTGCTTTGCATATGTATACATCTGTAGTAAAAATTTACGTAAATATCCCCCCACCCCCTTTTTTAACTTTTTTTTGTTTTCTTTGTTTTCTTTTGGTAGAAACTGCGTAAATCAACTACTTTCTTACGAAATCTAATACTGTGTCATAAGCGTGTTCACAGATACACATATACATATTTCTCATAATATTTCTTCTGTAAAAGTATGCAGATAAAATACGTGCAGAGGAATGTAAAAACGAATATTATTTTCACATATCCGCGCTTTATGTAACATATCGATAAAATGGAATATATATTGTTGCGTGAGTACGGGTTCGTAATGGACTGAATGCACAAGTCGTTAAAAAGTTAATAAAATTTGTTCTCTTCACAAGAAATGAAACAAAATACCGAAATATTTTCTCAGAGATTTTGGTACAATATCACAATATCTCACAGTAGTTATATTTTTAACTACTAAAACGTTAAACAGAACTCAATTCAAAACAGAGAAAGCTAATTCGATCTCACCGCGAATTCACTACAATCAATAACAGCACTAAGTAAACAACAACAGTTCGCTTAAAACAGGTCCAACTGATCTGAGGTGTTTTAATCCGGCTTTTATAAGTTTTTTAATCAAGCACGAGAACATTATGGTATTTTCTCGATCCGGATAGCAAAAACAATTAAGAGATATCTACACTCACGTTTGTGAAAATTGCAACACCGAGAAGGAATCGTCATAACTGAATGCAATTTAATACACAGTTGAGTGGTAGTGGTACAAATAAATGATTAAATGTTCAAAGCAAACAAACAAGAACAAGAGATCAGAATCAGTATTTTGTGTGGCCACCACGCGCCGCAATAAGTGCTGTTACACGACGTGGCATGGAGTCAAACAAAGTTTGAATGTCTGACTGAGGAAGAGCATTCCATATCGTTTGTACGCGTACCCAAAGTTCGTCTGCAGACGCAACAGGACGAGGATCACGAGCAAGACGCCGACCAATGGCATCCCACACATGTTCAATTGGCGACATATCCGGGGAACACGCAGGCCAAGGAAGAAGCTGTACCTGCTGCGCTGCAAAGAAGGATTTAACAATCCGAGCAGTATGAGGGCGGGCATTGTCCTGTTGAAATACAGCGCCTGGCAAGCTTTGAAGGAAGGGAACAGCTTCGGGCTGTAGAACTTCACGGATATACCGGTTGCTGTTCAGATTGCCCACAATTCGTAGCAATTGAGATCGTCTATGATATGCTATGGCGCCCCAGACCATAACTCCGGGTGTTCGTCCACTGTGGCGTTCGATAATGCACTCCGGAAGGTGGCGTTCACCGGCATAGCGTCTGACACGAATGCGGCCATCATGGTACCACAAATTAAAGCGGGATTCGTCAGAAAACACGACATGCTGCCAATCAGCACGCCAGTCTCTATGCTGATTGGCCCATTGTAGCCGCAGGCGGCGATGGTCGTGCGTTAGGGGGATCCTGTATAAAGGAGTCCGTGCGCGCAGTCCACACTGCAGCAGACGTCTACGAATTGATGAAGCACACAATGAAACACCTGTAGCTATTGACCACAGTGCTGCCAATTGTCTAGAGGAAGCTGTACGGTCCGTCCGCGCCATGCGGACCAGGTGTCTATCATCGCGAGCTGACGTCACATTTCGGGGTCCACTCCCGGATTTCCGAGTTGTCCGACACTCGTCCGTCCACTGCTTCCAAACGCGCATCACTGTGCTGCTGTTACGCTGCACACGAGAGGCTACTGCACGATACGACAATCCAGCTTCACGAAGGCCGATGATTCTCCCTCGTTCAAACTCTGTAAGTTGTTCAAATCTCGCTCTCTTTCGTCGACGAGGCATAAGTACAGATTGAGTTAACGTTTACCACTAGCAGATAACCACCGATAACCATGCACGCCTCGCTACAGCCGTCTATTTATTCGGATCCATCAGCCGTTCAGAGGGCGCTGCTCAGCATACGCATGCGCTACGGATTTGCAATTCTAATCATTTGCATATCATGCGCTACTTTGCATTTCCTGAAAATTTCAGCTCACTCGCGTAAGTCCTTCATGGTGTTGCAATTTTCACAAACGTGAGTGTATTTATTAAATGTTAAATGCACGCGCTTTTTACTTTTCCGGCGTAACTTTTCCTTAAATTTCGTCACGCGCTGCATTGCACGGGAAAATAAATTGATTTTAATTACAATTCTACTAAAAATAGCTAAATAAATAGAAAATTCGTAACAATATGTATCAGACATAGTTTTACCTTGAGAGTATTTAAAAGCGCCATACACACGTTTTTCTGTTCTTTTTCCAAACATGGGCTGAATTTTGGACAGTTTATTAAATGCGATAAGTTAAAAGAAGGACCAAACATGTTGTTCATAAAGTAATGCAATTTATATCAGCTTTCTAAAAATGTCTGAATTTCATAATATAGGCTTTTACATTAAAGCAATTACTGGAATGTAAAAAAAAAATTACATTAAAGCAATTACTGGGATGATAAAATAACAATATCGATATATGAAATGAAAGCATGATCTAGCAATGAAAACACAAATTTTAGTTATTAAATAAGGATTCCTTGATACATTGAAAAAATAAAACAATTATATTTTTCGCCAAATCTTTTTTTTTTTTTTTCCGCTGTTCTCTTCCCCAAGTACAGAGCGATTTGTTTTCGCTTAAAAAAGATTAAAGAATTACAGAGTTTCGGCACTGCGCAAAGTTCGCATTGCTTCATCTGGTCTATTTAGCAAATGCATCTCCCCGCTGTTGCCTTTAGAGATTTTGCCCCCAAATTCTGTATTCCTGTTGAAATTTTAACAGAATTTCTTACGTGCTGAAATTTCATAAGCGCACATTAAAACTAAAAGTGTTCGGTTTGTTGGAAAGCTGTTGGAATATAATCAAAACAATGCATACCAAAATAGCGACGTTGCTTGATTGAAGGATTGTGACGAGCATGTTGCCCGAGAGATTGGCAGATTCTGAAAATTTGGTGACTTCTACGGGGATTGTTGCGGTAACACGTAAGTTCACAACCTCGAGTTCGGCTTAGATTTTACTTGAAATTCTATTGATTTCGAGGGCGAACAGACCCAAATCCATGAAAGGTTCCCCAAAAGGCATTTTTTTCATTATAATTCCAAAGCAAACCTTCCTCTTTGTACCTTGACTCCTTTTCTTCTTACAGTTAAGGTTTTATATTGTTGCGAAAAATTCGGCGGTTACGCCTGTATGTAAGCTTTCCGGCATAGCACTAGGATTGCCAGATTGGCGACTTTATCGCCCATTTGCGACCAAATAGGCGATATCCCATGGTCCAATCGGGAAGCTTCTAGAATAACTTCCTGTCGAGATATTTCTCGAAACGTGTGGAACTAAGGAAAAGCTATATAAACCCGTGCGTTTCTGAGAGCCGGCTTTGAGAGAATTGTGAGAATAGCTGCTTACTGTGAGTGCTAAGCTACGCGACAGTTTTGTGAAGGGATAGTGCTTTGCCGTGAAGCTACCTTTACAGTATAGCTTGACAGTGTTTAGTGTTGCCGTGAAGCAACCTTTACAGTTATAGCCTGAAGCTGTGTTGCTGATTGTTTCAGGGTATTTATTGTAGATTTTCGACACTTTTAAAGGTAATTTTGAAACTGTGCTGTAAATAGTGATTCTTGTAAATAAATTGTGCTTTTTATTGTTCTGCATCGTGTTTTTATCGGATACTCTCAAATCCACGAATCCGTATAACGCAACAATATTTATGTATTACCTTAATCATCTTTACAAGATGAATATCTGCGCACTTAATGGTATCATGACAAATATTTTTGAACGTCTACATATGGCTTGCCCGTTTGGAGGGCTTTAAAACAAAAATGCTTCCAGATGAAATAGATTAAGACTAAAACCACACTTGTTTTCCAAAAGTTAAGCAACAAATTGAAAAATCCGAAAGGCCAAGAGTCAGTAGTAGTCACTAAATGGCGATTTACGAGCTATTTAGAGACTACTACTTACGTGAATTAATTATGAAATTAATTCATGTAAATCTCGTGGAAAATACATCTTGTCGTTTTTCAGCAAGAACATGTTTGTGTTGAAAAATTCAAATTTTTATGTCTGTTGTGACATTAGTTTTGATGCAGGCGGCTGGTTTTGGGTGTCGCCGATTCAATTAAATCCGGAACATTGAACATGTTTCCTTTCCTCCCATACAGCCACTCCAATTATGCAGGCAGAAGTTCGGGGAAAAAAAAATATAATGTCGCAATGATGGGTAACTACAAAAACGTGCGGTCGTTGATGGAAATGGCCTTGAGGAGAAATATGAATGAATTGGATATCCGCCTTTAGGATCATAAAACATGCCGAAGTAGATTAATACCCGTTTTTGATGGTTTCTGCCACGAGGACAGTGCTCTAGTAAGTACCTGGATTTCTTTAGCTTTTTAAATTTTGTTTTTTAGAAAATTTTGTTTTGTCCTTAGGTACCAAGACGCTTTTTCACCTGTATTTGAATTTATTCACGATGAACATGTTCACAGCGTAGGTTATTTTGTTTTATCATTTACCGAGATGTTTTTTCCATGTGTATTTGAATTTATGCAAGGTGAACATGTTCATAGCGTAGGTTGTTTTGTTTTGATGAATAATGAAATTAATCTCGTCGTGACTTTAAGCGAGGAGCAGCTCCATTTACAAGGTAGAAATTGGCGAATTTCTAAGGTAAATATTTTTCTTTACTTCCTTGCACAAAGTAAAATGGAAGTATTGTAACCGCGAAAAATTTCGGGTATCATATTTCAACGAAAATATCCATTTTGACCGCTATCGAATGCAATTTAACGATGTTTTAGAATGACATTCATACGTAAGGACAGAATAAAGGACTATTTCCCCCCTCCCAAAAAAAAATTATGAAACTGATTTAAAATGGATTCTGAAGAGAATTTTTTTTGGCGTCTGTACGTACGTACACACATATGTATCTCGCATAACTCAAAAAGGAGTAGCCTCAGAACGTTGAAATTTTGTGTATAGGACTGTCCTAACATGTATATGTGCACCCTATTTTGGTTCTAATCGGCAACACCAAAAGTATATAAGTTTCTTTATTCTTATATGTTTGTAAAGTGCGTCTTTTTTTTTTTTGCTTTAAAAATGAATTATGTTGTTCTTATCTTCCAGTTATGGTTTTTATGCCTTTAGTAAATCTGCATGCAAGATTTGTAGAATTATCAACAATTTAAAAGTTGTTTAAATGTGGCTGAGCCTAATTATTATTACCATAGCAGCTATTTTTATTTACATTTGAAAATTAGCAGAATAGTGGATTTGTTGCCAATCTAGAGAAACTAAGCTTCGTAACAACAAAGATAATGCCTTCTTTTATTATTGCAAATTAAATCATGCTACTCCATTCTGGAATTTATTCGAGGAAATGTGTGTTTAAGATTTACTTCGTAATCCTTAATACACATATTTTGAGTTTTTCTGTATGTTTGCCTTATCGCGAAGTGAGAACTGAATTAATTCAATGAAAAATACTGAATCGTCTGTGAAAAACTGTTTCTTTTATTGTTTGTTTAATTTCTTTTACACGTGGTTTTAGATTGATTATAGTATTTGAATAGAACACGTGGCAACGATTTGGTAATTCTCCCGATAATGTACATAATTTTTGTGCATTCTGAGTTATAAATGAATGATATGCAATGCTGTTAAGTGAACCTAACGCCAGAGTGTCGCTATGGTAAACAAATATAGTGAATTTCAAAGAGTGCATTTATACTATTGTGGTTTATGCGCTATCGATGAAGTAGATTTAATTCAATCCAATAAGTTTAAATGAAATGTAAGAAAAAATACGTATAATTTAGTACTGCGCACAAGGAAGTCATGTGGTATATACAACAGATTTTTTATGAACATAATAACACTAAACAGTTGATGTTAGCAAAATAAACGAATAAGAAGCGTATAAGAATTCGTATTTATGAATAACTCCATTTGCAATTTTTTTTAGAACGAGACGTGCTATTAGTCTCAGATCTGACCCTTTTTGGTTCGTATGACTTTTCAAGTGTTGCTATCAATGTAATCCTTGCGTATTTTTTTTAAAGAAATAATATAGCGAATATAAAAAAATTGAATGGCAATATTGAACACTTTATCTGGAATTCTAAAGATGTCCGATATAAAATATTTTTACTTTTACTCGCCAATTTGTTGCCATAGCGGGAAGCATAATTTAATTTTTCTTTTAAATATAATCTACCTGTTACTGATTAAGAACAAACTAAGTGATTGCAAAGCAATTAACGTAGTTATTTATCGTTTTTCTTAATTATCATCTGGACCCGTGAAATAGCATAAACTGGATTTATTAAAAGTTTATTTATTTTTTCTTAATTACTTTAAGCTGCTCCAGCGGCTAGTTGTATGAAGAGTGATACTGACAACAAAAGTAATTCGAAACAAAACTGAGGTTCTAGAATAATAACTCTACTGGGCTGGATAATGTACGGCAACACTAATACTAAAAAAAGTACAATTTTCTTTTATGTGGGAGGGGGCGAGTGCAAAGGCGTGCTTGTAGCAATTTCATAAATTTACAAAACATGAAAATTTTAACACAACTCAAATTTAACTATTGACTAAACATATCTGTAAGAGAATAGTAATAAAATTAAGATTAACGTAAAAATATGAAAGGTTTCAGATTTTAAATTACGTCCAAAGGGGCATTTTTTAAACATTTTGTATGTTACTTTTATTTATTCAATATCATGTTATTCGCATTTAAACCATAAAATTCAGTTAAAGAACAATATCGCAAAATAATTTTAAACTGAGCGTATCTTTAGAATTTCCTACGAACAGTCTCACGCGCTGCAGATAAAAATGTTTTTTTCTGTACAACGTCGCCATGGCCCGCTTCGAAATCCTCGAGTTTGTTCATCAAAAATTCGTTAAAGTTTTACAAAATATGAAATCGATAATAAAACAAGTTCCAAATTTCAAATTTGGGCTTCCAGATGCCCATATTCGCAGCAGGATGACGGCATTCAAAATTCGATGGCTTTAGGTACCGTCATTTTATCGCAATGCGAGAAACATACATACATTTATGCAGATTCTTCATTATTTAATTTCTTTAAATATAATACAGGGCTGCAATATTTCGTGGCAACAGTTTGAAAAGTGATACAGACTTTTAATGTTTCCGACGCAAAATCGCAAAACGAAAACAATAGTCCTTCAGGGACAAAGCCCCTTTGGACTAATAACTAAACGCAAACACAACTGACTCTAATTGGGAATTCTAATAATACTGTTTTTTTAAAAAGAGCTCTGAATTTTAAGTGGCGTATATGCGAAAAAAGTGATGTTTCATAATAAAGTTAAAAGGATAAAATAAGTTGTTTCATCAGGAGTGTGTCCAAGAGCAGATAGATAAACTATACACTAAACGAAAGCATAAAAAACCGTAGCAGTGCGATGTTAAAATCTGAATTCTTTCAGTTTTCTCCCTCTTTTTTGTTTTTATAAGGTATTGTCTTATTTCTTTCTTATTTTTTAAATTCATATTGACTTCATTATTTTAAATCTTACATGGAATTGCGGGGTTTTACTTATTTAATTCTAAAGTTCTAAGTTAAAACCTCACGAACACTAACAAGCGAATAATCGCTTAAGTGTGTGAATAAACACGTAAGTCTTAAGAAGGGTTCAATACCTTTTATTTTTCAGAATATTTATAATCAGTTCCTACTTGGAATTTTACATAAAGCTTCCACTCGGGCTTGAACTTAAATAACTATGAAATTAAACTAAACTAGCCTAACTAAGCTGTCTGAAAGATATAGCCGAAACTATCAGCAATCTAAACAGTTGGCCTCTAAATATTAATTTAATCTAAATCGAAGCCAAGCAAGGGCCTAAGGTATGGCCGAGCGTAGTAACTAAGAGAGAACGTAGCCAAAGGCAAACACGCGCTAGTCAGGAAATCAGAGTTTCTCCCTGGAAGATGGTGAAACCTCGACTTAAATAGTACTCTTACTCATTTGCATTCACTGCGTTTCTGAATTTACATTCTGGCAGGAAATTTTAGGCTGAAATTAGAATAAGATAGGAAAGAATCATAACTTAAAATAACTGTTAATAAACTTAGGATAAACCTTACAGGATGAGCAAATGTTTAATTCTTTATCTTCTTTTATAGTATCCTAAATTTTCAAGGACAATAATGATGAAATAATAAATAATGATAATATAATAATATAACCCTAAAATAAAGTGGAATTAGGATCAGAAGTAGCTCATTTGAAATGTAAAACTATGCAAAACTTTATATGGGTATTTACAAACGTCAACTTAGGGCTAAATTTTGGCGAGATTTAAAACCCTAGCTATACTAACTGTACCCCCGTAAATAATAAAAGCTTTGGAGATGCGTTCATAGCGATGTCGCACCTTGCATGTCGGTGAAAGTCGGTGACTATTCAGATGTTTTCATAACGGTACCGCAGTATGGAAGCGTTTACAAACTGAAGATCAAGTTCTCGCTTGAAACTGACCGTTGGCACTTTAATGCCAATCCGATATTTTCCGTAAAGGTTCTCTCACCCCTATGCAAGACTAATTTTTGTTTCATTTACTGATTAATTAAGCAGGGGTTAAAAGAAATCTTCGCATCATCACGAAAAACGCTGAATAGTTTATTGAATTATAGGCTGTGTAAAATAGTTTATGATAATAATTTTGAATGCAAAATAAAATAATATGTACTACAAAAACAGCAGTACGTTTATTAAGGGATTCATTACAAGTTAAGAAAACCTTTAATAAGAAATTTGAGCTTGATGTTTTTTGATAATTTCATTTGTATTGGGTGGTAAAAATGGCAGTGCTATTCTATCGTCTTCTGCATTTAACAGTCTCGATCTTTCATTCGCTTTTGTGTTGGTTAATGTTGAAAATCCGAATTCACACAAATAAAATGTAGAGAACTGTAATAATATTTTTAAAGCTTTTTGGCCATCGTGGGATAATCGCATCTCGTGTTAATCCAAAGTGAATTAATTCATTCTTCCGGATATTTTAAAATTAAATCTCGATTATTAGATTATCTATGTTATTAAGTTGTTCAGATCATGAAAACAGTGAATTGGAATAAATGCACCCGCACCTTTATGAAAAACTTCGAAATGGCATAAGGCTGCCGAAGTCATCAGAACAATTTTAAGGTCAATCAGAACAATTTTTCACGATGTGCTTCTCGGAAGGGGATCAGGGCATATCAATAAATTAAACTTCCTTTTCCAAGAAATGACAAATCGCTATACACATAAGAAGTGAAGAGGTGCTTAACTTTTGGAAGTGACTGTATAATTTGAAAATATAAATGTGATTAGAATTATATTAAATACATCATCAAAATTCTGGAATGGTATTTAAATTTGTAGGTGCTAAGTATTCATTGCTATGTCGGAGCCAGTTGCAGTCAGGTGTGAAAAGTAAGAATGATTTGCTCACGACATAACAGAAAGTTTTCTTATTATGAATTATTAGTAATATATATATGAAATATACATATAGTTTTTTAAGGCAGAAAGGTAGTAAAAACTTTTTACTACAACTTTTTACTACCTTTCTGCCACTTGATATTATATAAGTGGCAGAAAGGTAGTAAAAAGTTTTTTAAGCATTTTGTAGAACATAAAATTTTTTATTTACTTGTTATCAAATAGTGACAGAAGACAATATATTTTCAGCATTTCTAGGTATTAGAAAGCGTGAAAAATGGCTCTTTGGGCTCCATTCTCATCATTGGTGTTAATACTCCTTTTCTGTCACGTCAGAGCACTGTAAGTAATTTTTATTTTCACAGCTCCAGCGATGAGTTAGTTAGTAGGTGCCTGTAGCTAAAATATTTTTCTTTTCGCAGGTCAGGATATTTATTGATGAAAGAGAAAAAGGTTATTTTGGACACAATATTTCGCAATTATGACGGCCGCTTGCGTCCGTTTAGTGACAACGGAACAGGTACTCATAAATTTTCTCTTCTTATGAGAATTTTTACGAAGAGCAGTAATCTCAAACTGTCAGCTCGCATGCGACCCGCGAAGTAGTTTTATGTGGCCTGCAAAGGCATTTCAATCGTGTATTTGTTGCAAAAAGGTTGTTGTGAAGATTTCAAGGCTTAAGTTATCTGATGTGAGAATTTATATTATTGGTACGTGCTTACGCGTTTATAATGGATTGAATGCACACAGAACCGGTGATAGATCGATGAAATTTATCTTCACAAAAACAGTTTACAGTTTTGAAACTTTTCACACAAAAGAGAGCTCTTCTCAGTCTGACAGAACACAATCATGAGTTAACATTTCATACTAAGAACTCTGAACATAAGATATTACAAAGCCTCGTAATGTGTAAGCTCGCACAGTGTTCTCTCGATGCTTTGCATTCTCAATACTTTGAGCCAAACTCTGAACTAAACAGATGCTCTTTCTGGTCTTATATAGTTTCCCCCTTCCCTCCGAGAAATTTCCAGTACCTTCCGTTTTTCTAAATTACTAGAAGGTATACACAATTACAGTTATAAAGGGCCGGACAGAGTTGTAATAGCATAAGGATCGGCGTTATAATACTAAGAGTCACCTCTTAGTATTATATCCTAGAATTTAAATAGTCAAGTTCAAATAGTAAAGAATCTATGTCTTTAATAGGAGGGAAATAGGTTGCGATGATTAAAAATGTTCCTTCTGTTGTATCCAGCGCTACTGAGACTGCATGTTCCGCATTGGATTTAGATATCCGATGTTAGTTATCACTGCTTGTTTATTCTGAGAATAATATATATTTCTAAATGATGAAGAATTGGCTTATGCATATATATAGTTTGTATGGTCTGCTTGTCTACTAACTTTTGTGTGAAAGCTGGAGGAGTAGTGACTGCACAGAAAGAAGGGTTAAAATTACCCTTTATTACACTCTTTAATTATTTACAATGCGTCAACTCGACGCTAACAAACTGCGCCTCTGCTTGGGCGATAACTGAAATGTTAAGAACTAACTAAAAATTTGAAGATATTAACAAGCAGTAAAGTTACATTACAGGGCTCAGACTATCGTGTTTCCTAACAGAGCGTTGATAATTTTAGTGGCAGCAAAGTAATAGCTGTTACGCCACGTTTAACCAGCAACAGCAAAGTAGTAGCTGTTACGCCACGTTTAACCAGCAACAGCAAAGTAATAGCTGTTACGACACGTTTAACCAGCAACAGCAAAGTAATAGCTGTTACGCCACGTTTAACCAGCAACAGCAAAGTAACAGCTGTTACGCGACGTTTAACCTTCGGCTTAGCAGTTAACCAGCAATAACTATTAAGCCGAAGCTCACGCTGCAACAAGCACAGAGTTTGCCCATACTTTCTAACCTTTCCTTCTAGGAACTTGATACTTAAACCTTTCTTCCCACTGGTAGAATTTGCACCCCTTCACGCGCGCTACCAAATTTAAATATTCTGGCACTGATAATTAGGGGCATGATGGCTTATATGAAAGGAACTTCAAATTAAATTAAATTGGTTATTTAAAATAAATATAAATCCCTACAAGTTAATATAGGGTTATTGAAATAATCCTATTACTTTCCTTAGTTCCAGTTGTCTATGTAGCATATAACTCGTTGCTGTGGTTGAATTTTGCAAATTAAATTGAATAAATGAAAGATTATTGAATATATGGAAAGAAGAACATGAATCTAGATTGATTTTTCATAAGACTTTGAAGTTCTGTCTTGTATGTGGGGCATTGGTTAGAAAATGCCGAGAGCTTGCAGTCAAGAGAATTTCCTGATTTTTTTGTTTGATCTGGAACAATTGAGACAGTGGGAAGCCTCTTGACAGTTTTTGTTAATATTATCATGAGTTTTAGCACAGTGACCACAAACAGGTGCTTCTTTGCTAATTCGACTGTGATGACCAAATTTTTGGCAATTGTAGCAACGTTGAACTCTAATGTATCTTCTGTATGCACACGAATTGAAACCTAGATATATTCTTCCTTCTATTCATAATTTAATACTATATTCTTTGCTAAGATTAATGATCCAATTATTAAACGAATCTGAATGATGTAGCGGCGTTCTTGGATTTACTGCTCCCATTTCATTAAAAGGTAATTTTGATTCTATGGCAGAGGTGAGATCTTCAGCTGTGTATTTTATGGGGGACTTTAAATACAATGATTGGTACTTGTACAAGCCAGGGTTCTCTTGTTTTAAGTACATTAGACTCAGATATAGAATCCTTTTGCTTATTGATGTGCTCCTTGAAGTTGCAATTCTTAATTGCGAGTTGGTCTGATTTGCCGAATTTGAACTCCTATTGATTGGAGAGCCGTTCTACTAGATGGTCTTGTATCTGTTTTGGTGAGCTATTAGAGTCTTTAGAGGAAATAATCAGAACGTGTTCTGATGGTTTTTGTTAAAGGTGTTGCCTCATTTTTTACGTTGTACCAGCAAAAATGGGGGTTCTTCAGGTTCAGTAAGTACTTGTATTAAAAAAATGGTAGAAGCTTGTATTTTTGTTGAAATAGCTTGTTAAGGTCCTGTGGTTGTAGATGATTGAATCTGTTTTAAGAATGAATCGATAAGTTTTTGCTGAGTATCGATTTGAAGCTGTTGAGTTTCAGTTGGATTCTGTTGAGTTTCGATAAGTTTTTGCTGAGTTTCAACTTGTATTTTATATGTATCTAATTGGCCTTGAAAATATATAATTTGTTGATCTCTTTCGATGAATCTAATTCGTAGTTGTTAGAAATTCCTTTTAGGACCGCTTTGTTTAGTTTACGCGCGGCGTTCTCTGCTCCTAAATGTTTTAAGTTCGCTATGTATTTTGCTAAGTAGTTGATGTTGCTAAGTACTTGATAAGGATTCTTCCAAATTTGAAGTCGGAAATCGAGATATTCGAAGATCTTGTTGATTGTGTTGCAGGAGTCGATAGGAAGTATGATATTGCCTGGGCTAGTTGAGGCCATTAATACATATATAATGAATAAACTTCTAAATTAAAGTTATAACTATGATCATTGTTGTAAATGAAATAAATATAATAGGACTGATGTGTTATTAAATGTAAATAAGAGATGAGCTAAGTGTTGAGTTGTATAGTTTTTTATTTATTATATTAATAGAAAATAAAATAATTTAATGTAAAAATTAAAAGAATATCACAAATATAATAATATAAGCTCAAAGTTATTGCATGAGACATGTAAAAAAAGGCATTCACTGCTCTCAGTTTATATGTAAATTTTAACAATGGATTCTAATACAAATCATTATTAAATTAAAGCAATAATTTATGAAAAACGGCTTATTTTCAGATGTATATATCCTAAAAAGTAATATTTTGTATCACTAATTAGCTAAAAATTTATCTTAGCTGATTTTCCTCAGAGATATTGTAGAAGTGCAAATTTTCAGATGTTAATCCAAGTTTGATTGTTGATTCTTGATAAACTTTTTAAGTCTTCAAGTGAAAAAAATTCAAATTTTAATACCTTTTGAATAGCTAGCTAATCAGATCCAAATGAAACCTTGTGGGGTTTTACTATTTAATCATAAAGTTCTAACTTAGAACCCCACGAACACGAACAAACGAATAATCGCGTAAGTGTGCGACCAGAATGCGTAAGACTTCAAGTTTCACGTAAAGTTTTCAGCATAGCAACAGAACGAGCATTTCATTCTACTGTTCTTCCAGCAAATATTCTTCCTACAGCAAACTTCTCTACTGATGTATTAAACTTCCTTTTATTCACCTTATTTAAAGAAAATAAAATTGTTGATGATATTACACATCAGATAAAATTAAGGAATAATTTTTTTAACTTCAACTTTGATCCCTCTTCAATAGAACCTATTCCAGATTACTTAGGAATACAAAAATGTGTTGAATATCTAAATCCTAAAAAGGCACCAAAACCAGATGGAATAGATAATGCTATTATACAAAAACTTTTTAAAACATCCCCCAAACAGATTAAAAGCTTTATCCAAGCATGTTGGAGAATTAAACATTTTCCAACTGGAACAAAACTAGCAGAAGTAATTCTGTTTCAGATAAAGATGCAGCTCTTCCCATCTCATACAGGCCAATCTGCTTACCACCTGCTTTCGGAAAACTATTAGAAAGAGTCTTCTTAGGAAGATTTATTTATTTTTTTATCTCACAACCATTTTTTAGAATCATCGCAGTTTGGCTTCATCAAGGGTAAATCAACAGAACATGCAATTTCTAAATCAATTTCGATAATTCAAGAAAATAGATCTTAAAACCTTCATTCCATAGTCATCAGCTTCGACGTACAAAATGCATTTGATATTCTTTTGTAGCCAGATATAATAGATTATTTGATCAAAATGAACTGTCCTAGAAAAAAAAAAAAAAAAACTAAAGGATGTCTTCAGGGTTCTTGTTTAGGGCCAATTCTATGGACAATTATTGCAAATTCAATACTTGAGAAATTTAATAATATTGCTGAATACAAAATAATAGCATATGCCGATGACTTCCTCTTAATTATCAATGGTAAATCAAAAATAGAATCTACAGCACAAAATTACATCAACCTGTTCAGTAACTAGACAAAGAAGCATAAACTCACAATATCTCCTTCTAAAACATTAGCGATGATTATAGAATCATCAAAACCGTTGAAAAGAAATCAATCCTTAAAATTGCAAAGCTCACCAATCAAAATAGTAGATCAGCTAAAATATCTAGGAATTATTATTTACAACAGACTCTCCTTGGTACCCCATATTAAATAACAGTACCCGAAGGAATTATTTTATATGGTTCTGGAATCTGGGCAAAGGAATTTAACCAATCAATGAGCGACTTTTTTTGAACACCCTTTTTGCAAAGACCACGCTTATTGCTAGTCAGCAAATGTTACAGAACCACATCAAGTGCAGCTTTACAAATAATCACAGGAATTCCTCCACTTGACCTAATAGTACAAACAGCGCGTTCTATGTATGGATACTGCACTAGGGTATAATTCTATTGGTTTTGTTTATGGGTTTTTGTCTACTGTTTTGTGCAGTGATTTTCTCAATGGGTATCTGTATTAGTCTGTAGATTTATGTATACTGGCTTTTACAGAGATTTGGCCTACGGATATCCGCATTGGTTTGAGTTTTTGTGTACTGGTTTTTATCTGGAATAGACCTACGGGATATCCATTTTTTAATGGAGATATGGCCTGTGGATACGCATAAAATTCTGGTTTCTCGCCATGGGTTTTTACATGGATTTTGTTTATAGGTTTCTACAGGTTTCTGTTTATGAGATTTTATGGGCCTTTGGCCTACTGGTACCCGTACAGTTGTATGGGTTTTTACGGTGATTTGGCTTACGGGTATCCGTACAGCTGTACCGGTGTCCTTCTATGGGTTTGTACAGGGATTTGGCCTACGAGTACCCATACACCTGTACGGGTTTCTTTCTACGGGTTTTTACGGGGATTTGACCTATGGGTACCCGTACAGTTGTACGGGTTTCAGCCTGCGAGTTTTTACGGGGATTACCCGTAGGCCAATTCTCCGTAAAAAACTTTTATAGTTTTTTTATACTACGGGGCATTTTTAGCACAGAAGCTTCCCTGACTTGTATACTAAAATTAAATCAAAATAGAAGGCTTTGGAATTCTACACTTACACAGAAGAAAACTACATAAAAACAATGCAATCTTCCAAGCTGAATTAATAGCAACTAAAAAAGCAATAAACTTATCCAGTCTATTTAATAACCAAGTTAATATCTACTCAAATTCTTTATCCAGCTTTGAAACTATAAGTGGTATTTATTGCAGAAATCCTATAGTCTATGAAATTCAAGCATCTGATCAAGCAGCAATAGTATTAAATTTACCAGAATTTACAATACTGTTTCCAAAATCACATCTTAAACGCATTACATTCAAAGATTTATTATTACAATGGCAATCCAGATAGACTCATACTAAAACAGGACAAAGAACTTTAAAATTTATACCAAATATTTTAACTAACCAAATAAACGATAATGTCCTTTACGATTACAACATTTTTAACCGCACATGGTCCATTTCTAATATATTTAAATAGATTCAAACTCAAAGATACTGACATTTGTAACTGTGGTAACATAAACTGTGGTAAAGTCCCGACCATTATTTTTTTTGAATGTGAATATACGAAAGAGCATCACTTACATAAACCTTCAAATCAATATTGGAAACAATGGACCCAACACCTATTAAAACATTCTTTAACACATTACACATATATTTATTCTTATCCATTATTAAAGAACCTCCGGGCTAATAATGAAGACCATTAAGTACGAGGAACACTAATTTAATAATGAATTAACACACACACACACACACAAAAAAAAAAGAAAGAAAGAAAGAAAGAAAGAAAAAGTGAGAGAGTTTATTAAGCTACATAGCTCGCGCTGAGCTTTCCAAGTCCTAACCTAAAGTTCGTTATGTCACATGACCTGTAAAAAGAAGGAATGTTAATATTTTTACGAATCTCACATCACGTGACCTCTAGGTCAGATTCTCTTTCAAGAATGTCTCATACTGTCTGTTACAATTCTGCCTTATGTAATAAACTTTCAAAAACAATAGAATATTGTATCAGTCATAACAAATAATTTCAACAGTTAGCTTCAACAACAAATTTTTTGGGGGATTCTAATGTTAAACATTAGATTAAAAAAAAGTATGTAATGGATTCTAATGTTAGTACTTTTTATTATTTATTGCCTATGTTATTATTATTTATTGCATATTTAATGCATAAAAGTATATAATGGATTCTAATATTAAGCATTAGAATCTATTATATACTTTTTATTATTTATTGCATATATGTATATCAAAATTAACTAAATTCCACAATAAAAAAAATTATAATATTCGGACTAAGTTCTAAATTGAAACTAAAACTGATTTGTTATATATCAATCAACCAAGAACCTCTGAAATTACGGTCATCGGAAACATCGAACTTAATATATGAAATCTTTGATCAAAAGAACTTAGAACTTTATATCTCGAGAATTTTTCGTCTATTGAAACTTTATTCAACTATAGAACTTTCACTGAATCTTGAACTATTGAAATCAAATTGAAATGTATATCAAAATTTAGTTCATGTAAATGCAAACAAAACTGTAAATAACTTTCATGTAAAAGTCATGTAAAAATATTCATTGTAAAAAGGATCTTCTGAATAAATAGTTTCCCCTCGGTGAGCTTTTTCCGTTAGGTATCATCACCTTAGGTCGGGAGCCCTCTCAGTGGTGCAAAATGCAAACATAAGGATCGGACTAGTTACAGTTACGTAGGGGGTATCGGATTCGATGTCGCCAAACGATCGCTAAACTTGGCGACTTTTGTGTTTTCTCGCCAAATTTAGCTGAAAAAATTAATCGCACCGTCAGTTTGGCCTTGTCAGCTTGGCCGTCAGCTTGGCCTTGTCCCAGACTGGTGATGGTTTTTCGACAATTTGGCAATACAGCCATTTTTCTCAATGTTCCTTCATACGTTGTACAAGTTGTACTATAACTTAAATAGAATTTCATCAAAGTTATTTACATACATACAAAATTCGTAACATTATTTTTATTTCCATTAAGAACGAGCGTCAGAAAACTTCTAACGGAGCTAATTTAATGTAATGTGGTATAAATCATATTTAAAGATTTGAAGATTTTTATTCGTACTTGTTGGAAATTAAATAAGCTCAGTTACGGAATTTTTGTACTAATAATCGCTTTGTTTGGGAATATGTGGATTATATATATTTTTTCACAGTTGAAAACTAATAAGGAAAGAATCTGATTGATAAATAAGCATCTACTGTTGGTGAAGAAGATAACTTCTAGGAATTTTTTGCCGAGGCTGGAAACTTTAGCAGAATGAAAATGTCATCATGTGTCAAGCTGTAGAAAAAAATAATGAAGTTTATAATTATTTACATATAAACATATATGTTTATATTTATGAGTGAAAGGAAAATGTATTAAAAAGAAAAAGCGGACTGAGGTATTATCTATTTCAAGCTTTGTCCCACTTGACAAAATTTCTCTGAAAATTTAGAAAGTTTTCACAATTTCTTTGTTCTTAGTTTAAATGAATATGAAAATGAAGTTTAAATGAAGCTATTGAATTGATGAATTAGACGTTTTAGAATTATTCGAAAGAAACATCATTTGTGAATTTAACATTTAGTTGCAACACAGTGAATTACAAAGTGTAACGAACAGAAATGTTTTAGAAGTACCAAACTTTAGACTGCAAATCTTTTTTTGGCACTTCTTAAGGAGATCCAAAAATTTCCAGTCTTACGTTGAAAAATCGTTTATCAATAATTGTTTGTAAATGCATTATCAATATAATACGCATAAATTTGAAAGTTGAATGAAAATTCTTTTATGAATTTTTACTCTATCGTTTTGTCATTCATTTTTTACTAAAGAAAGTCTTAATGAAAAAATTTAGAATAAGCATTAGTTTACGTAGCTCTAAAAGAAGACTAAAGTGGTCCGGATATTTAGATTCCGAATTTTCCAATTCTTCTGTAATGTTAAATTAAGTTCATTTGTTTCAACCTTTGCAACCTTTCATCGAGATATATTGAAATGTTCTTTGATTTAAATGTCTTATTTGCATACAAACACTTCGGCATAAATTATTTTTAGGTCCTTCAGTGGTGACGTGTAATATGTACGTGAGAAGTATAAGCAACTTCGATGACTCAAAAATGGTAAGTTTAAAAAAAATATAAGTTATAAAATGATACTATGCTGTTAATACTATTAACAGAGATGCCATTAGTGTCGAAACTCACTTTTATGTCCGAATTACTTTTCAAATTGTTGCCACCCAATATTATCGTGAAGTAGTATTTAAAAAAATGTTCAGTAGTGAAAAATCTGTATGTATGTGTGTATGTATGCTTCTCGCATTGTGGAAAAACGGCGGCATCTAGAGCCACCGAATTTTCAATACACGTAATCCTTCGCCCCAACATGGGAACTTCGAACCCCGAATTTTGAATTTCGAATCTGTTTGTTTATTTATTTCATATTTTGTTCGAATTTAACGAATTTTTGTTTAATAACTGAACTATTTGAAAGCGAGAAATGGAAACGCTGTTCGAAATAAAATGTTTATTTTTTTTTTTTTATCTTCCTCCCGTTAGACTGTGAACGTGTGAATTCGGTAAATATAACGCATTTTTCCGTGCGAGGTTTAGTCTCATTCGAAGTACTATCAAGTAAAGAAGCCCTAATTACTTCCTAAATTTGAAAAATGCCTTCTTTAACTCGGATTTAACACATTTTAATGCTTTAGTGGATAAATTCTGACTTTGGTATCGAAATATGAACTACAAAGAAATACATCAAAAACGCTAAATAATTTATTTATGTAACAAAGCTATTGCTGATCAGCCGGGCCCAGATTTGAAAATGCCCTTAAAAATGGCCGAAAAGTGCATTTAGAATGGCTAACATACTCTTAAAAAAAGGAGTTTCCAAAAATAAATAATAATAATATAGAAAAGACACACAAATAACTGCACATACCTGTCGCTTGAATTTTATTTTTTCTTCCGAAATGTATGGTCGCCAAACGTCTTTTGCGTTCAGGGCATCCCTTTTAAAAAATGTAAAGCTCCAAGGTCATTCGCCACAGCTGAGCAAAATAAGAAAATAAAACTGATTTTTGTCAAAGCTGGAAAACGTATCGCACACAGCTGTGAATGTTTAATTTTAAGAATGTGTCCGTTGAATAGGTTAACTTCCTTGGTTTTATTTACCCCTCTGCATGTAATCCCGTGGACTTGAATGTGCACGGAAACTTAAGGCCCATATCACACACGCATTTGTTTCACACGCACAACTGTTTCGGACAATTTTTCTGCCTGGTTTACTATTGAAAGAAAGACGCACAATTTTTTCCCTTCCTTTCAAAAAAAAAAATTGCAAGGTGTTCACTTTCAATCAATCAGCTTGTAAGGTTTTAGTTTAAACTAACAAAGTTTTATTTTAATTTGACTTTTTCTATCTGTTCTTATTTCAGCTTCCCGTTAGAATTAGCGCGTTTCAGCTTTATGCTAATTTGAAGTGGAGCCAAGTTGCTATTTAAACGGTAGCGAGGAACTACTCAGTGTGAGAGAGCTTTTAGTCTCAGACCACTGCAGACTTCGCCTGACCAGCTAGTATTTAAATCTTAAGCCTTAGCGATGTTACGCTATTACTCATCGAAGTAAATCTAAGTGCGTTAGTCTTAGTTAAATCTTGCTACGCACCCTTTAGCATAGAGGCCAACTTCGCGTTATAGCTCTGTGAGCAAAAAAGATTTAATTTCTATTTAATTTTAGTTTAAATTATTTGATTGTTCAGTTTAGACCCGAGTGCGGTCATTATTTTCTGTATCCCTCCCGAGTTGGGAAGTGGCTGTATATAATTGTGGTTTAATAAAAGATGATTTTAAATCCTTCTTTAGTGCAGTTCTTCTACCACTTAACCACAGTTTTTTACCACAGAACATAGCTGCATTCAGCTCCCTGTTCAAGATCAGGACTTAAAGTTTTCACGAATATGTTCGCCAAGAATATGCACCGAACACTCAGTCCTGACAAGCTATCAGCTTCGAATGCTATCAGTTTGTAATGGAGAACCAGTTTCTCCTGTCTTAACCTCATAATGTGTTAACCCATAGTGATATGTGGTGACTGACTGTTGTGACAAACCAGAAAAATTGTTCCAAACAATTGTTCTCCCGAAACAAAGGGATGTGTGGTAGCAGCCTTTAAAGAGTTCCGAAATGCCGTATAGGAAAATTCTTACAAGTGGCAGTCCTTACCTTATGGAAAATGCCTGTCGGGATAGATAGGACTAATAGAATACATAAGCAGTTTCTTTGGATAGAACATGGCTGCCTATTAAAAATGAGCTCACAGGCGTTGAGACAGTATTATTTCAAAAGTAACTTTATTTTTCAGTCTGATTACTGTCTGTCTAGGAGAAGAACACCCCCGCCACAGCGTCTGGCGGTCGCTATAGCAACAGCGCTGGTATATTTTATTTCACATAGGGGCGAACCGAAAGTTGCTAATTTATCTTTAAATGCGCCAAGATGACAAACTGAAAAGCAAATCTTCAAGACACCCCTACGGAAAATGGGTCAAGTCTCGTTTCTACGGCAACAGACAGCTGCGGACTAACTGGCGAGAGCTTTTTCTTATGATGGACAGAATATACTAGAATATCTATCAGAATGCTCTGAAATGCCCAAACGATGCCCGAAAAATGCTCTCGAAATATGCTTTAAATGAGAAAGATGCTTAGGAAATGTAAAAAAAAAAAAAAAATGCATTGTCATCAAAATCCGGGCCTTACTGATCAGTATTATTAAGAAATCAACTGTTACTTTTAAATTTGTATTTCCTTCTAAATTTTGATGCAAATTAATTTTTTTCCCATTAGGAATATGAAACACAACTGACATTTCGACAGTCGTGGGTGGATAATAGATTGAGGTATGAGAGTAGAAATGTCTCGTACGTGAGTTTAGATTCACCAGGAAGATTGTGGCAACCTGATATATTTTTTTCGAATGAAATTTCTGGGAACTTTCACAATATTATTATGCCGAATACTCTCACCAGAATTTATCCAAATGGGACTGTGCTCTACAGTATCAGGTTGAAAACTTGATAGTTTATATTTTATTTCTTTTGTATGTTGTTTTAACTTTAAAAATATATTCCATAACTTAACTGGTCAAGTAACTTAACTTGTTTAACTCGTCAAGTTTTATTGCAGTTTCATTACTTTTATTTCATTTAAGATTTACCCACAAGATGTAAATTAATCGAGTATTTGAACAACAGAACAAGGACGTAAGATAGAAACCTGTCATAACGACCTTCAAAGGACCGAATTGACGCTATCTGATTTAAAAAAAGGGGGGGAGGGGATCATCCTCTAAAATTGTTCAAATGAATTGATGAATCACACAGATAGCATGATTAGCATTGTGACATATCCCAAAACGATATGAATAACAACTTTCATTTAGAAGAAAGTATTGTTTGTTTCAATTATCATTATTTGCAATTATTAAATTTCTTTTTCGTTGTATTTCAGTTTCACGTACGTTTATAATTTTGTACGAAAAATAAAAACATTAAAAATGGCTTTTATAAATTAAACTTTTATTTAAAACTAGCGGAAGTACCCGATGCCAGTTAAATTAGCTTGAGAGTAATGTATCTAAGAGAGAACGATACCGCTGTAATCCTTCTCTAATAACGAAGCAAAAAATACGCTTCATAGTCATACATTTTTCAGGCGGATGCGATATGGAACCCACATAAAAAATTTCGATAGAAAAATAAGCTAATTCTCTCTCATGATAATAGCAACAATGGCACGCAGGTTTTAATGATTTTCTTCTTTCTAATGAAATGGTTGTAAAAGCTCAAGTTCAGCCCAATATTTCACTTATATTCAATTTTAGTCGATTAAACGTGGCAAGCAATTGATCAGAAATCAATAACGCGAACAAACACATACACAGCCAAACAGACATTTTTCTTTATATGTATAGATTTTGTAAAACTGTAGAGACATAAGGTTATTACGAAGCAGGTGAGGTGAAAAATAAGCCACGCCTTCGCCGGGAATCGAACCACGGACCTCTCGGTTACGCGTCGAGCATGCAGACCACTACACCACGAAGGCGTGCGAAGAAGACGGGAGAAATACCTTATAAAACTTACAAATTTTTGATTAACAAACTCTAGGGTATGAAAGAGAGCAGTAGCAACACTTTTCAAAATAAAGCATTTTTATCGCCAACGCGCGACACTGTTGCCACTCGAAAAAAGGACTACGAAAATGAGCGCTTTCAGAGTTTTTAATTAATATTTCGGCCGACTGAAGTCGTATGAAGAAGGAAGTAGCCGAAAGGGCTTCCCACGAATTTTTGGAATCGGGAATAAAGTATTTAATATTTGGCAATGCTATTTTTATTTCATCGTAAAACTTAGAAATTTTTATTAACAAACTCTAGGATTCGAAAGCGAGCAGTGGCAACAACTTTCCAAATAAAGCAGATTTTCAGCTTGCGAGACTTGCCAGTCGGAAAAATGAGGACGAAAATGACCGTTTTTTCGAGTTTTTAATTAATATTGTAAGGTTTTAGTTAAACTAACCAAGTTTTATTTTAATTTAAATCTTTTCTATCTCCTCTCTGTTTCAACTTCCTGTCAGAAGAAGCGCGCGTTTTTAGCTTATGCTAATTTTTGAAGTTCAGCCAAGCACTATTTAAGACAGAGGGAAACCTCTCGGTGTGTGAGAGCTTTGCCTCAGATCACGGTCACGCTGCTCAACGTTCGCCTGACCAGCTAGCAGTTTAAATTTATAAGCCATAGTGCTTACTACGTGATTGCTTTGTAAAACAAATTAAAGTGCGGTAGTATTTAGTATACCTTGCTACGCACCCTTTTCGGTAGAGGCCAACTTCCGCGAATTGCTCTGCGAAGCAAAGTTTAATTTAATTTCTATTTTAGGTTTAGTATTTAAATTGTTTGATTGTTAAGTTCGACCAAAGTGTGGTCTGTTACTTTCTGTATCTCTCCCGAATTGGGAGGTTTGTATTTAATAGTGATTGAATAAAACAGGATTTCAAATCCCTTCACGTGCAGTTATTATCCAGCCCAGCAGATACATCAGAACATAGCGTACTTTCCGCTCCCTGTTCCAGTTCAGGACTGACTATTGGAGGTTAAGAACATTTTACAGAAATTACCATGTTTCCAAAAAGAATGCACAGAACACTAAGTCCTGACAATATCTCTGATTTTATCTACTTAAAAAAAAGTGGACGTCGACCTTTTCCAGGACCCAGAAAAGATTCATAGAAAGGTTGGTGACGATAGCTGTAGTTACTACAGTTACTATAGTTACTATAGTTGACTGAGTTATTACAGGACAAACCAACAGATAGATGGATGGATATGACAATGAATGCGCTAAAATGGGAAAAGTAATCAATATCATGTAGCTAAAAGGAAATAATATTAAATAATTCTATTGGTAGAACTCATATACATTTTTGTATCACGAATAATAAAAGCCTTGGAGTAAGTAACGAAATCTATTAATTCGACTTCGACATTCTAACATGACAACAGATGGCACTCTTAAAGAGACGCCAATAGAAGGCGCGGAGTGACTAACAAGGTGCGAGAGTCAGAAGCGCATGTAATGGTGAGGTTTTTTTCGATCTCTCAGCATACGACTGCTTGTATCTGTTATAAATAATGTATTGTGTTAATAAATCAAAATGCAATAACCATCAGAGTGTGGTCTACCTGCTAAACAGCTACAGGAACACTCAACGCAACTGTTGAGACTAGCAGTCTCGCGTTTAAACTAGTGCTTGAAGAAACGTGTTTCTTGGAAAGTTTGCTTATTGCGTTGCATGTCGATGTAGCCGTGTTCTCTTGTTGTAAATCGCTGTAGACTTAAGCCAAACTTTGCTTAAGCACCTGAAGGTGTTTTGCAATGCTTAGTGCCGACTGAGCCCGTTCCGAAAACAAATTTAACTCTTTTATTCCCGTTTCAGCCTTTTATTACCAACTGAGCCCGGCAGGGAAATACCCTTTCATTTCATTTGTAACGCAGTCTGTATTTTCAAACCCCTTTTATAAGTAAGAGAAGATAATTTCAGTGCTTTCAGTTCCGCAACATTTCTTTATTCTCTATTATTCTAGCAGAATCTTTTAACCACGTTTCACAAATTTCCAAGATGCGTCACAAGTCAGCTTGTTATCGTCTGTCAAAAATCTTAGCCATTAATAATATTTTATTATAATTTTGAAGCTTTAATATGACCTCGTTTAATCTCATCCTTCTCAAAATTAAAATTGTCTAATTTTGAAAATTGGAATGCCTGATTAAATGGTCGCTTTCTATATTAGAAGTCTGCATTAACTTCGATGCTGAGCATGGGTCCTAAAAATTGGTCTGAAAGGTTAAGTGCGATGGTAAGCTGATACGAGTCCATGTGAGTGTTTTGATTTAAGAAACGGAAGGTGAAGTTTCATGAACTCATTGACCTTTAAGTTTATACAAGAGATGGGAAACGAAGGCTAGTATGGGAAGGATGGCTAGTAGCTATTTCGGTTCGAGCTGAATCGAGAATAAAATTGCCAAAGATCTTTTGGAATAAGGCTATTGGCACATCACCATTTTTCAACTGGTTTCATCCAGGGATGAATAGGACTATTGGGATTTCGGGGAATTACCCGACGCACTTACCTTATAAGATACCTTTATAAGATAAGCGCTTAACCTTTATAAGATACCTTATAAAGGTCTATATCTTATAAAGGTTAAGAGCACTTAACCTTTATAAGATATAGACCAATCCAAATGGGTTTTCTCCCTCGTCTGACGCATTCCCGGCTGTTCCCTTGACCACATCTGGAGGAGTAAAGACGACCAGCAGAAATTTAATAATGGTTGGCAATTGCAGAGCCTATAATTGTCAAGAAAAAACTGGTTGTAGCGCCTCATTTCACAAATTAGAATGTTTACATATTTTTGAAACTGATACTGATTTTTAAAAATATAGTATATTCGTCAAGCATAATTAACGTTCCAAATAATTATAAAGCTGTTGCTTACTTTCGGGCCTGTATATTTCTTTAGCTTTTCCTACCCTTAACTAAATTTGTAACTACTTCTTTTAGAAAATAATACTTTAAATTTGAATTAAAAGAAAATTTCAAACAAACGATTTTCTCTTAGAATTTTTGTGCTTTTTATTGGTGTAAATAAGTAAAAAATACTAAAATACCTAAAAATGAATTTTCCAAAGTTTTTGTTTATAATTCTAAATTGGGCTGTTTTTTTTAAATATAGGTGAATATTATAGCATAATTTCTATAAAGTAGTTTTATTTCAATTAAATTTAATAATACATAATAATGATAAACACTTTTAACACCTTAATAATTTTATACGTTTATTCTGCTGTTAAAATTGTATTGAACTGTAATAATTAATTGTGCTAGTATTTTATAGTGATTATTTTTGTTAAATTTATTTCTAGTTCGGCATAAGATTTTCTTATTTACTGTGAATTTAAGTTATTAACCCAAAATGGCCGATAGCCTAGAAAGACTATTAGTTTCGAAACGGCATTTTGCGCTGTTTCACTATAAATGTTCGTTTCACTTTGCAAATTATGGCCACCAAATATTACCGCCCTGTATTATATTTAAAGAAATTAAATAAGGAAGAATCTGCATGAATACATGTATGTTTCTCGCAGTGTGAAA
This sequence comes from Stegodyphus mimosarum, assembly GCA_000611955.2. NCBI lineage: Eukaryota > Metazoa > Arthropoda > Arachnida > Araneae > Eresidae > Stegodyphus > Stegodyphus mimosarum. Next base: position 28,393 of record KK116395.1, on the reverse strand, counting down.
AAACGACGATATCTAGAGCCATGAAATTTTGAATAATATAATCCTCCATCCGAACATGGGTACTTAGGCCACCGAATTTCGAATTTGTTTTAATCCATTTCATATTTTGTAAAACTTTTAAGAATTTTTGATTAACAAACTCAAAGAGTTCAAAGCGAGCAATGGCAACACTGTACGAAAAATATCATTTTTATCTTCAACGCGGAAATTCTACAGATATGCTGTTTTCAAGTATTTTGTGATATTGCTGTTGAATTCAATTTTATGTGGTTTAAGTGCAAAGAACATCAGATTCAATAAATAAAGGCAACACACAAAACGTTAAAAAACGTCTCTTTGGGCGTAATATAAAATCTGAGTGCTTTCAGACTTTATTCTATCTTTTTATTTTTTTTTTTCCATTACACTCAAAAACGTTTATGTTCCGAATTCTATGAATTATTAAAATGAGTAATCATCTTATGATCATATTGTAATGTTAACAATTAATGATCATATAATCAAATAAATGATTGTCTTTTAATGTTATAATAATTTTAAAAACCACTGCCTGAAAATGCTCATAAAATAAAAAAAATATATCACATCTTGTTTAATTTTGCCTTAGTTATTTCAAAGCCTCGTGTACTATCAATCTTGTACGAAAAAGTAAATTCATCAATTTTGTGTTCAGAATTTTTACCGTTTTACCAAAGTAAAGCTGTTTATACAAGAATTACGCGTGAAAAAATGCGCAAAATGCAGTAAAAAGTGCTTTAATGAGATATATTAAATCTTATTTATAAAAAAGTGTGACTTTCATAATGTCATCACTTATACAACATAACGAATTTAATAATTAAAAGCAATTATGTGATACAAACGCCATAGGTTTCAGTGTTAAAAAGTAAACTAGATCGTCCATATTCCTTCTTGCGGACACGTGGGGGACACGCGCTCCACCCACTGGGTTAGTCTATCTCTTATAAGGTCTATGCTCCAGTGTCTGTGACGCTGTTTTGTGATCTGATATCGATGGTTTTTGGGCAGGCATTACTTATAATAGAATCGGCAGATGAAAAAAAGGGGCTATGTTACAAAGGTCAAATTTTAGAGGAGCAACCAAACCGCATCAAAATCGGACCACCACAGGCTGTGGGTTATAAGGGGTCAAAGGTCGACCCTTCTTGGCGGGCTAGCGTCGGCCCAAATTGGAATTTCAAGGAACCAAATATGTAGCCAGAAACTAGACCGCAAGACAAAGACATAGGTAGTCGTTTCATCAAAATCGGATCTCTAGTTCCCGAGCTATATCAAATTCCCCCAAAATGATTTTTAGCCCGAGATACTTTATATTTCCACATCTTTATTCAATTCAAATGGCCGATCATTTTTTTAGACGAAAAGCACCATATTACATAACTGCAGTGATTTAAATTAGGTAATATCATTCTCTTCACAAGAATGTCAGAAGTCAACAACAAAAAATTATGACATTGATTTAACTACACTCATGTCCATAAATTAAGGATAATTCGGAGTCACGCGGAAATCGAACTCTAAAATAAATATATCACCTGTAAAATCACTACACACATCTTCAAGAATCATATGCAAATTTCAGAAAGTAACCAGATGACACCGATGGTGCGTCACAATGACGAGAGTGTAAGCGAGATATATAAGGAATACAGGCAAAGAAGTAAAATTGTTCGCAGGCGCTTTATAAGCATTTCAGTGCAATAACCGAATAGTTATGACACAAAGGACGCATTTGGATGATTTTTTACGTGGTAGAATTATCGGCCGTCTGGAATGTGGGCGTACCCAACTGGAAGTATCAGACGAACTTGGAATTGCCCAGAGTGTCATCTCCAGGCTTTGGCAACGATTCCAAGATGATGGTAATGTGAGTAGACGTTACAGCACAGGTCGCCCCAGAGTTACAACGCCGAATGAGGACCGGTATTTGGCAGTTACTGCCAAAAGAAACAGGCGGAGCACAGCCTCAGACCTGTCTCGTCAGCTCTCTTCAGCCACTGGTACGACAATTTCAAGGCAGACCGTGTACAGACGCTTAGGGCAGATTGGTCTATATGCTCGTAGACCTGTCAGATGCGTTCCACTTACTGCAACTCACTGTCGCCTGCGGTTATCCTGGAGTAGAGAGCATGCATTGTGGACACCGCAACAGTGGGCTTGTGTGACGTTTTCCGACCAGTCCAGGTTTAGCTTGCAGTCTGATTCTCGCAGGGCTTTCATATGGAGAGCTCCAGGTACCCGTTACCTCCACGAAAACATCATTTAACGACACCGTTACGGTGGTGCAGGAGTGCTAGTTTGAGGTGGAATTATTCTGGGTTACAGAACTGACCTGCATGTTCAAATTGGAGCCATGACAAGCCAAATCTATCCGGACGTCATTCTGGAACAACATGTACGTTTGTTTCGGGGCGCCAAGGGCGCAGAATTTGTGTTTATGGATGACAACGCCCGTCCTCACCGTGCAAACATCGTAAGCGAATACCTTCAATCGGAGTATATCATCCGCATGGACTGGCCAGCATTCTCACCGGACTTGAATCCAGTAGAGCACGTGTGGAACATGCTTGGCCGACGAGTTGCAGCCCGTCAACCTCCTCCTACATGTCTACCGGAACTTCGAAGAGCATTGCTTTTTGAGTGGTGTAATATCCCCCAAGATCAGGTCGATAATTTGATACCCAGCATGCCTAGGCGTTGTACGAACTGCTCTTTACCTTTTATTTAATAAATAAGCTTTACAAATAAGTCAAAGTTGTTTTGCTTCTAACTCTTCCTTTGCCTGATTTTGCATTATCCTTAATTTATGGACATGAGTGTAGTATCCAAGTAATTTGGCCTTTATTGAACAATTTAGTTGTTTATGTGCTTCCCCACAAAATTTTTAAAAAATTACACATATCTCCTTTTTTCAACTTGAAACGTTTGTTATGTGAACAAGTCTGAAAGTACTGAAAAGTCCTTAACAATATAATAATAAACAATAAGTGCAAATAGCATAAAATTTTTATTGTCTTCGTCGCCATTCTCCTAGTTGCTTTTAATTTCCCTTGTCGGCTGTTGTATGACGTCGTTGTATACTCGGCCAATATTGTATTGAATGCTCTTTTGAACATCCACGACCTTCTTTTCGTTAATCGATTTTTTTTGTCACTAAGTACTGATTGGTCCGGTAGAGTCATTTGAGTGCTGCAAGTTTTTCTTGGGGTAAATGTATCTTGTCTTAAACAGTATATGAAACGAGATGCCTTGGCTTTACACGGGTCGCAGATGACGTATTAACAACACCTTGAAGGTTTTTTTATCTTCTTTTCTGATATGCTTGCTGTAGCTTTTATCACATACACATGACGTTTTTTAAGAAGCACCCCCTTATTTCTTGAATTCCTTGATTTGACCAGTGCCTGCTCGTATTACATTAAATCCCCATTTTTTTGCTCGACTTCCTCGTCAGTTCTTCATATTATTCTGGCTTGCAGATCTGATTGGTTCTCTTGGTGAAGAGGTGTCGCGTAGATGAAGGGATCGTACAAATGAACAGGCAAGTACTCAAGTCTAAACTCAAGACTTTATTAATTCGAACTGAATGAAGAACTACTTATATACTACAGCTGATTAGCATACTGGAACATTTCAGACTCGGAATGTTCTGGAACATAAAGAAAACAGGTTAATAAGAAGGAAATTTACATAAAAATCGATTATGAGGCATCTTGCCTTTGATAGGTTTCGAACCTGGGACCTTCGCCCCTCGCGTCCTGCGTCTTATCCACTAAGCTATGAGGAGCTCAGTCGAAGGGAGCAATTTTCGCTACAATATTATTCTGGCTTACAGATCTGATTGGTTCTCTTGGTGAAGAGGTTGATTGCTATGAATCTCGAATGACCCATGATAAGAAAACAAATTTCAATTTCGAGTAGTACCATGAACAGAGTGTGGTTCTTATTTTGACATGCTTAGCCATCAGAAAAAATGAGGAATATACTTCAAAACCTCATTGCAAAAATCCCTGTAATGACTAAATTTGTCAGGACTTCTGTTCCTTCTACTTGCTTTTGGGAACATAACTAGAGTCCTGAGTAGGAACAAGGAGCTTACTCAAAACTATGTTCGAGCGTGTGTAGAAGACACAACAAAGATAAGAAGGGTTAAATTCACTCTTTATTTCTCACAGCGTGCAGCCGTTTCCGCACTTCGGGATGCAGAGACGAGCACTTATGGTTTAAAATGTATAAAATAAGAAATAAACTAACTTAATTAAATAAGAACTAAACTAAGATGCTTTACAGTAACGGGAAGATTGGCTTTTCAACACTACGTATGTAGTGAGCAGAATTCAAAAACTGCAATACGTCTTGAAATGTCAGCGAGAACTAAGTTCTGGACTTAAAGGCAGACATGAACTGACTGAAAAGCACGCGTGTGGTAAGGCAGCAAGAAATCGCTCGCTCTCTCTATTTTTTGCTAAAAGCCATATCCTAAATTCTCATACTGTTTTCAACCTCATTTGAATAAAAATTGATGTAATACAAAAGTAGAGCCAATGTATTGGTTAGATGTAGAGTAATTGTATGGTTAGATGTAGAGATGTGTTCCTTACAGTTCTTATATGCATGCGCTCCTGAGCACCTGACTCACGTGAGACCGGAATTACAATTTCTGCTACTACGGCCGCGATCCAGTTCGTTGTAATAATGAACTATCTCTGAAATTTGCGCCTTGTAAAAAGATAAAAATGGCCATGAATTCCAAGTGCCTCTGCATATGCAGAATCTAGTTCTACAATCCAGTTATTTTTACCGCCCTGGGAGGCTGAGGAGCTTTTGCATGTATTGAATCTGATGAAGATTTTGCGAGATTGCCCAATGTAAGCACTATATCCTGTGCTTGAATATGTGAAGAAACTCCAAAGATGATTATGCTGACTTTCAGCGCCTTAGGCTCTCTAAGTAATAAATCTTTTCGAAGATGAGCCTTTTTAGGAGTTGCCAGATGTTCTTTGTTACGATAGCGAACAAGCAAACTATTAGATCTTGTATGGCGTATTTTCCATTGGAAAAGCTAAACGTTCACCCTGGAGCTCCTCTGCTTACTGAGATTGAATTGTATTAGGAGAACGCGATGAGTCATTAGCTGTTATGAGTAAAACACCAGTTTCCATTATGAAGAAGCGCTTTTTTCTTTTCACTCATATTTAGGGTACAAGGAGATTCGTTATCAATTGAGGAACCGTGAGTCAGAATTTGTGGAATCTTGTGTGAGATAACTGAAGTCGCAGATGCTTGCAGAGGACGTAAAAATTCCTTTTTCTACACCTGATGACGCAGTTCCAAGATTGTACTATTTTGAGAAACTATTAAACTTTCTTGATCAAGGACTAAATGACGAAATGCTGCTGATGTTTTCGTTAATCTAAGAAAGTCTTTTTGGGTAATTTTAGGAATTCCATAAAGATCTTGAAATTGATCAAAAAGATAATCTATCAGTTGAAGAGACCGAACTGTGCTTGAGTCAGCCTCGTTGCTTACTGCAACTGCTATAGAATCAGCAGAAGTTGTGCGGGAGAGAAAAGATGTATAAGACATTTCTCAGAAATTATTTTAATACTGAATTAAATCAGTGGTGAACAATATCAGATTCTAATCTGTATAGCCAGTTGAGCAAACAAAACTACGCTTGTCGCTGCTTTAATAGTTGTGTTTAGTAAAAGTTAAATGCAATGTCAATACAAGCCCAAACTTCTATTACAAAATGAAACAATAATGATTATGCAGTTAGTACTAATATAAATCTATCAGTAAATCCTTGTAACAACGTTTACAATTACTGAAAATTGTTTTTCACTTTAAGGCAGGTATTAGACTGCAAGAATAGCAAGGCAAGCATAAGGGACAATTATAAGAGTTTGGATTATTGAAGCTTGATTAGATATATAAGAAAGGAACCGGTGACAATTTAAATTTTAATAGATTTGTGTATTCTATATGTGCAACTTTATTATATAGCGTATTCTCTGTTCAAGCCATCTAGTATTCAGAAAGCAGTAATTTGAGATGATGGTCCCAAGTTTACTTGGGACTTTCATATATGCAGTAATCGAAGTTGCTAAGCCCTCCACAGTCACAGATGTCCGTATCGCTATATGCAAATTGCCTTAAATAGGTTAGAAAAGGGCTGTTACCTGTTACAAACTGAGTGAGAGTTGCTTTCTCAATTTTCAGTTTTATCCTAACCTTTTCCATCAGTCATCCTTTTTCATCCGTTACATGCGCCTACCTGTCATAGCTAAATCCCAGCGTTCCTGTTACTGCGCAAGATGATACTTGCGTGTGGATTTCTCATAAATGTAACGGGAAATGAAACGGGTTGCTCCAGAAGGATGAATAGTTGGGCGTATTCTTCATAATATTAACTGCCTTCTCATTCCTTTCCCATAAAAACAATATGAGCTCGAATTCAACCCATAGTAGGCCTGTTATAGGCTGGATACTCAAGCAGTATTTTACGTATTTGAATAACTGAGGGACTTCAGCTTCGCCCTACTGAGATTGCGGAAAGACTTTAAGGTATTTCTTTCGTCTTCTTAGCATGCCTTCGTGTGTAGTGGTCAGACACTCGACGCTTATTCGAGAGGTCCGGGGTTCGAGTCTCGGCAAGGGCGTTGCTCATTTTTCACATCTCCTGCTTCCAAATAACCTAATGATTCTACAAGACTAGACGCCGAGTTACTGTGTATAACAAAGTATTCAGGGAACTGTTCTGCAAATAGGTAATCGAAGCTTTTATTACTATTAATTTTGTTCGTACACTGAATTATTGCGTCCCAGCCTATGCTTCCAAGAGCATATAGTTTGACCTCCTCCAGATGACAAAAGCTACAACCTTTACATGAACCTCGTGTATCTTTAGTTATATTGTAAGCAGTTTTCTCCCCATATGCGAAGTCATTTTACTTCCCCAGATAGAAGCTGCATAAAGAGCTATCCGCTCTGTAACTGCCTGATACCATGGCCTCAACAATACTGATGGAATGATAATGCCCATTTTAATGACGACGTATACTGCGCAAAAAAAGGGGGGGGCAGTTCTATATCTCCCGTTCTACTGGGCCGATTGAAGAAATTCAAAATACGTTTTTCATGTCTCGAAAGCGCGACTTATATTACGTATTAGATTTATATGCAGCATCATTCTAACATATGTATTTTGAGACAAAATTGGAAGTTTTCATTTAATGACATGCCAATTTTTTTCCGTATTTCGATTCTACGACTCAAATTATGCCTAAATATTAAATTTTGTAAAATTTGGTGGGAAATTTACGGAGAAGTTCAAAAATTTATCGTGGCGTATTTTTTTCATTTTGCGCCAAGAATAATTCCCTTGGTGAACTTCTTAATTTATAGCAGCCTATTTTCCTTTTCTTTTTTTTTCATTGCAGACAAGAGGAAAAAAGTCATCGTTCATGCTTTCAAAAAGTGCGTAAACCACATTTGTGCTATTATCGCTTTTAAGAAATATGCCAAATTTCAAAGCATGCGAATATATAAATTCAGGTATATCTTCGGAAATTTTGAATAAAAGACTCTAATTTTTTGCAGGTATGCTTAGAAATACATCTACTTCAAGATGATGGTAAAACTGTTATAGGTTATAATTCAAACTTTTTTCGACAAATTTTTAAGAAGTATTTAAAAATACAAATTTTAAAACTAAATCATAAAAAAGGCGGATTTTATTTGGAATGAGCCTAAATTTCGGAATGTGAAAGAAGGAATCGAGTAAGTTTAATTAAAAAAAGCGATATTAATAAATATATATCAAATTCAATTAACATGGAGGGGCTAAAGTTTTGAGAGCTAATTGTTTAAAAGCTACTCGTACGATTTTTATAAAATTTGTTAGTTTGCTATAATTTGAGTCGTAAAATCGAAATATGGAAAAAGATTAGCATGTCATTTCAGAAAAAAAATTCGATTTTGTGTCAAAGTACGTTTATTGGAACAACGCTGTATATAAATCTAATCCATATTTAAGGCGGGTTTTCGTGACATAAAAAACACAATTTGAATTGTGTCAATCGGCCCAGTAGAACGGGAGATATAGAATTGTCTTTTTTTTTTTTTTTTGAGTGGTATTGATAGGCCTACTAATTTGTGCAACTTATACCGATTCTTGCTGTTATGATATTTTTAACATTTGTTCTTCTATGAGTTATATTTGTTAATATATTACCTGTATATATAGTATACATATATGTGTGTGTGTGGAAGACACCCACATATTAAAAGTAGATGATTTTACAAATTTTTTTGGATTTCTCTAGTATTATGTACTTACTTTACCACTAAAAATACATAAATTCATATTGCAGGTTATCTTTGAAGCTGTCTGCTCCGTGTAACTTAGAGCATTTCCCGTTCGACAAGCAGGTGCGCTCAATAGTATTAGCAAGTTGTGAGTTGAAATCTTATTACATTAACTTTTTAAGGCCTACTCATCGAGCTTTGTAATACAATGGACTTTAATTTCAGATGGACACACAACAGACGATGTAGTACTCTTGTGGAAACGTGATGACCCTGTGCAAGTGACGAAAAATCTGCATGATACAAGATTTACATTGAATTCCTTTTCTAATGGCTATTGCACGTCTAGAACTAATACAGGTTAGAAATGGATTTAAATTATCCCTTTTTCTTCTCTTAAGGAGCTTTCACATGATGGTCTAGTGGTCATAAACTTTTAATCTATAAGTCCGTTTATATCTGTGGAACAAGGTTTAAACCGTAGTCAATCAGGAAAGATGAAGTTGCGCATAGTGAGTGTGTGCTCGACCGAATGTCATTCGGCGTTTCCTTTACTGCGACTGGTCGGTTCTTACACCACGCCGACATAAAGGCGAATAGTTTAGACAAAATCCTTACACGACTTGTAGCGTAGCATTAACTGGTAGCTTAGCAATAAAGTTTAGTTTACCTCTGTAGTGACTGCAAAGCTCTCGTGTGAATGCTCCATTAAAGACTGTGGAGAAAATAAAGCTGAAGAAGAAATACTATCGTACATAAAATATAATGTAAAGGAAAGGAGTTATGAAACATTGCATAACTAACGAATACGAAAGAGATATTTACGTTAATATATACTGTGCACCTTTAGAAGATTTATGCTCTTCAACTTTGCATTCACAAAACGACAACGATTTTCATTAATTACGTCTTTTTACAGCTGCCATATATGTTGATATATGCCAGCTGTAAAAAAAGATACATATTGCCTCATACATTCAGATTACGGTTACCATCTAGACCGACAAATTTCGGACTTTAGGAGCCTAAAATCAACCTATGATTTTTAATAATCGAGTTTTTCCCTCCGGAAAAAAGGAAATCGGTATTCGTGAGACAGGTGAACGTTGCGGCTAAGACGCAGGTTCACCTCGATGCGATGAGGACGGTTATGTGCAACAGTTTCGAACAGCCGAATCGCGAGGAACACTGAAAATACATAATGAACATACATAAGTGATATTTGCAGTCGATGGGCATTGGAAAACATTGAAGCTTGGCAATCAGAGACAGGACGTTGTCGTTGGCGAAGTGGGAGACAGAGAAGAACTTCAGATGGACACACACATCTTTATTATCCACATCTTTTATCCACATTATTTATTTTATTATCCACATCTTTATTCAATAAAAATTGCAGCTCATATGCTTTAGACAAAGATCACATATCCAATAATGATTTAAATAGTAATACTATTAAGTTTAGAACCACGACATCATAAATATTTTTAGCAAAGAGAAGATGAGGAGGCAGAGCAAAGCGTTCGTATAGCAGGTAATGGCAGAAAGCAATCTGACGAAAATGGCGCGTAGCCATATTTATAGTAGCGGTTACATAACAGGCCAGAGAGCATAACAGGCGGTTACATAACAGGCCGAAAGTACTGGTCTACGTACGTACGTATGTATGTATGTATGTATTAACGCAAAAACGAGTAGCCTCAAAACGTTGAAATTTTGTATATAGAGCTGCTGTAACATGTAGATGTGCACTTCCTATTTTGGTTACAATCGGCCGCACCAATAGTATATACATAGAATTCATTTGAGGAAATAAGTGTTTAAGATTTATTTCGTAATTTTTAATATAGATATTTTGAGTTCTTGCGTATTTTTGCCTTGTCGCAAGTGAGAACTGAATTAATTGAATGAGAAATACTGAATCGTGTGTGAAAAACTGTTTCTTTTTGTTTGTTTTTTTTTTTTTTTTTTTTTTTTTTTTTTTTTTTTTTTTTTTGTTTGTTTAATTTTTTTTTTACACATCGTTTTAGATTTATTATAGTATTTGAATAGAACCTGTGGCAAAGATTAGATAATTCTTCAGATGATACAGATAATTTTTGTGCATTTTGTGTTATAAAATGAATGAGATGTAACGCTGTTAAGTGAACCTAGCGCCAGAATGTCTCTATGGTAAACAAATACAGTGGATTGTAAAGAGTGCACAATAGAATTATTGTGATTTACGCATTATCGACGAAGTAAATTTAATTCAGTCCCAAAGTTTAAATGAAATACAAAATGCGTATAATTTAATATTCCGTACGAGGAAGTCATATGGTGTACACATCAGATTTTTTATGATTATTTTAGACAGCTGGCCAGGCAAGCATCTAGTCAAGTAAAAGGTAGACGAGGTAGTAACTAAAAGTGAATTCAATAAACGTCTTAATTCTGAAGAACATTGCGGAAATTTTAATATGCTAAGCAAAGTGCTTGAAATATCTGGTGCCTTTCAGTGTCTTCATTAATTTAATATTAATATCATCTGTTACAGTTTAATCATAATTTGGTATGGTGATTTTTCTTCTTTTATTTGTTACAGGGGAATACAGTTGCTTGACATTTCACATGCATTTTTCTCGAAATTTCACCTACTATCTAGTGCGTCTGTATCTGCCGACGGCTGCTCTCGTCTTGCTGTCATTCGTCACGTTTGGGTTACGTTCGCACATGACAACAGCGCGTTTTGGTATCTTGATGGGCACCCTTATATGTTTCTTCGTAGTCAATACCTCGGCCAGTAACCTCATTCCCGAAATATCCTACACAACAGCTCTGGACGTTTGGATGGGGGTCTGTGTTTGCTTTATATTCGGAGTTTTATTAGAACTCTGTCTGGTTGTAAATATGAATGAAAAATCGGATCAACAAGGACTAGACGTTTCAGGCGACCAGCTTACCGAAGAGGTAAGGGAAGGTGTTTGTATTTCTAGAATATGTCAAATTTTATTCGATAGCTGAAAACCTGGTTTCGTACTGCTCTTAATGCACTCAACCCCATATTAATCGTGGGCCCATCAACAGAGTTGCAAATCAACCAAATCCCGTTTTAAAAAATGCTAAGTTTGTTGATTGTGGAATAATGGAAAAACTGCTATACTCTTAGACAAAAAAAAAAAAAAACGAAGCACCGAGAAGGAGTTATCCGAATGGGACGAAAATCGGTAGAAGTGATGTACATGTACAGAAAAACAAATGATTACAGTTTTAGAAAAATTGGATGATTTATTGAAGTGTTAGAGCTTCACAAAGTGGAAAAATCAGTAACGCGTTAGTCCACCTCTGGCACTTGTGCAAACAGTTATTCGGCTTAACGTCGATTGATAGGGGTTGCAGATGTCCTCCTGAGGATATCGTGCAAAATTCTGTCCAACTGGCGCGTTAGATCGTCAACATCCCGAGCTGGTTGGAGGGCCCTGCCCATAATGCTCCAAACGTGCTCGATAGGAGAGAGATCCGGCGACCTTGGTGGCCAAGGTAATGTTCGGCAAGCAGTAGAAACATGTGCAGTGTGGGGGGCGGGCATTATCTTGCTGAAATGTAAGCCCAGGGTGGCGTGACATGAAGAGCAACACAACGGGCCTTAGAACTTCGTCGACGTACCGCTGTGCTGTAAGGTTGCGACGGATGACAACCAATGGGGTCCTGCTATGAAATTAAATGGCACCCCAGACCATCAGTCCTGGTTGTCGCCCTGTCTGCCGAAGACAGTCAGGTTGGTATCACACCGCTGTCCGGATCGTCTCCAGACTCGCCTTCGCTGGTCATCGGGGCTCAGTTCAAAGCGGGACTCATCGCTGCAGACTATTCTACTCCAGTCAGTGACATTCAAGTGCGAATGAGCCCGATACCACTGCAAACGGGCGTGACGTTGCACAGAGGTCAATGGTAGTCGGTGCAAGGGGCGCCGTGACCTCAGCGCCCTTTCTGTGAGCCCTCTATGAAGGGTGCTTGCAGTCACTGAAGCACTAGTTGCACGTACAATCGATGATAGTGATGCATCTGGGGCTGTGAGTGCCGCTCTGACGATTGCTCGGTCTTCACGTTCTGTCGTTTCTCTAGGCCTACCGCTTCGTTCTTGACGCTGTGTGCTGCCATGGTTCATCAATTCCTGCCAACGTAGTCTAATATAGTGGCATCGCTGCTGCTCAGATGTCGAGGTATTCGCCGATAAGGCCAACCGGCTTCTGAGCCCAACTACATGACCTCTCTCAAATTCTGGCATCTGCGCATATCGTTCGCGCACCTGTATGCGAGTCATAGTTATTGTCTACCAGAGTACACGGAATGAAATTGGTGAAGATCGTAATTTCTGCTCTTAAATATCCTGCCAGTTACGCAGATCAGATGCGCTGTAACGACAATCGTTTATTCATTGGCAGCCAAAACGTAAAATTTTGCATTTTCCGTCGAAACCTGTATGCATATCAATTCGTGTCCAAATTGCTTTATATCTTCTCGGTGCGTCGTATTTTTTGTCTAAGAGTGTATAACAAAACAGCAGCGTAAAGCAAAATTGTTTACCGAATATCCGAAAAGACAAAGAAAAGTGCGTGAGATAATTGCAGGTCACAGACATTTATTACATATGTTGTTCGTTTCTAATGATGTCCGTCTAACCGTTATTTACCATGCATTCTCATTATTTTGAACAAGTATTTAATCTACGTAACGCGCTGAATTTATTTTCCACATTCAAATGCTTGAAAATACATAATGAACACTGTTAATTGTGAACACTGTTTTCCCATTTATTATAATCCAAATTACTTTTTTCCCTGCGTTTTCTAAACGGCCTTCGATTTAAAACCGTGATGTTGACTTAATCGTGGTCGTCATCCCCATAATTACCCCAGTCAATCGGCAGTTGCCTCAGGTTAACCATGATTTTGATTTACGATGGCTGTTATTCCCATGATTGTCCCAGTTAATCGGCGGTTGCCATGGTGTAAAAGTGATTTTGGTTTACCGTAGTCATCATCCCCATATTTATTCCGATTAATTGGAAGTTGCCTCAAATTAACAATGATTTTGATTTACTGTGATCGTCGTCCAGTAATTATCCACAGTTAGCCTGGTTAATCAGCAGTTGTCCGACTTTAAATGTGATTTTGGTTTGCCATGGTAGTCGTCTCCATAATTACACCAATCGCCTCGGATTAACAGTGATTGTCGACTCTATAGATTTTCCGGTTAATCATGAGTTGCTTCAGATCAACCCTGGTTGTCATTCCCATACTTATTATCGCGGTTAATCTACAGTTCCCTCAATTCAACCGTGATTTTGATTTACCGTAGTAGTCGTCCTTACAATTATCCCGGCTAATCGGGAATCGCCTTGGATCAATCGTGATTTTATATCGTGACCGTCGTTTCTATAATTATCAATAATTATCCCAGTCAGTCGCCAGTTGACTGTTCTCATACAATGACATCGTTACTGTGAATATATCTTAAACAATGATCATCTTATGTGAGGACTGTGAATTTAATCTCCAACAAGTGTATGTAAATTAGTTTTAACTAGCAATGAATGATACATCTCTAACATCATAAAAATTAAAACGATTTAGCGCTACAGTTAATAAATTTGTTCCAATCTACAGTCAAATGAGATTTTCAGTTATAAGGAAATTTCGACAAAAAAGACAGTAAAATTCTTAATTTCGTCGTTAAGAACTTTGCATATATCCCACGAAATAAAATCGAGTTACAAACTAGTAACAAGAAGCACTTCAGAGCCAAATTTAAGTAGCTATTCATTGTTAAATTTGCATTTAATCCCAGAAAATTTATTTCTTATGTGAATTTCAGATTAACTGTGTTTTTACGACAAAATCAGAAAGAATCTGCTTAAAAATTCTTGAATTTGATAAACTTAATTAAAGGCACTAATAGGTTTAGATAAAAGCAATATACATACTGTCTGTGGTAGTTGATTTGCGAAAATTTACATGACGTCAGTTTGTGGAACTTGAAATTTATCTTATCATTTCTGCTAGAATGATGAACAATGTAGTTTAGAGGAAACAACAACAACAACAACAAAAAAAAAAGAATTATCTCTTTGAAAAACATGGAACATTTTCTCTTTGAATAAGTCTTCAAATACTGGGTTATCTGTTCGTCGATAATGGCCCGTTTAAATACAGACGATATCTGTTTCAATGATAATAAAAGGGCGCGTCCGTTGAGAATACAATCGAATCTAATGTCACCAGAAAATAAACCGGAATCTGATCATAAACCAGGAATTAAGCACTAATTCACTAAGATTCTGTTATTGCTGTCCATAGCAATCAGACTGAAATTGCAATGATGAGCATAAGAAAATAACTAATAGTAATAACAGTGGTGAATGCAGAAGAATATTTCTTGCTTTAAAATCTTGGAGAGAAAGTCTTATAAATAAATTCATCAATTATATTAGTAAAAGTATAATGATCCAGTTGGTTCTTGTTGCATTAAAAAAAAAATTACTCGATTATCATTGCACGAAAGATAGAAATTTCTTCTCATAAAAAATTCTATGTGAAGAAAGCCCGGTAACATAGTAATATAGTTATAATTTCACACCAGCACAAAACTGGCTTCTTTGCGTACTAGCTTTATTTTAATCTAAGCTTTGATGCAAGTCTATGGCAATATTTGACAATATATAATATGAACATATTTCTCAATAATAACCTCAAATTAGAAGCTGATATTACGTTTTTTCATGACTCATAAATGTGATAATGGGATTTAAAGAATGAATACAAATAATATACCTGCAGAATACAAATTTAAATAAATTTATTCTGAATTTCTTAACAATATTTAAACTCCCTTTTAATGCAGCAAATAATGAATGACAATCAGCCATTATTAGTTAAATGAGCATGAACCTTAATTAATATTGCTCATGCCCACCATTGGCAGAGGAAATAAGACCATTAAACTCTAATAATTTACTCCAGGTTCAAATCCTAGTAATATAAGTGTTTTCGTGGTTTTCTCCATACATAATGTGACTTCAAGTCAGTTTCTCTTATAAAGTCCTCCACAAAGGCATCCCTTCATTTTGGCACTTATTTTTCCTATACATTGCCTTTTCATACAGACTTTGAACATGAGCTCATAATCTATATCTAATCATTAAATAATTAATTTTAATTTTAATTAAAGATAAATAAATTGTGAAAACATTTTAAGTTTTCAGAAAAAACTTTCCAAGAATAAATTCAAGACTTGACAACCTAGTCTCTTTCTCTTATTTATTCATTTTTTTCTTCGACGCATATTTAAACATACAAATGGTTGTTTGTAAATAATTATAAACTTCTTTATAATTACTACAGGTTAACTTGACACTCACTGGCGTTTCAATTCTGATAAGTTTGTATCCTCGGAGAAAAATTATTAAATTTTCCATTTTGACCTCTATCGAATGCAATTTAACGCTGTTTTTGCCTGACATCCCTACGTAAGGACAGAATAAAGGACTCTTTTTCCCCAAACGAATTATAAACTCATTTAAAATGGATTCTGAAGAGATTTCTTCGTAGCGTTTGTACATACGTACGTATGTATCTCGCATAACTCAAAAACGAGTAGCCTCAGAACGTTGAAATTTTGTATATAGAACTGCTGTAACATATAGTTGTGCACTTCCTTTTTTGTTACAATCGGCCGCACCAGAAGTATATAAATATATGTGCATATAGTACAATAAGTAAATTTTGAAACTGAATTGTTGACTTACTTTGACATTTATGTCATCATTTAATTTTCATCACTCAATTCAGTTCATATCATCATTGATTTCTTCTTTAATCGGCAAACTACGCTAAGATGGTTGTATTAATACGTTGGTATTAAAAGTATTAAGATGAATTTGATGACTTTGATGATGGTTGAATTAAAGGTACTAAGATTAGTATTTACTATTGCCAATCCTTAAAACTAAAGCTTTACTTTTGAACAAAATTAAAATCCAACTCAGAAAGGAACTTAAATTTTAAAAGCGTCATATTTTGTTTCTGTATTCTTTACTGAACGTGAAATTATAATACTTTAGAACATTAAAAATGCCTTAAATAGAAGTAGATTATCGTTCAAATAAAATTTAAAACAGAAATGTAGAGAAAAGATTGCAATCTATACTTTGCTAAGAAATTTTATTGTCATCGTTCCATTTTGTTCTGAACGTACGTGATCAATGTACAGAAGAATTAAATTTAAAAATTTGCAAATCCTATACACTAACAGAAGTGCATTTCATATTTACAAAATTCACTTTTTCCAAAATGTGATTGAGAAGCATAGATTAGACTGTTACTTCCGTTGCTTTAATTTACCGGATTTACATTCGAAGTAAGCGTACAGACTGTAAGGTGACTTATTATCCCGTCTTCCTCCTTATAAGTTATATCCCCCCCGACTTCTTAGCATACCTTCGTGGTGTTGGTCAGCACACTCGGCGCGTATTCTAGAAGTCCGTGGTTCAGGTCTAATTGCTCATTTCCTGCTACAAAATATTCTAATAACTCTACAGTGGCGCCCGAACTGAAAAGGTGGTGGATGATGATTCTCCACCACCAGGATTTGGCGATTGGGTCCCCTAATCCCCAGCCACCCTTTAAAAGGGGAAGTATGTAAGGTATTTCTACCTTAACATGCCTTCGTGGTGGTGTGGTCAGCACACTCGGCGGGTATCGAGAGGTCCGTGGTTCGAGTCTCGGCGAGGGCATTGTTCATTTTTTGTCTCTCCTGCTTCAAAATACCTAAGAAAAGGTAGCTGAACTCGAAGTAAAGGTAAAAATGAAAGCTATTTCTTAACACGTCAACTTGATAGATGCACAAAGTCAAATTTTTAACAGAAACCAACTTACTTATTAAAGCCTTACTTAGCCGTAAATTTTCAGGAAAGAAAAGCGGCTAGCCGAAGATTAAGCCATATATTTTAAAAGGCCAAAATAATACACTGTTAATTAACATAAGACACTCCACATACACCAAAAAAAATAGTTTTAAATGATTTACTTTTTTGTGTTTTTGATGGCGCACTATTATAATATCGAAGACTAATGAATGATCTTATGCATCGTCGATTATCAATAATACTTCTCCTGTTTCTGATCTTTATTCCCAATGGATACATTTTTCTCTCTGATTAGAAATAACATCTCTTCTAAGCTGCAATAATGCATTTTCGTATCTTGCTAGTAAGTGTAAACTAAGTAATTAAAAAAATATGTGTATTTTTTTAGTCCGTCCCTGAAGGACTATTGTTTTCGTTTTGCGATTTTGCGTCCAATCACTAAAAGCGTTGTATCACTATTCAAACTGTTGCCACCAAATATTGCAGCCCTGTATTATATTTAAAGAAATTAAATAATGAAGAATCTGCATAAATGTATGTCTATTTCTCCAAATGTGATAAAACAACTGCACCTAGAGCCATCCAGTTTTGAATAACGTACGTTTCCACCCGAATATGAGCATTTGGAAGCCCAAATTTGGAATTTGTTTTATTATCTATTTCACAGTTTGTAAAAGTTTAACGAATTTTTGGCGAACGAACTCAAACGATTTAAAAGCGAGCAATAGCAACACTCTACGGGAGGGGGGGAAGAAACCTTTTTATCTAAAGCGCGCGGAACGGTGTATCGGAAATTCTAGACTTATTTTAAAATTATTTTGCGATATTGCTGTTGAACTGAATTTTATGTTTTAAGTACGAAGTTCATGTTAAAAGCCAACACACAAAAAGGTAAAAAAACGGCCCTTTGGACGTAATTTAAAATCTGAAACATTTCACACTTTTCTTTTTATTTATTTATTTTTTATTTTATTTTATTTCATTTCATTTATTTATTTATTAGCATTTCAGATTTTTCTTTTTATTTATTTATTTTTTTATTTATTTTATTTCATTTCATTTCATTTATTTATTTATTTATTTATTTTTATTTTATTTCATTTCATTTCATTTATTTATTTACTTTTTTTATTTCAACAGAAAACTACTCACAGTTTGCTTCGTTTTACTGTGGCACCTCTGCGATGGCTGAATAAATATTCCACTAAAGGCCAACGAACTGATGCCATCTCTCGCATCTTATTTCCATCTGTTTTTGCACTCTTCAATTTCATCTACTGGTTGACATATGCGACTTAAATTGACTCACAGAGCAAAAGCAAATACTGCAGATGAACGACGCGGAAAATTTGGTATTTCGGATTATTTCTGGTAGTAGCAGAAGTACATTATTAAAAAAAAAAGTCACAAGTTTATTCTTCAGTATAATTTTGTGACATATTCATTTTATTTCTTGTGAACGTATCTACTTCTGTATTTCATATGGATAAATAAATTTTGTATGATCGATGAACTACTTGTGCAGATTGCATAAAAATGTACGAGAAATGTGTCATATTTTCGACATCGAAATAATAACTGAATGGTATACTTTATATTCCGTGACACCAGGGTACACCTAATCGAACAAAACTAAAACTTTCCTAATACATATGCAAGAAAATAACTTCAGCTTACCTATGAGCAATTTTGAATTTTGATTAATAGCACTAAAAACAGTAACAGATTAAGATTAAAAAAGCATGTCGCAGAATAAATGGGTTGATAACAATGCTTGTCAGAGGGGCGAAGAGATTCTATTAAAAGCAAAATAAGTATGTGGGAGAAAGCCGTGCGAACTGATGACTGAAGTTACTGAAAATTAAAATAATTAAACATAAAATAAAGAATAATTAAGTAGGAGTCTTTCGGTAAGAATGGTGAGTGAGTTCTAAGGCAATAACACTGGCAATAAGATAAAGACGTATCTAATTATTTACATAAAAAGCAAGGCATTAAATACATATAAATATCAATAACAGAAAGAGTAAAAGCAGCAAAATTAATCCGGTAACTCACAACTTAGGAGAACAATCATCAGGGTAATTATGTGTAATTATTATTTAAAAGTATACATGAGAAGTGGATAAGGAAAGTGTGCGAACAAGAACTATAACTGTAAACAAGAACTATAACTGTAAGAACTATAACTGCAAACAAGAACTATAACTGTAACTTACTCGTACATACATGTAATTATTTTTTATTAGTAACATTATTAACAGTGAAAATTTCTTCGAACAGATTGGACAGTATAAAGAGTTTATCAATAGCATTTTCAGTGGCATTAATTTCAGGCATTTTAGCCGATATTTTGGAAATTAATAGTTAACAGGGAAAAACCTTTAAACTTATTATTTAATTCTTTAAAAATATCCATAAAACGCTCATACGCATATAAAACCATTTTAGTAGATATTTGTCCAATCATAATGAAATACAGTAAATCCTATGTACACTGATTTAAAAGTAAGACGTAAGCATCTGAGAAGCGAAGTGCCAGAGGGGTAAATTAGCAATTAGCAGTGGCGAAGCTAGGACAGGAATGACGTAATTTTTTGTGCCAAGAGTATTTATACCAAGTACATGCAGAAAGTATTCTGAGCTATGATTGGTTAATCTTATGTTGTTATATAATCCTGGAAAGATCTCAAATTTGGAAGAATATATGAATTTAGGGCGAGAGCACCAAATCTAGAATGTTAATTTTGAGGTCGCCAATTATTTTTTAAGGCAGCTGCTGTATTTTGTTATATCTTACATATATACCCACTCTGTTACTCGGCTCCGTGAGCTAATTTTTTTTATTATTATATGTCGTTAAATTGTGAATTTTTTCCTTTAAAAATGATTGACTTATGTTGTTCTTATCTTCTGGTTAAAGTTTTTATGCCATTAGTTAATCTGCATGCAATAGTTGTAAAAGTATCAACAATTTAAAAGTTGTGCGGGTAAGCCTAATTTTTTTACCATAGCTGCCATATTTATTTACATTTGTAACTTAGCAGAATAGTGAATTAGATCAGCTTCTGCACCTGCAACCTTCATGTCTTTTTGCCGAGTGGGGCCGAAAGTAAACTTTCAGTTTTATGCACCGAAAAATCTGCCTTGTTGCCCTGTTAGCAGAATTGCTTGCTTTTGCGTATAATTTTATAATTTTAATTGTTTTAACTGCATTTTTTTTAAAATTTTTGATAAAATTATTTTGAGATTTTATGTACTTTTGCCTTATTGCAAAGTGAGAACTGAACTAAGTTTAAATGCAATGCAGCAAAAATACGTATAATTTAATATACCGTACGAGGAAGTCATGTGGTGTACACATCAGATTATAAGATATTTTTCCCCCCTTCTTCGCATGCCTGTTGTAGTGGTCAGCACTCTCGACGCGTAACTGCGAGGTCCGTGGTTCGATTCCCGGCAAAGGCTTTTCTCATTTTTCATTCTTCTGCTTCCAGAAAAAATCCTAATGACTCTACACTGGCGCCCGAACTAAAAAGATGGTGGATGATGATTCTCCACCACCGGGATTTGGCGATTGGGTCCCCCAAACCCCAGTTGCCCTTTAAAAGGGGGAATATATAAGGTATTTCTCCCGCCTTCGTGGTGTAGTGGTGAGCGCTCTCGACGCGTAACCGAGAGGTCCGTGGTTCGATTTCCGGCGAAGACGTTGCTCATTTTTCATGTCTCCTTCTTCGAAATAACCTAATGTCTCTACAAGATATTTATCTATACTCATCGAAGAAAAGTGCAATAAATAAGAGAAGTGAATATATTGTCATTATTTATTTTAAAGTTTCGTCTCACCGGGAAAGTTTTCAAAATTTATTTATTTTTAGTCAATATTTAGCTGCAAATACGTTTGAATGACAAAGTACAACCAAAAGAAATTTCTTGCAGGCATCAACTTTTAAATTTCAGCCACATAATAAACATAAATTTCAGCTTTTCTTTACACGATTATCGCAATTGCTTATACACGTTGTGATAAAAATTTAGTAAATTTAAAATTTATTTAAAAATTAGTTTTGTTAAAAAAATCTGGCCCTTTAGCTGCTTTTAGATCGCTCATTAAGCTCGTATGTAATTTGAGTTTGAGTCCACTGTCCTGTAAGTTGACCTAAAGCCTATACCTGCGATAAACGCAATCGTGCGCTCCTCATGGCGATATTCTGATTTTACTGTCAGGCCAAAAAGATAGGCCGAGGGCTGGACCATTAAGCAATACAAGCACGTGCTTAGGGCATCAAGGAAGAGAGGCACCACAAAAAGTGCTTGTTATTTAAGAAAGGGATAATCAAACAATTTCCCAATTGTCGTTTTTGCCATGAAATGCATGGTTCAGCTAAATCAAAACCAAAACCGTGGGAGAGAAGGAATGAAGAAAACAACTGGCGTAAAGAACATCTGAGATTACTAAAATCTTTTTAGTACATAAGGTCTCTGAAGATCTTAACGGGGCCGCTTGCTTGACAAATGATAACACTTAACCAATACTCTCGAAACTGAAAACAATATATCATCTTATAGCAAGAGAAAAAAATTCATTTTTGATTCTGTACAATATCCTGACGGCAATATATTGGGTCGGTGCATTCGTTCGTGTCCTTCTTCATTAGGTTGCTCTTTTTACCATTCTATGATTATCACTATCATTACATAGTATAAAACAAAGTCGCTTTCTCTGTCCCTATAATCCCTATGTATGCTTAAATCTTTAAAAATACGCAACGGATTTTGATGCGGGTTTTCTTAATAGATAGAGTGATTAAAGAGGAAGGTTTATATGTATAATAACATCCATTAAATAGTGGAGAAATACTGTTATTTTTGAGGTTTCTAATGTGATGTCGTAAATAATTACATTTTTTCCGCTTACATTGCAAACGCAGGCTGAATCCTACGAGATTTATCAAAATAATGTACTAGTTATTGTACACATTGAAAAGGTCTACAGAAAACTCCGCGATGGTATATGTCTATCTCTTATGGATATCCCACAATAACATTTTTTTGTCATTTACTTTTTATGACAAATAATGGCTAATTTTCGAAGCGATTTTAACCAATACAGCATTAATCCTTAACCAATTAAATACCTTAAATACATTGTTGATTTAATATAGATCTATATGGCCCTTTACAGCATATGATTTAAATGAATATTTTCGAAGATATTACAGATTTAAAAATTGCGAGACGTAGCGTTTGCGGCGGTACCGGCCGGCCGGCCTGAATCCACCTAAACTTTGCAATGGCACGCGTTTGCTGGTAAAATCACTGAAAACTTTCATAATAGAGTGCACAATACTTACAGGATGTGGTACTGGAGAAGATGTATTGATTCCCCGAATCCCTCTGATACCATCGGATTTACCCTTCCAATTTAAACGTTTACAGTTTCCGGTAAAGACATCTTTTGCAATGACCATTAATAAATCGCAGGGTCAAACCTTCAACGTTGCAGGCTTAGATTTGAGCGTTGACTGTTTTTCACATGGCCGACCGTATGTCGCTCTTTCAAGAGTAACCTCTAGAGAAAACAAGTTTGTATTGTCTAATGACAAGAAAGCTGTGAACGTTGTATGTAAAGACATTCTGTAATATATTAATTGTTGTAAAAATAAAATAAATAGGTAAAAATGTAAAAAGTAAATAAGTAAAAATGTAGTGTATGAATTTAGATATTCCAAAGATAGCAGGAAATCTTCATGGTATAGGGAAAGGGGAATTATTTTACTCCAAATTTAACGCGTGCGGCCCACGGGCAGTAATGAATAAATCAAAACTACTCGATCGATTTGAATCATTTTTTCAGTGAGTGACATAGGCTATATATTTTATACCCGTGCGAAGCCGGAGCGGGTCGCTGGTATTAGTATAAAATATACTGCAAAACAAAATACTCAGTAACAAGACTTTGATACGCTACGTCATAAATGAACAATTATTCACTCATTTACTCAGTGACATAATCACCATCTTTGTCAATGACCGCCTGCCATCGTTTAGGTAGGTATCAGCTTTGAGAAATCGGAAGCTCTAATAAAACATTAGAAATCCATGAAAGCCTCTCGAAGCTGGTTGAATATTTTCGCAACAGTGCGTATTTGGTGGATTATATACAGAGAGTGAAAATTTTTTTCTAAGAGTTCTGCAGGATCCATTGACGCAGCTTTGGCATTGCATTCAGTAACTTTCATGCTTAACTGTTATGGTCGGTGAGATATACCGAGGTTATGGTCCGAGGTACTAAGTACCTCGGAATTTCTCAGCTAAGGTTGGACTTGTTTTTTCTCGATCGAGGCAATGAATCAAACTTCTGATTAAGTTTTAACCATTTGAATCATTTCGATTTATTTAGAATAATGAATTTTTATGACAATGGCAGTCTTTTCGATGGCCCTCTGTAGCAGAAAATAAAGTTTAATCGCGTAGTTCATTTCCTTGAAATGACTTAAGAGGATTAGTTTTTAAAGATTCTCCAAATGAAATACAGACTGCGCTTTGGTGCTGCTCGAATACCTATCGATACAGATGGACAGATTGCAGCGTGAGACAGAGAGAAACATTGTGTACCTTGACACAAGACTTCGTACCTACTTACGTCACCTGGCATATAATTTTCATGTGAACCTTATAAGTACAACAGATAGCATTACTCCTATTTATAATTACGATAATAACTTTCTAAATTATGTCAAGCGGGAATTTACTTAAGCATTACTTAAGTTGTAAATATCCTGAATCACTTTATTCTTGTTTCTGCATCACTTTATTATTGTTTTTATATCAACATGGGGGAATGTGGCCTATGACTGTCCCATTTGCCTGTGTAGCACTTTATCCTGCACCATCTTTCAAGAGCTGACAAAGAACGTTTTAGCAGAATTGGAAGTGACCAGCTTGCTACCGCCCGTTTCCAGTAATTTCCAGGCAGATATTTCCAGAATAGCTGTTATAATATTGAGGTTATAAAGATGAATCACGCCTTTTGTATGGTGAATATAAAGTGAAAAACATTCACATGATGTTTCGCAATTACTTTGAATAGTAAATTCTGATATTTTCTTGAACTATCAGTTTTATTTATAGTTTTTAAACTCAAGCAATTTGCTTATCAAGCATGAAATGCTTATAATCATGCATTATAAACTGATTTCAGATAATTGAAATGATAACAAGAACATTATTCAATACATAATTCAGAAAGACTTATAGTTATTCATATAAAAAAACAGAATATTATCCAAAAATATTCATTCAAAGTCAGATAACTCAGTTAGATGATTAGAGATAGCATACAAAAATAAAACTTCATTATTTTAAAATTTCTTTACTGCTACTGTCAAAGATTTAACCACTACTTTTAGAATTTTAATATTACGCAATATACTTCCATTTACTATCAAGCAAATGGAAAAAATATATATATAATTTATAATCATTGAAACTACTTTAAACAAATGCTACATAAAAATAAAACAAACTAATGACATAAAAATAACAAAACAAACTTGGGACATAGAGATAGAAACATTAATGTTAACTTTTCACCATGATGCATATATAATTATCTACCATACTTGTGAATTAATAGGATATCACATATTATCACCCATTAAAATAATTGCATACAAAAAGCAAAATCATACAAATGTCAGTAATTATATGTAGAAACTATAAAGACTAGGATACATTTAAAGTTTAATTTCCAATCTGTAGCCTCCCTTTTAAATTATAAATGATCATTATAAGGATCAGTAATCAAGCAATCACAAGTGGCTGGCTCATGAATGGTTTTTTTTTTTTTTTCAATTTTATGGTTTCAGAATTAATGGGATTTGAACTTTCATCTTTTTTGTTTGGTTTTGTATCATAACTGAAAAAAAGCATTTTTGCTTAGTTAAAAGTTTATTTGCAGGTTCTAAATTGTTCTTATTTGAAGTTTCATCCTGTGTATTTGGGAGTTGGCCAATCTGCAATAAATATTCAATGGCATTTAGGTGTTCCATCATTTTTTGAGTTGACATACTATTAACATGTGCAGAATTTGATTTTGAATATACTGTTGATTGAATATATATTGAGTTGTACTCATCAATGACTTTATCGAAAGAAACTGAATTATTTTTATTTACTTCTAATGGAATACTTGTTGCAGAAGTATTAAAATGTGTCAGTGTAATTACACTGCTGATTTTCTGAGATGACAGCAGCGTGTATGTCTGCACATGCTATTGGAAACTGTGTAATCGAAACAAGTACAATTATATGCAAAGAAACAACATATTCTACATGCAATTATGCATTTCTCATTACAAGAGAGAATTTTTTTAAGTTTATAAATGATTGTGTCATTGCAAGAGTGATTTTTATGGATGTTTAATTCTGATACTATTTCGAATTACACTTTTTTTTTATAATACCATATATATGAATAATACGTTTCTGAAGCTGATTTTTATTTTTTTTTTTTTTTTTTTTTTCAAAAATATGGCAAATTATTCTATCGTGGTCCATTGTTTCGCCCGTTTCAGCTGTAAAATGACCTCGGCTCACGTTTTTCGCGCGCAAAAATGCCGCCGGAAATTCGGTTCGTCCCTGCATGACATCACAAGAGCTTGGACAAAGAATATCCACGTACACAATACATATTCTTTGGTTGGGGCCAGGTGCTTGGAATTTTTTGCTAAAGAGAGTTGAAGCTAATGACTCGGGTAACCATAGCAACACCGCATAAGGTTTAAATAACGCAACGCCTGAAGCAATGAATACTACTTCTCAGGCCTGTCCTCTCATTTACCCATCATTGCCTCTCTCCTTAGAGAACCACTTCCAGAAAACACTGTTAGTCATGCGCCCCAGGGCACTACATCAACTGAGCTGGACCAAAGAATATGTATGGATGTTCTTTGGCTGGACAACGTCGCACAAATAGTGTGATATTCCAGCAAAAATAGCGGAACTTGGACCTACGAATACCGGTCTATAGGCTTTTTTCAAAGTAGAAAGAAAATAATTTCGGAGATAGTCACAGAAAATATTACTACTTGTGTAATGTTAAGCGCTATAATGAATTAATTAATACCTTCTGCTCTTCATTGCCTTCTGTAGATTTAATAAATTTCATTTGCAATACTTCGCTTTTCCATAGGATTAAAAACTCCAGGATAAGAATTATTAATTATCAAAGCTTTTTTTTCTTTTTTTGGGGGGGAGGAGGTCCCTTTAGAAAGCATATGTGTTGTACTGGTAATATTCTAATTTTTGTCTTATTTAGGAATTTTGATTTGTCTATTCAGCATCGAATATTATAAAATTTTTACCAAATTAAAAGTAGTAGAAGAGGTAAAATAAAAATGTAGCTGAATCGTATTACTCAAACTTTTTGTGTGATAACTTTAAAAAAACCATTTCTGAAAATGACCAGTCTTTCTAAAAATATACATGAAACATTGGTATTGAATATCATTTCTTTTTAGGCTATCGTCTTCATAGAAATTTTTGGATTGTAGAAGATTGTCTTAGAAAATCTATATTCTATTCGGTAAATTTATTCAATTTAAATGAAAAATCAGAGATTGAAGATGATATATATGTCATATCTGAGCAATGACATAACTAGAACATTCATCGCCCGGGGCGGGTTCTGAGTTTGTTTGCCTGGGCAGCCTTTGAACGTTTGAACTTCTCACTCCTCTTGGTATAATCAAATGACATTAAAGAATGTAAAAATGACAGAGGAAAATAAATTTAAAAAATCTTCCTTTATTTCTGGAGAAAAATTTTAACTCCATCCTTTTAAAATATCATTATTATTATATTTGATTTCAAAACTACCTATTACAGAACACTATGCTGATAATACAGAACTATTTCTTAAATGCAAAATTAAACATTTGATGAACCCATCAGCGAATGAGCGGTAAAATCGCTGAACATTGGTAGTACAGTCCGAGGTTTGAATCTCGCTAACGTGCTAACTGCATGAATGTTTTCGTGTTTTTCCCCGGTGTGTAACGTGTAAACGAGCCAGTTTCCCTTAAAAAGCCCTCCACGAAAGCATCCCACCCCTTAGGCAGATAGCCCTCAAGGCTTTGCCATAATCACATACACCCATAAACATCTGATGATGTTTGATTAAAGCTAGTTTGATGATTGAAAACTAGTTTTTATTAAATTCAGTGACCATTTAACTCGTGAAACAAATTTAAATCATCTTTAAAAAATGAATTAAGAATATTTTTATCTTCCGTGCAGCCAGTGCAGAATTCCGAGCCATTTTCCTTTAAAAAGTCCTCCACATGGACATCTCTCCTACTAAGCAGGGCTCACCAGCGGGCCGAGCTTTAAAGTCGCTGAACACTGGTAGTTCGGTCCGAGGTTCGAATCCCGAGAACGGGCTGGCTGCATGGGGTTTTGCGGTTTTCCCCATGTGGGGGTAACGTGTATATGAGCCAGTTTCCCTTAGAAAATCCTCCACGAAAGCATCCCTCCCCTTAAAGCAGATAGTCCTGAAGACTTTGCCATAATCCCACACACTCCAACTAGGCAGATAACTTGCGTGTGTTTTTCCTTATGTGTGGGTATGGGCGACATTTCATCGTGCTAACGGAAGTAAATACTACAATTATAAATACTACAGTAATAAATACTAATTACTATGTTACAATAATAAGTACTACAGATAATAAGTAATGCTACAGATAATCCCTTAGCATGGGAAAAGTATTACTGCTGTCCCCCTAGAGGAAGTACGTCATCGAATGACAACTATTGCCTGCCATACCACAATAAGCTGTTTCTCCCTTTTTGGTGTCAAGGCTGTTCTCCGAACAATATCCGGTTTACCTAGTATATTGTATAATTTTGTAATTTCACTACTTGCCCACACATATTATCAGTGAATAACTTAGCACATTTACCTTGTCTCGAAATGAATCTCTTCAAGAAGTTTCAATAAAGACAGAAGTTAATAATCACTAAAATATGTTTTCAGTTGTGTTCGTTCATCAGAGAAAAACTTCCCAAATGAAACTGTTTTTTGAAATATTTCACTACGCAAGCGATTAAATATTCCAGGATTTGAAGACCTCACAAAAACAAAGCGTAGAA
>KK116394.1:739442-760699 GCA_000611955.2 Stegodyphus mimosarum | reverse complement strand
TGCTAGCTGGTCAGGCGAAAGTTGAGCAGCGTGACCGTGATCTGAGGCAAAGCTCTCACACACCGAGAGGTTTCTACCTCTGGCTTAAATAGTGCTTGGCTGAACTTCAAAAATTAGCATAAGCTAAAAACGCGCGCTTCTTCTGACAGGAAGTTGAAGCAGAGAGGAGATAGAAAAGATTTAAATTAAAATAAACTTGGTTAGTTTAACTAAAACCTTACATATTATTATGTATTAATACCGATATTTTCCTTAATGGCTTCAGAAATACATGTCACCTTCAGAGGTGGTAGCCATCATAAGATCCAATGTAGATTTCGAGTACGTATATAGTATATATGCGTGTGCGTGGGGAGAAAGAAGATGCAACACTATATATATATATATATATATATAATATATAGTGTTGCATCTTCTTTATATATATATATATAATGCTAGAATTATCAAGAAGAGATGTATTTTTAAATAACCATAAAAGGTACGGGAAATAGCGAAATAAATAAATACTAAGCAGATCTTTTTGAAACAGACAAAATATTTCTGATTCTGACAATAACAAAGGGGTGTTCAGCAAATTCAGTCTAACGCAGGAGCATTTCTATCAATAACAGTTAAATACGTACTTGTCTGTAACAGAAAGTTTGAAAGAACTAATATTTTCCAGATCGCTGATGAAAAGACAGCTTGTAAAGCTGAAACAACATAATGTTGCTTTCTGACATTTCCAAACGATTGGAATTGAGATTTTTTGATTTCTCTTATAAAAGGATAGCTAACATTTAACAATATACTACACATGCATTTTTCTGTCATTAATCCTTTTATTACCGAAAAAAAAAGAGTTCGAATGGCAACGGCAACTGAATTTTAGATATATTAAATAAAATCAGAGAAAGAAAGAAATCAGAGATTACATATTAGAAATTATTGATGGAAATACCCAAGTCTTCATCTTTAACATAAGCTCAGAACATTTAAGAAAATTTATGAATTTTTCTTAACTATTGGCCTATTAATGAGTCCTGAACATTATAGTTAGACCCGGTTCAAATCTTGGCGAACAGGATAAGAGAATTTATCCATGCGCAATGTACATACGAGCGAGTATTCCCTAGAAAGTCCTCCAAGAAGGCTTGACTTCCCTTAGGTAGATTTCTGTAAGATGCCCTGCTTTAATAAATAATTAATTCTTTTATTCTTTATCTTAACATTAATATTTCATTGCTGTTAACGTACCTTAAACAGGCATTTGCTTTGACGTTAAAAATGTCTTATAGCAGAGTCTTTTGAAATAAACTGGCTTTCACTTCACGTTACGTTCAAGTTTTAACTATAGTTACGTAACAAGCTGGATAATAGGATAGCAATAAAAGTACTTTTTAATAACTTAAATTTTTATTTTCCGATACTTCTCTAATTCGTATTTGATAATTGTGAATAGTTTGAAGGTTAAGGTAATTCATAAAAGATATTTCTAACTCATTTCTTAACCAGTTTCTACGCCAGAACTTGAGTTTATTCATGTGACATAAAATTCTCTGTATTACGAAAGAATGTTTCAGAATGAATTCTGTGCGGATAAATTCGCAAAATTTGTTACATCCATGAATTAATCCGAAATAGCGACAATTTTCTATTTTACGCTAACCAATGCCGGTTCCCATTACTATTGAAAATCGCTTCCTACTGTATTTTAATAATGCATACTAATTAATTCATGCCATCAATAACTACTTGAAGCGCAGCTGCAATAGACAGCTACGGAGAAACATGTCAAAGAATAGAGTTTTCAGGAAATAGATCTTTTGTATCGAGCTAAAGGCGAGAGCAGTTTTTTCACTTACTTGCAGGAAACGTAATTAGCGAAAATATTACGGAAACTATTAATACAGCACACGCGACTTGTTGGAGCTTCTTGTCGGAGATGTCATACGAATAAGAAGGCAATCGTAGTTTGATTTCTGCTCAGGTGATTTTATACTTAATGCAAAAATATTTGGTTCTGAAAGTTAACGCAGATCTTTCAGAGACTTCAGAGCCACTACAAAGTGACAAAAAGAGAGAGAGAGAGAGAGAGAAAAGAGAAAGAAACTGAAAGCTTAATAAAATTTGCTTAGTCAAGAGTACAGCAATTTATTACCCTAATTAGGTTTTTTAGCTAATATATTACTTTTGAGTTAATTCTTTTCTGTATTTCCCTTTTTTTGTCTTTCTCCACTTGAAAGAAAATTAGTTTTAGTTCGAATAGCGAATGGAACAGTAAGAGAATGTTGTGTAATATAATAGAAAATTGTGACAGCCACTTAGTTGCTTGTTATCCTGAGAAGAAAGGCCGGGCGCCCTACTAGCAAACCGATAGTTTGTTCAGTAATTTTATATCTGTCAAGGAACAGGATTAGGATTTCGTTTTCCGAAACCGAATTATTAGGCTAAACTTAACTGGTGCGCGTAGTTCCTTTAAATACTTGAATTCTTCAGACTCTCCTGCTAGCAGCAGTGAATAATTATTAATTTTAAGTTTTACTAGAAGACGTAGTTTTAATAAACATTTTAGCGAACTTTTATCCTAGTATCTGTGTTTCTGCAGTTTGGTTAGACTTCTGTTTAGTTGTGAAGACGATAATTCGTCAAAGCAAGAAAGGTTACGTTAAAGCAAATAGACAAATAATCAGGTTTAACCCTTGCATCCTTATTGGATTATGCCTCATAACCTGTGTCTTTACTTAAGCTATAGCAGCATTTCTCAGATTTTTAATTTAATATTTAACATTCATAAATGCATCAAGTTTGTTGCTAAAAGACGAACAAACTATCGTTCTCTAAGAGTGCATATTATACAGTGTTAAAATTGCCCTTTACTAATTAATTAGAAAATGATGAAACATTTCTAAAAATTACAAATCAGAGGAACAAAATGAATCCCTTTAAAGATTACTTTATCGATAACTTTATTAGCACTTTTCAACAAGCATTATTTTATACAATTAGAATGATAAAAGAAATATGCTACATTTCTAATATCCTGCTAATTACGTCCAATGCAAAATTTCCAACTCTTCTTCTTTTGTACTTTATCAACTGCGTCCCAAATAAAATGTAATGATGACAGTGAAAATTTGAGAATACCCTTTTACTTTTCAAAACAATTTTTGTACATGCGATTTTTTGAAAGTATATTTTTTAATCAGAGAAAATCTCTCCATTATTGCAAAGCAGAAGTTGCCAGCAACTCAGAAGCAATTGGCCATTTTAAGAACATTTCGATCGACAAGTCTTCAGAAACGAATTAAATTCGTAAACTGAAGTTTCACAGCAAGCCGATTGATTTGCACGCGGAATATAAGAACATAAACAACGCACGAAGCCATCAGTTTCGCTTCGTCACGGCTATAATATGCTAATTTTACTCCTATTTCAGAGACCGATGACCCAAGAAGACAGGCTATAAGGTATGTCACCCGCCTTCTTGGCATGCCCTCGTGGTGTAATGGCCAGCACACTCGGCGCGTATTCGAGAGGTCCGAGATTGAGTCCTGTCCAAGACATTGCTCATTTTTCATGTCTTCTGCTTCGAAATAACCTAATGTCTCTACAAGGCTACTACTGTCTTTATACTTTAAGATGTCATCGCCCTCTTTGGAAAACAGACGAGTTCACAAGCGGCAGCAGACAACGACACAACAGACGAGCTTTCATGTTAAGCCTCTATACCGCTGATACCATAGCTGTCAACAAGGGACTCCGAAGGAAATGTACTGCGCCATAGGGGGTACAGGAAAGTGAATGTCAGTGTGCTCTAATCGCTGCATACGACGTCATGCCATAAGTCACGGTTCACGCTCTGGAGACATTTTGCGGAATGTACAAGTTAATTTTACTGCTCTAAAATCTATGTGGACTGTTTCTTGATGATTGGCTGATTCAAATTTAGTCTCTAGCCGTCTTTTCCAAATATGTCTATTAACAGCAAGTAATCGCCGCGAAAATTCGCAGTAATGTGCAAAGGAATTAAAGTTAGTGCCGATTAGAACAGTATTGTCTTCAGCAATGAATTTCGTATTTACTTCACAAATGATGATCAAGATATGAGAGCGGAAGCAGATAAGGCTAATAGGAGGACATGTTTCTACAATTTTCGAGCTATATACATTACAGGTATATTAATGGAACACCGATGTGTTGATCACATACTACAGCCTCATCTTCTACCGCATCTTCAGTGATTCTTAAATACTATTTTTTGACAACATAACGGTCAGCACCACAAACTACTCGTTTTAACCTAATGCACTGCAAGGTTTGTAAGTGCTCCTTTGTTAAGCCCGATCTTTCACCATTCGAGCACCTCGAAATATGATTGGGTATTGAACATTTCCTGTCCTCCAAGAAACGAAGTTGAACTATGACGTCACATGGAAAACATGTAGAGCACAATACCACAGGACGTGATATGGACAATCATTAATTCGATGTAACGACGTGTTCAAGAAAGTACTGCCTGAAATGGACAGCTATATAAAATTCCGTGTATTTATTTCACTTATTATATATCTTGAAATTTAAATAATTTTTTAAGTACTTAATATAAGTATCAAGTTTGGTCAGTTTCCCATCTTGTTTTTGTTTCTTTGTCAGGTAAGGTATTTTATTGCAAAATTTCATTATTAAATCTCGATCTCATTATAGATGCAAATGAACAGCGATGAAGTAGAGTCGGAAATTCTACATTCAACTTTTTGTAGGCTGTTAGAAACTCGTTTTATTTACAACTCGTATGATATAAAACAACACTTGTTGCAAAATAATGTTAAGAAATTCAGGTAAAATGGCATTTTAAACTATTCATTTTGTTATAAGTTTGAACGCAGTAATTTTGCAATATGGAAGTAAAATAAAAAGATTTTGGTCTTGGGCGATTGCCAATAATTTCTATTTGTAATGGAGAGGATACTACTGCAAAATTACAATAATAATACAATGTGCTGTTATTTCTCAGTCGTTATTTGTATTTTGAAAATGAGTGTTGTACTTCGAAAAAATCAAATTCCCAATCCAAAGTGTAAATACAGAAACATATCTGCATTGCTGAGATTTCAACTTCCGCGAAAACGTAAATTCTAGATAACGATAAAAAATCACGAAAAAAAGTACAATGACGCATGTCGATTCTCTTGAGAGTATATTTAAAAGTGTATGAACCTCAAAGGAGATTATGAGATGTTCTGTTGATACGCGCAAAATGCATGGAAAGAACGAAATAAAGAAGATGAGGAGGCAAGTGACGTGATCGTGTCGTGAGATTTTGAACAGTCGATACATACATGCCTCGCTGTCTACTGAGAGCACGCAACTCCGTTTTCAAGAAATTTTTGTTATAAGAAACACACTTCTTTTTCTCCCTGATAGAGCAAAGGAAGTATTCTGAAATTTAAAAATAAAAATTCTAAAATTCGATAGCAGCCAATATTTTATCTGCATTTTGTGAGATATCACAGTGATGTTTATAGGTATATATTTTAAAATTTCAAGCTAATTTCTATGCGATTGCGGCATTTGCAGATTTGTTTGTAACAGCGTAACTAAATTACATCGCACTAAAAACACCAAATGATTCTGAACCAGGTACGTAAGGTATTGCGTTAAAAATATCTTTCATTAAGAACAAGAATGCTGCATATATTTAATTGGAAAAGAAACGTGCGAATATAAGATAAATTTAAAATTAAACAAGAAAGCAAATTTAAACTGTCATAAATTTTGAATAATTCTTTTACTGATTTTGAGGACGATCAGATTCAGATTCCTTTTCTTCAGCAGCACATTTCTTCAAAAATGGAAGAAGCAACAATCTTATTTATAATGAAATAAATGAGCAGAGAGAGAGAGGAAAAAAACGAAAGTAACCCCATCTGTCGAGAGAAACGGTAATGAAATAGGGATATGTTCTTAGAATTAAAAAAAAAGTAGAAAGAGCTGTGTTGGAATTAGTGTCATTAATTAAAGAAAGTACATTTTTTTATGTGGAAAGGCTTCAAGGAAATCTATTTCTACAACTGAAGAAATTCTATGATTTTTTCTGAAGAAACGAAAACAAATTCGGAATTAAGTGACTACTGAAAATTTGTTTATTTCTCCTCTTCAACATAATAACGTCCTTTTATGTGAAAATTTAATTGCCTTGTAGTGTGGCCTATATATGTCAAAACCACACTGACAATATATTGTATAGTCAATGAATTTCCAGAGAATTAAAAATCAGAGATGGGATATTTACGAATCGGGCAACAAATTTTAATAATTTGATGAGATAATGACGTGAAAGTTGGATTTCCAGGTAATTTTTTCGGAAGAATTTTTTAACTGAAACGAGGATAAAATAAGATAATAAGGTTACGATGGTTATTTCTTATAGCGGAATGCACTTTATGATGACAAGAAGAAAATGTTTTAAAAGCTTTGTCAATTACTGGGACAAAAAATTCTCTGTCAGTGGCAATCTATTTCAAATAACTGAGTTCCTGGGAAAGAAAAGTTCTGTAGAATGGAACTTGAAAGCACAACACACGTTAGAGAAGCCAAATTTTAACAGTGTGCAAATTTTGCATGTGTGAACGAACTAGCAAACAGAAAAAAGTTTGCGATAAATATTAATGCTAAAATCAGATTTATTGCGGATAAACTGAATGCTAAAGCAAAGAAGGAAATTCAATATCTATGCTAATGGGAGTTTGATTTTATGCCTGAATTTATGTTGTAGATATATATAAAAATTATCAGTTTTCCATATTATAAATAGAATGTATTTAAAATTTCATCATTTAGATAGTTTTAGAGGTTTATTCTAATTTTATTATTAGTTATTTTAAGCTATGCTTCGTTCCTTTTTTCTAATTTTCTAATTTTTTCTAATTTCAGCTTACAATTTCCTACCAGAATGTAATTTCAGAAACGCAGTTAATGCAAATGCGTAAAAGTGTCAGGACTGAGTGTTCGGTGCATATTCTTGGCAAACATCTTCGTGACAGTAACTAAGTCCTAAGTCCTGATCTTGAACAGGGAGCTGAATGCAGCTATGTTCTGTTGTAGAATACTGTGAATAAGTGGTAGAAGAACTACACTTCAGAGGGATTTAAAATCCTCTTTTATTAAACCACAATTATGTACAGCCACTTCCCAACTCGTGAGGGATACAGAAAATAAAGACCGCACTTGGGTCTATGAACAATGAACAATCAAATTAATTTAAACTAAAACTAACTAGAAATTAAGTAGTCGTTGCTCACAGAGCTATAAACGCGAGGTTGGCCTCTAAACTAAATGGTGCGTAGCAAGATTTAACTAATACTGATGCACTTGGAATTACTTCAATAATTAATCACGTAACAGCGCTACGGCTTAGAATTTAAATTCTAGCTAGCCAGGCGAATGTTGAATAGAGTAACAGTGGTCTGAGACTAAAAGCTCTCTCACACTGAAAGGTTTCTACCTTTCGTTTAAATATAACTTGGCTCCACTTCAAATTAGCATAAAGCTGAAACGCGCGCTTATTCTAACGGGAAGGTGAAATGAGAACAGATAGAAAAGGGAAAATTAAAATAAAACTTTGTTAGTTTAACTAAAACCTTACAAGAGTACTATTTAAGTCGATGTTTCGCCGACTTCGAGAAAGAGAGCCCGATTTTCCTTGACTAGGATGCGTTTGCCTTTTGGCTACTTTCTCTTTTAGGATACTACGCTCGGCCATACTTTAGGCCCTTGCTTGGCTTCGCCAATTTAATTAATATTTAGGGGCCAACTACTTAGAAACCTGATAGCTTCGGCTACATCTTTCAGATGGCTTTAAGTTTAGTTTGAATTCATAATTATTTAAGTTCAAGCCCAAGTGGAGGCTTTGTGTATATTCCGAGTAGGAACTGATTGTACTTATCCTGAGAAATAAAAGGTAGTTAACCCTTCTTACGTCTTACGTGTTTATTCTCACACTTAAAGCGATTATTCGCTTGTTAGTGTTTGTGAGGTTCTAGGAGTGAACTTTGGAATTAAATAAGTAAAACCCCACAAGTTTTTAAGATAAATTAAATCGTAGGTGATCGATGGAGAGACAGTTATCGTTATGGAACTGCGCAGTAAATTTAGACAGATTATTAAAATAAATTGAAGAGAGGAAATTTCATATTCTGCCCATCATGTGGGTTTATAGTCACTAATGTGGGGCATTACAGTATTTTATGCAATGACGTCATTGACCAATGTGCGGTAGATGATTAATGCCTAATTTTGTAAAGTATATCTTTAAAACTTTTGGAAAATCGTTAAGAACTCTTTTACTGGATAATAATAACGCTCTTAGCGGATAATAATTATAATTCCTTAATGTATACTGTAATACATCTTCAGCAGTAATAATTATTCCTTAAAGTATACTTACGCTACTCCTACTTTCACAAGTACAAAATTGTATGGTTCCTTATTTGCACATTATTTTCAAAAACCAAACGAAAATAACACTACAAACTTATGAAGTTAATCGTATAATAGAAGTAAGTTGTCAGTCTTGCCAGGCAACTAGATTTGGAAGTTGATAGCGTTGACATTAGCAAGCTGTTGGATTTACATAGCAAAGAGGTAATATTTCATGAGCTTACAGATATGAGTTAGCAAATCGCTACTGAAGAAGACAACACCTCAAACTTAGATCCACCAGAAACGTATATAAAAACTGCAAACTTGACAGAAAATCTGGACTCATTTGAAAAAGTGATACGACTTTTGAAGAACGTGGAGTCTAATGAGAAATGAGTTCTATCCACGAAACGAGTTCAGCAAAGCACAAGGCAACAAGTTTCTTTTAAAGGAATGAGTTCAGCAAACCACAAGACAACAAGTTTCTTTTAAAGGAATGAGTTCATCTAGGCAAAAAATTACAAAAATACACTGACTACCAATAAGTATTTGGACACCTGTGATAGAAAAGAAAAACTAACTTTATTCAAAATCAATAGTTGGTAAAGCCTCCACGAGAGGTAATTACAAAGTGGACCCTCCGGGGCATACTTTCCACAAGTCTTTTATTGACAGCTAGTGGTATTTTCTTCCACTCGGCTTGGAGAAGACATAGAAGTTCCTTCACCGATTTTGCACGGGTAGTGCACCCCTGAATTCGGCGATGCAACTCGTTCCAGAGGTTCTCGATAGGGTTCAGGTCTGGACTCTGGGCAGGCCAGTCCATTCGATGAACTCCATTGGCACCATACCAAGCCTTGGTTAACGTCGAAACATGACAACTGGCATTGTCGTCCTGAAAGTAACAGGGCTTCAACCCGTAAAACTACCACAACGTAGGAAGCACATTGTCATCCAAAATAGTGCAGCGGGCATCAGAGTTGAGCTTACCATGAATGGGGACCAAGGGTCCCAGCCCATACCACGAGAAACACCCTTAGACCATAATTCCACCTCCGACGAACTTGATTGTTGGCACAGACTTTGTGATCAAAGGCTTATGGGCAGCAGCACAACCATGGAAACCAAGCAGATGTGCTTCCTTACGGATGGTATTCACTGAAACAATACTCCCGGATGCCTGTTGAAACTCCTCGCGGGTGGGGGCCATCGGTTGGGTGCGGTTATTCCGAACTTCTCTGGACAGCACTCGTCGGTCTCTATCTCCCACTTTCGTTGGTCTGCCGACTCGGGGCACATTCCGGCAATCACCGCTCACCTTCCACTTCTTAATCACATAGGCCACTGTCGATTTTGGGTACTTCAGATCGCTAGCTATGTCCCTTAAGGATTGGCCACATTTTTGATACCCGATAATTATACCTTTCTCGAAATCAGAGAACTCCGAACTGCGAGACATCTTGCATGCGACTAAAGCCGATGCTGTTTCCTACACGATATATACGGCGGAGTCCGTGACGTACCTTAGGACCGCAGATATCGTCATTTGCATAGGTGTCCAAATACTTATTGGTAGTCAGTGTATTAGTTTAGTATAAAAAATTTGTGTGATTGAAAAAAGACTTTGGTATGTATTGTGAGTACTGTGACTTGCGATTGCGATCATAGTATCGATTTGTGAGATGAGTTTATTTCATTTGATGAAGTGATCTGCATCGAAATTACTCCCTTTTACTTAGTACTAGTATTACTTATTCTAATATTAATATTATTTTGTATGATTATGCGTGAAAACCACATTCTTTAATACACAATTTTCTTCTAAACACGTGCTTTTAGCACACGTTTCTATTTAATTAAAATTCACATGCAATCATATAGGCAAAATTAGACTCCAACTTACCCGCTTTTCGTCGACGCCTATTATTGCGTAATTTGGGATATTACTATAATAGAAACATAATGACTTAATATATAAAATAATTCCTTAATGAGTAATTATAATTTATTCTTAATATCGTACGTTGGACGGCTGAAACAGAACCTTTTGCAATGATATGGATTTCTTCCGTCTAGGCCAGGGTTTCCCAACCTTTTCTTCCACTGACCTCTTTTAAAAGAATGGATTTCTTCGTTGACCCACTTATATTTTCCTCTATAATATACAGCATACAACATAATCATACTACAGATAACTGCGCATAAATAACGTAAAGATAAAAATCAGACTAAGAAAATGAACAAAAGTTTTGATAAAAAAGGTTTATTAGATTTATGTTTTATTATTTTATGTATTATTTTTTAATTATACAAATGTAAACAAGATTTCAAGAGCAAACTCGCAGATTCTAATTGCATAAAATTTCGATTTTAAATAAAGTGATGTTTGCGGTTAATGTATAGATCCAATATTTTTTAATAGTTGGTATAAAATTGTTTAACTCTTAATTCACTTCATTCAGGAACGAGAAACAAGAAAGGATCTATCAAGTACTTTCTTGCTTCCTGAAGCTAATTATTGACTTGATTGAAGCCTGTTTAAGAAGAGGAAAAGTAAATGCTATTGAATTGGTAATGGTGTTTTGCATTTACTGCCTGAAAAATTTCTATATTTAAGAAATATTATTGATTAAAAATATATTAAATAATTTTCATGTATTTTCCCCTTATAGTATATCTCCAATCGGCCCCTTGATCATCAACTACCCTCTTTAAAATTTTATCGACTCCTGGGGTCGGGAATTAAAGCAGAGGTTCCACAGGGTTCAATTCTTGGCTCAAGTCTCTATCCCATTTACATAATGGACTTCCCCATGCTTGACAATAACACAAATTGCATCACCGCTTGCTATGCAGAAGACACAGGGATTCATTTCAGCTCGTGGAACCGGGGATTTGCCATTATTCGTATCCAAGACCGGGTGCGTCAGATAGAGAATCGTTGTAAGAAATTGAGGACGAGCATTAAAGCCTTGAAGTCAAAATTACTACTTATTTTACACCACAGAAGAAAAGATGTTGATGAGGGTTTTCTATATATAATGACAGGTGCGTAAGATTAACCAAGCTACATATCTAGGAGTTTATTTCAATGGTAATCTCCCACGGCA
This sequence comes from Stegodyphus mimosarum, assembly GCA_000611955.2. NCBI lineage: Eukaryota > Metazoa > Arthropoda > Arachnida > Araneae > Eresidae > Stegodyphus > Stegodyphus mimosarum. The sequence goes on along the minus strand of KK116394.1, from coordinate 749,183 downwards.
CATATTTTCGTAGCCATAGTTAAAACTACTGGAGTTTATAGGAAGCGAAGAAATCTGTTTGAATTCTCACCAACATTGGACCTTTCAAGAATAAAACGAATTTGTATATCCACTTTACACCCGATCCTTATCTATGCCCCACCAGCATAAACTAGTGTATCCAAAACTGGTTTAATTAAATTACAGATTTTTCAGAACAATTTTTTCCGAAAAATTAACAAACAGGGCGTTCTAGATTTTTCGTAACAAACAACTTCACAGGGACCTTAAATTTCAGGACTTGGCAACCTTCATGAATAAACTGAATAGAAATTTCTGCAATAACAAAATATCAACGAGGCAATAAATTACTCAGATAATTTTAAGTATGAGTTACTCGAAATGGACGTCAAGTTAAGTCCAATTTTCCTAGGACTTTCACATACTTCTAGCCTTCTATCTTCTGAATTTCGCTGCTACCTTAAAATTGACATCTGAGCAGAGACCATTCTTATCAAAACAAAATTCAAGCAGCCATGCGGGGACAGTACTTGGGACGGTGACCACTCACATGACGGACGCATGTGAATCAGCTCTAATACAGGCCTATGCAGTATAAGTTTCACAGCTACACTGGATTACGTAGCAGTATCTAAATAACCTGCATTTTGTTTATTTATCTCCTTTTCCAATCCATAATTCTCGTATAATTGCATTTAATGTTTCTTTTCGCGCTCCATTGTTTTGTGTATTTCCCCCTCCAATTCTCACCACACTTAACGTTCCTGTCATATATGTCCCAATACATTGAATTAATATATACTGGCCTAAACCAGCCTTTTTCTCTTGTTACCAGCAATTCCTCGTAAAGGTCTGTTCTAAGAAGCAAAGTATGCAAAGTCTGTATAAGGGACTGATTTTGTCACTTCTAAAAGTTACCGCAGTTGTTGTGATAATCTCTGTCAACTTCATATACACGTCACACTGTGAGATTACTGCAAAGCTGGATGCAAGTCACAAATATGTTGCGATGAAAATGTGATTTTGTGACGTGAGTGAAACGTGTCGGTAACTTTGTGTGTTTATGTAGGTTTCCTAACATCTTTAATGGGAAATAATTGTAATATATAAAACACTGAACAAATAAAATTATCCTAATTAAATAATGCTCTTTTAGAATTTAAGAGAACAGCAATATTAGGAACGGATTTCCTATTGGATACATACCACCATAGACAGAGATTTGTATCAGAAAAGATTACAGGTTTGTTACCCATGTATGAACTGCTGGTAATTTATTACGCGGATTAGCCTAATTTGATTTAGAAATTTTTCTATTGCTAAAATTTAATTAACATCATCAACCATGTATACTTACTTATTAGAAACACAAATTATACTTGATGATAGCATTGTTATTTTAATTTCTGCAGTGTTCACAAAAACTTAGAGACAGATTACATTTCGGAAATTTTATTTAATAAAAAATGTTCAACTGCTTCATTGTTTTTGAGTTTAAACATCGAATCGTCTTACGTGTATTGTGTGTTTGTACACATGAAAACATAACATAGCTAAAAAATGAGAATGAGTACATTTTGGAGAAAATGACAATTAACAATATAAGACGACGATTTACATTACGTTTTCATTGAAACAGACAACATCAAAATCATAATTTGTGACAAACAATTACACTTTTTAAGATAAGCCCTCTGTCATTTCTTCTTCACTTTCCCAATAATTCGTCCATTCGAAAAGTTAATGCAAATCTCAAATATACTTAAGTGAGGTTAAAGACCGCGGCTTCTGTACTCGTCATGCTGCTCATCCATGGGCTACTGCCGATTTTTATTTAAGTCTCATTGATGAGGTGAGGTTGGTTCGTCGTAATTTTTCATTGGCAGTGACTTTGAGATCCCAGTTGAAGATAAGTTAACGTTATTTTGACTAGAAAAAATTCCAAATACCTACTTTTGTCGACTCTTGTGCATTGCAAATTATATTATTGTGAATTTGTGTCACAAGGAAGAAGACTCTTAGTCTTAACATTATGTGTACGATGTATATCAGTGTTATTTAATGTTTATAGTTTATTAAATTCTTCTCTCATCCGTGGTTATAACTCGTTGAGGTACTTTTGTTGGCCTTCAAGTCAACGATAACTATATTAGAGACATTTATTTTATCTAAAGAGCTGCACATTCAACTTTTTCTCAAATTCCTATATCTTGCACGTTTTTATGAAATATTACAGCCTAAAAAACGCTGATACAATCCTTGCCTAAGCTCCTTGTTCCAAAAAGTACAACAGACAATGTGTAATGAGTGCAAATAAATAACAATTTCATTGCTTGATATAGTTTAGAAAAGAAAAATTAGGCCCATTTTAGACTGATGCTACCACTTTCTAAAGACAGCAGTATTTAATAACGCACGCACACGTTTACAAGAAGAGAAGCTTGGAATGAAAATGCACTTTTGCGTGCATTGAAAGGAAAAGAATATAAAATACTCCAATAGAAAATATGAGTTACTAAATTCACATTTTTCTCTTCTGCAAAATTCATTTGAATATATACTTTGCTGGTTTATAAAATATTAAATTAATCATTTGTATTAAACTGAACTGTGGAAAGATCAATTGTTGCAGTACGAGGACAGCCGTTTCCTTGCACTCAAATGTGCTCTAATTAAAGGACTATCTAATTCAAGTGTAGTATGTGGCCACAACACAACGCAGTGGAAGTTCGAGGTTATCGAAAGCGTGGGACACTTGTGAAAATAAAATGTTGAGGAAGCAGTCCTTGAAACAAAGGATGATCGGAAAGTGTTTAGAGATAGAGTACCTCAAACTCTTAGAGTTTGATGAAATTTCGCGGACATTATGAAGAGTAATGTCTGCCACGTATATGTGAGTGGCGCACGTTGCGTCATCACCATGATACATATTTAACCCTCAGTGTTTGTCAGTATCGTCATGGACGTTCAAGAATGAATACGAAAGCGGTCAATTACTTTCGAAGAAGGATGAAATATAATTTAGAAAGCTGAAAAAGATGCGTTGTAGAGCAAGAGAGATTACTTCGATTGTCAAGTGTGCTAACCATTTAATGTTTCAGTCATTCCATGTTGGGAGGACATTTTAAAGTCCTATGATTATTTCTCAAGCAATCAGTAATTACTACTGACGATTAATTGCCTTTTAATTACTCCTGGTGATTAGAGAGTGTGACAATAAGACTTCTAGTTGTGGAGCTGGTACAGATTAAGAACAACATGAATAAACCTGACACTCCTAGCCATGGAACAGAAACGAATGAGAGATAAGATAGTGTTCGCAACGTATTTACCAAAAGCAGAGCTGCAAAGAAATAGCGGCACAAAAAAGATAGGAAGAAGTTTTCTAAAGACATATGGAAACAGTCGTTTTTTCGATAAAACTTGGAAGAATTAGTTCCAAATCTTATTTCTTCAGTCAAATCCTTCAACTTCCATGTAATTCGTTACCACTGTCAATGCAAAGTGACAGCTTTGTCAGTTATGTTTCAATAAAGCTGTACCTTCTTCCCAACAAGACTATAGGCAACAATAACGTTTTACTGGTTATTTGTACTAATTTTTCTTCGTTTAAAAAACAAGAACGAAGCTTTCATCGTTATCCGATGTATTACGCAAATTTTGGAATGAAGCTCGTAAAGAACATCAGTTTTCCATAGAACGATATGTTCAAGGTTTCAGGGTTATATATATAGTAAGACCCCGCTTAACGCTGTTTCGTTTAGCGCTGTTTCGGCTTAATGTTCTTTTATTTGAATTGTGGAATTTTCCGAAATTTCACGAAGCGTTTTTGGTTAGGCTTCCCAATATCCGAAGCAGGTTATCCGTGTTCCTTCTTTCCTGCGGTATTATACGAACGTATTTTTTATCGTTTCAAACATTTGTTGGCGTTATTGTATGTATAAATTTATATAATATAACGATTGATATAGTGAAAAATATTATGATTTTTAGTTTTTATCATGGGTGATAATAACAAACACGAAAAGCAACAAGAGAAAGCATTTCACTAGAAACTAAAATGCAAGTGATTAGAAGATTAGATACTGGTGATCGTTAATCTCAAATTGGTGTTGCATTGAATTTGGCAACTTCAACAATAAGGGCTATTCTTACGAATAAAGAAAAAATAATATCATCGGCAACTGCAGCTACGACAAGCTCTGCAACTAGAATTACTCGTTCTAGAAGTAATACAAAAGAGGAAATGGAAAAACGGCTTTATATATGGATTGACGACGCAATTGAAGGCAATACGTCATTAAGCTAATCTATTATAATGGAGAAAGCAAGAAGAAGTTTTAATTACATTCAGGTTGAGGCAAGTGACACAAGTGAAACTTTTGTTGCAAGTCGCGGATGGTTTAATAGATTTAAACATCGAAATAAACTTCATAACATACAGATTACAGGAGAAGCAGCAAGCGGTGATATGAAAGCGGCGGCCGAATTCCTAGCGACATTAAAAACAATAATTGAACTAGGAAACAATCTTCCAGAATTGGTTTTTAGTGTTGATGAAACAGGCCTATTTTGGATAAGAATGTCAAAACGAACATTTCTATCCCGTGAAGAAAAACGTGCATCAGAATTTAAAGCTGCAAAAGATCGCTTAACACTTCTACTGGGTGCTAATGCAAGCGGAGATTTCAAATTAAAACCACTGCTTGTTTACCATTCCAAAAACCCAAGAGAGATGAAAGGAATATACAAATCAACTTTATCTGTAATTTGGAGTCTAAAACAAATCATGGATAACTACGAAAATTTTCCAGAATTGATTCACTGAAAATTTTTGCCCGTTAGTTACATGCTATTGGGAAATTAAAAAAGACCTGAATCTGTACTTTTAATTGATAATGCTTCAAGCCATCCAACGAATTTACTTGACTTAATAACATAAATTCCAGTCGAAGTGGTTTTCTTACCCCCTAACACAACTGCCTTAATCCAACCAATGGATCAAGGCGCTATATAAAATATATTACCTGCGGCGAACATTTAGACAGATGTTTGAAAAAACAGACGGAGAAGGGAAACAATTAATAAGAGAGTTTTGGAAAAACTACAATATCATGAATGCTGTAGAAAACACAAACCGTTTTTGGAATGAGGTAACAGAAAATTGTTTGAAAGGAGTGTGGAAGAACATTTGGCCAGATCTAAGCAAGGCCGGTGACATTGGATTCTCTCTCGCTATGAATGAAATAGTGGAAGAAGTATTGGAATTAGCGAAACAAACCGCTTTAAATGAGGTAAATGTGGAAAATGTCGAAGAAATAGTGCAAGAAACAGCAGCAAGTCTTTCTAATGATGAGCTCAAGGAATTAGCGAACCAAAAAGAACACAAAAATATTTAAACTAGTGATTCTGAAGAAGAGCAAAAAGAACTTTCAACAGCGTTTCTAAAAACCAGTTTGACTACTATAACAGAAATTAAGGACCAATTTATTGAAAATGACCGAAATTTTGACAGGAGTTCAAAGGCAAGACGGAGTGTTACGGATGCCTTATCCACTTACCAACAACTTCTTTCAGAGAGCAATAAGAAAACTCAAATTACATTAGATACTTTCTTGATAAAAAGGCAGAAAATTGGAAATACAGAAGAGACTGAATGATCTGAATGTAAGCATACTGACTTAGAATTTTATTTATTTTTATATGTATATTCGTTTATAATGTTTCTATATTTGTAAGAAATAAATTTTTCTTTTATTGTTATAAAAAACATAATTAATAAATTTAATGGTAAAATACCTGACCAATTTTCTTATCTACATGATGAGATAACCTCGTTTAACGTTATTTCATATTACGCTCTACTTTGATGGAACGTATACCCCTCGTTGAACGGGGTCTTACTGTACTATTTAACAAGAAAGAAACTGCGCAATAAACCAACATGTATATAGACGAATAATGACAACATGTAATGAGTTGGTCCGGTGAACGCAAAGTATTTTGGAGATCTCAGTGACAAGATTGCAGTTCCGATAGTAGTTGTCTAAAATCCTTGAGCAGACAAGCAACATATAAGAGTCCTTTGGCATACAACAAAAGCAATAAATCTCATCTACAGCAGACTCTCATTCTGCAGCTGACGATCGGTAGGAGAAGCCCAGTCCTCCTGGTCGTTTCTGAGGTTGGGTATTGCTTGCAGGACAAGGGGCATGTCTCCATTCTTCCGGACCTCCTTCCGTTCTAAAAATATATGAAAAGTGTGATTTTAGTTAACTTGTCACAAAGGGAGATGCCATAAATTAGCAATTTTTACCTGGGTATTCCTTTCACATAAGGAGCATTTTGCCGTATTCCTAACCAATTATTTCATGCTTTTATTTGATTTATACTACTGAAATATTTTCATGCACATAAGCTATTTTTATTTCTTGACAGAAGTAACAAGAATCTTCAATTTAATTTATAATCTTTAAAAAAATTAGCTCTGCCAAGAAAAAGTATAAAATGTACTTTTAACGTCTTTCATGAAAATAAAATATTTTGTTTTAAGATGTTTAGTTTTATATGGGGAGGAATGTTTTTCACATTAGGTATGCGATGTCTGGTTCGATGTTTGAAATTTTCAGGGCCTTTCCAGACGTTTTAATGATCCTAATAAGCTCTTAAAAGTCTCTGATGCCCGAGTACTTCCAGCTTGAAGCATAAAATATAATTAATCGTAAAAAACCAATTCCCTTGATGCCTTATGCCTGTTTTTTTCCTGATAAAAGTTAGCCCTCTTCTGGATGTATGCATAAATCTGATTCAACGTCTAACCGATTTCAGCGCTTCTTTATATGAGCGCAAAGTTAAAAAAAAAGATTCTGTTCAAGACAAATTGTAAGGAACTTTTTCCCTCCTTATCGCATGCCTTCATGATGTAACAGGAAGCACATCCGCTTGCAGTCACGCAGACCGGAGTTCGAATCTAGGAGAAAGAATTGCGGATTTCTCATCTTTCCTCTCTGAAATAACCTAATAGGCTCTACAGTAGCGCCCGAACTAAAATGTGGTAGATGATAGTTCTTCACCATGAGCATTTAGCAACTAGGTCCCCATCTCCCTCTTGGCCTTTAAGTGGGGAAGATTGTAAGATATTTTCTCGCCCCCTTCTGCGTGCTTTCGTGTTATAACTGCAAAACAAATCCGACTGACAGGGGGAAGGCCAGGAGTTCGAATCCCCGTGAGGGCAGTGCACATCTTTCACGTCTCTTGCTCCGAAATAGAGCTAATAGCTGTGAAAAGTAATAACCTAAACGTTTTCTTCTGCCAGATATGTATACGTAGTGTTCATGTACAGCCAAAAGCTAAGAAAGTTATGGTGCTTGAAAGAAAGTTTCGTTGAACGTTTGCATCCTCTTGCTATCCTGTGCCACTGATCCTGGCCAGACAAGGTAACAAATAAATCTTTACTTTTAAAAATCACTCGCAGATGGATCATAGTTGAAAAATCGTTGTTCTGAATAAATACTTCCTGAAATAGCTGGTATATTGCCCTCTGATAAGCGCGTCAGTTATTAAAGGGCACTAGAAGAAAAAGGGGTAGAATAAGAGCGTATTATTTATACGATTTGTATAAGTCATTTTTGAAATACATTTATTTATTAATGGAGAAGAAGTACACCACGTGTTTCAGACACTGGTTCATAACATGATTTCTAAAATCGTTCAGTTAAAACATTCTTCTAAAGTATCTATCAAGATACTATATAGCAGCGACTAATAAAAAAAACTCACGATTTTCGGCTGCCTGATTTCCCTCAAACTTTGCATTATTACAGAACATCCTGTAAGGGTTATTTTAATTTCCTAATAGTTAATTTTAATTTTTGAGCAGCTTTCCTTATTTTCTTGTTTCCCACTTAAAATTCTCTGCCAGAATGATTTTCAGAATCGAGTTTTATGTAAATGAAGTAGAACCAGTATCTAAGGGGAAGTCTCGGTCACTGCCGTAGAAGAGATTAGAAGTTCTTAGTAGAGCGTATTCTGCCTTCTGGCCACGTCGTTGCTTTAAGTCAAATCTTACGAAGTTCGGCGGTATTGTTATGTGGGTGCTAGTATTCGCTGAAGAGCTTTAAATAAGACCAACTCTATTAGTTATTTCTGTGCAACTTCAACTAGTTTTCAGTTAACATTAGACTAGTTTCTGATTTTCTATCCTAAGTTAAAGCCCAAATGGAGGCTTCCTGTAAGCTCAATAAGGACCAACTGTATATATTCTTGAGTAAAATAAAAAGGTAACTTAACCCTTCTTCGGACTTGTTCTTAATGCCTTAGAAGTAAGTGATTAGTCGCTACACACTTCTCAAGTATTCTAGTTGCCAAGGACAACCAGTTTATCTAGAATCTTACAACGTTAAAGTGTAAATCTCTGCAAATGCTTAGCGCGCACTATTTGTAAACGAGTGAAAAAATCGCAGCTAAATTTCTGAATAATAGTCATATCAGTGTAGTTCCTCTACTTTCTTCAAGAACCGATAGACTGATTCGTAACGTACAGTTTTTGAGAAGGGAGCGCGCCTCACGTGATCAAAGAAGGTCGGTTTGTTATATCTCTAAATATTAAATCGAATATTGTCAATATAGTGTCAATCCCCCAAAACATCTATACAAATTACCATACATTTAATAACGTTACATACACAAATATTTGTATACTCATGTTACATAAAAAAAGTTATATATTCTGATATTCTGTGGAAACGCAAACACATTTTATTATGATATCTGCACCTACATAAAGACACTCTATTATATGTCTTATTCTATCATTAAGCATTCTCCATCCTGTAATATTTTAAATTGCAAAGTTTTTAATACATTTTCATATCTTCTAGTCACGAATTAAGCTTTCAAAACACAAACAGCCATTTAATGAAAAAGAGAAAAATGCTTGTTAAAAAAAAGTACTATGAATACTTTATCAGTGCTAAAGTTGGGTATGAAAAGGCCTACAATTCATTAATATGACATTAAAGGAGAAGTGTCTGCATTTAAATTTATTAGAACTTGTGGTAACTGGTGTTTGATTTCGTGTTCTAGATCACTGATAACTGCAAAGTTGAATTTAAATGTATAAGATATTTTCTCTCTCCTTGCCATCATGGTGTAACGGTAACATTCTCGGTGCGTAATCGAGAGGTCCAGTCCCAGCAAGGGCATTGCTTACCTTTCATGTACTCGTGCTTCGAAATAACCTAGTGTGTCTACAGATGTATTCATTAATAATCTATTAAAAGCTCAATAGGCATCAATACCATTTCTTAAATTAATAATCAGGTATTATAAACACCGAAGCTGTACTGAGTTATTCACTGGTTCTGAAGTGTAAGTAGCTAGTTGTTTTCATTATTTATAGACAGCCTTTTCCCAAACACCAAGTTTTTTAGAGTTCTGTAGTTATAAGTTCTAGCGTGTTTTGTATCTTCATTCTGTATAGTACATTCTGTAGTCTAAATTAGCCACACCCCTTTAAACTTTATGATTCACTGTGGTTGAAGACAATATCAGAAAAGTTATGGAATTATTAGTTGGTGATTCCCTTGAAATCGAGTGTTTTTGGTGGACAGTCATGTTATAGGCCGTTTGTGCTTCTTTGACACTATTCCTGAAGTTTTATAACGTAAAGTGGAGACATTACTGAAGAAGCTATTACTCTGCTGCTTCAACTATAAGTCGACTTATATCCTCTAGCAGTCC